>VZSF01008499.1:423298-440791 GCA_013398295.1 Chionis minor | reverse complement strand
CAAAACATTGAAAGTATGGTAGCTGGAGGACACCTAGAAAAGCCCATGACCAATCAATAAAGATTATACTTCATTAGACTGGTGTTTGAAACTATTTAAACCATTAAACAGACAAAGGGAAACAAAAAAACCTCACCCTGGTGAATATAAAGAATGGAACGGAATCAACAATTTTTTTTATACAATTTATCCTAGATATTTTTTTTTGGAGGGGAAGAGGAGGAAGAGAAGACTGTGACAAGAAGTATGTAACATTCAACATTTTAACACGTGACACAGGAAAAAAAACCCACGCTCAAAAAACCTCTCAATTCTTGAACATTATTGCAGGGTAACAGACTAACTTATGTAGTTACCCCGATTTTACAGGTAAGGAGACAGATAGAGGAAGCATCATGATTTGCCCAGTGTTACACAGCAGTACCAGTGACTAAACAAGGCTAGAATTAAGGAGTTTTTACCCTCTTAGTGCCACGTTTCTGTGCTTTGACCCTACCATCTATGTGTCTTGTCTAAAGGTAACTGCACCAGGTACCTTGCTAGCAGCCTCAACACAGTTTATTCGAATCACCCGCCCAAACGCGGAATCAATTCCATCAGGACCAATTACCCAGTCCAGTCTATCCCACTGCAATGACAACCGGTATCCTTGTGGCAGCCCACGTCGATCTAAGTCATCAGCACACACAACTCTTCCGACGCATTCTTGCACCTGCTCCCCAGCGATCTTTGTTTTGAAAGAAGCAGCAGTAAACTACAGACACTCAACTTTCTACTCCCAACCAGAGTCTACTACCATCGATCAAACTTCAGTTTGCCCAAGCTCCACTCTCAGAAGACCTGAACCACTAAAAACCAAACCCCAACAGCACAGTGAGGCAAAAAGGGAAACTTCACCCCCTTAAACAGTTAAAATCTGGCAAATATTCAAGTCATTAAAAACAGACCAATCATTGAAAGACAGCAGATAAACAGTATCAATGTAAGCAATACTATTTAGGTCCCTTAGTATGCAAAATGACAGAGAGACTCTGATTTTCCTGTTCTCTTTGGGCCAAAGTCAGAAGATTTTTATGGTAGAATTTTTTATGCTGCCAGAGTAGCTGGAAAGAGACTGTGTAGGTACAAACGTACTTTCTGGAACAGGCTCTAAATAGCCTCTGAAGTTGAGACATATTTGCTATATAAAAAAAGACACTCAGCTCTTACTACTTGTAGCAGAGTGTTGAACCAAAGCTTGTAAATTAATTGTATGGACAGAAGACATTCTAACACCAAAAAAACCAAACCGAAAACAAAACACCCCTCCACCTCCCCACCCCCCAAAACACCCAAACAACCAAACAACCACCACAACAAAGGGGAAAACCAAAAGTCTTCCTAGGAAAGGCATGCTGACACAGGATACTAGCACGTCCTAGAATGGTAAGACTTTTTAGCTTATTTAAGCCATTCTGAAATCCACAACCCCGAAGGTCAATGAAAAGAACAGTAACTATAATCAGTGACTTACTCTTTGGTCATCTCTTTCATTGTTACTCTGTTTCAACAGTTAGTGAAGGTATCCAGGAAGACTTTTTGCCTTCATCTGAGTTACGCGTGAGGGATGTCTCTTCCTCAAGGTCACACATGACCCAATGCTCAGTTAGTTGCAGAAGATATGTGTTCTCCCCGGTCACGTCAGCTCTGAGAGCTCCCCTCACTTTTTAACAATTCAAGAGAGATGCAACGAGTTCAGTAAGAAGCCCCTGGATTCCACCTGTACTGTAACTGGATGGCTGGGAAAATACATATATCCTATACTACCTCATTGCATATGTTAACGCAAGTTATTATTGGCATCTGCTTTCTTAAGAGAAAAAAGTATTTTGTATACTGCTAAAAGACATTCCTTCCAAATTAATTTGCAGTTTGGAAACAAACTGGGCTAAGTCACCCCCATGGCATAATTCAGTCAAGTTACAGGCACTTAAATACGACATTAGAGCTTACTAGGAGCAGTAACTACCTGGATGGGGTATTCTAGGACATACCACAGGGACTATGATCACACCACCACCTTAAACAGCACTTCCACTGAAAGCAGTAACTCTTTGCCTGATTCCCTAGGAGGTTTTGCTGAACGACAACAGACCATACGATAACTGCTCTGTAACGTGCCAACTTTATGCTGGCCATAACCCATAGCCAAATTGTAATTCAGAACAGTGTAGCAGGGGAGTTAAACCACAGCACTATGAATCTGAACTTTAGCAGCAACTACAGTTGTGGCATCCAAACTGGTACAGTGGCCAAGAGGGACCCTTCATTAACAAAAGAATTGCATCAGTTTAGTGATAAAATCCCCTGGTAGGATGGGACATTATCAACCAATGTAAACAATTCTGAAAGAAAACTACAAAATTAATTCTAATTAAATTATAAGATTGTGAAATTAATAAAATACAATACTAGAGATAAATATGAAAGTACTACTTTTAAAACATTTTGAGCAGTTCTTTTTACACAGAGTTAAAATACAGAAGTAATACACATCAGTTTGTGAAAGGAGATGACCACTACCATTCTTCTACCCAAAATATATGTTTTGGGTTGTCTTTGGTATTTAACATTAAATAAATTATATGCATTAGTAAACCAGAGCACTGAATAAACACAAGGTAAGATTAAACCTCAGAAATCCCCTCCAAGTTGGGGCTAGGTGAGTTAAAGCAGATTCTCACCAACTACAGCACAAGGATAACAAAGTTCCAAAACTTGTTTTGCTGCTGAAGCCCCCTTCTCATCAACCACCTACAGCTGCTGTCCTACTCTAACAGGAATTAGGGCTCTGAAACTGAGTCTCTTGCCAGTTTTCTGCCTGCCAACGATTTACTATTGGGTTAATTTTTTTCCATGTGAAAATGCTGGTTCTTCACTTTTGGCTCTCAGAATGTTACAGTTTACAGGCATGTGACAGGTGATAACATGAGCTGTTTAAGCAGAGACCTCCTCTCTGTCTACTCTGGGACCGCGCTTTTCAACCTCTGCGTAGCTATGAAGGTAGCCTTCCTTCTTGTTTTGGCACATACCTTACACCATTTGCATTCCAAAAAAAAAAAAAAAAAAAAGTAAAATCCACAATCAGTACTGGGTACTGTTTGGCTTAGGGAGAAAGACGTCGTCTGACATAAAATGGGTATTTCTTCCCTCATAAGGTGCCAGACCTCCCGAGTATCTCATTCCAGCCACTACCGGCAGACTGAGATTACTGGCAACAATGATGGGACAGTTAGTGTAGTAAATTTACTTGCAGGGGAAGATGCTGCAAGAAAGAAAACAAAAAAGCCACAGCAGTGCATGTGACATGGAAGTGAACCAGGGTCCAAGTAGGCTGCGGTATGAACTTTTAGCTTTACAGCTAATGCAGTTTCCTGGGATGTGACTCAATGTCACACTGAAGAGAGCTCTAAGCCAAGCTTCTCAGCTCCCTGGACATGCAATTTAACTGCAACGCTATCAGGCAAAAAGTAGAAGCTGGCACCACCACTTCTAGCAGTGTTTTTACAACTACTTCAAAACTGCTAACATGTATCAGGCAAGACCAGCACAAACTTACGAGTAAGGTACTTGCATCTTGTTCCATGTAGGTACCAACATATTTCCCAACTTCTGGAATTCCAATTTCAGCAAAATTTTTTGATTGCATCACTTACCTCCTCTGACTAGGGCATTTCAGAGTATGCATTGTATGTAAACTCTTAAAGACTAGACAATTTCAGGCCAATCAGGCTGCCTATTTTCAGCCGCCTGAAACAGACGGTGCTACAGAGAAAAAGGCATTTCACATTGCTGATTGGGACGTGCATGCTGGATTCTGTTCAAGTCCCAAATTAAGCAATCTGGATCCAGCCCTTAAGAGACTACAACTATTGACTTACCCTTTTGGTCATCCCAGGCCAGAGGATTATGCAGTCTCAACCACTGTACACTCTTGGCTGAGGGTAAAATGTCAGTGTTTATCATCTCCTTAAAATGATTACTCTACTGATCAGGATTAGTTTATTTTATCCTGCATTTCAAAACAAAACAAAACAATGTACTAATCACCCACTGGCACTAAATAATAGTAAGAGACAGCAATGTCCGGGATTAAATGAAATTAAATACAGAGCCATGGATTACCAATCTAGTTCTGGCTTCACAGTTCATTTTCACGCACTGCATGAATTCTCTATTGAGTGCCGTGCACTAGGCATCAAATAGGGAACAGTGATGTATTAAAACTTCTTCTGACCATCTGCTGACATATATTGCTACAGAAATAAAAGAAAAGGAATAAGTACCCTTTTGATAATACTTCCTTTAAAAAAAAAAAAAAATCAGTCATTTAAGAATGCACAGTAGTCTTCCATAAACTGTGAACTAATGGTTTCTTGCATTTTCTCTGCCAAACATCAGAGAATCCACACAAAAGTGCGTCGAGCAGCCTTCCTCTCACTGGAAAAGTACATAGCATCTATCCTCTCTACTTGTCTGCCCATTTTCATGAAAACTGGACAAAACTTCACAGCTTCAAGATTCCTGCCTTTAAGTCAAATTCATTAGGAGATACACCCAGAACAATTAAAGTTATCCCAGTGCTTTAGGTCAGCAGACAGAAATCAGCTAAGTCTGACTTCTGCCAGCTAAAGTAACTTGGAGACTCATGAGTTGGAACATGCACTTCACTTGTTTTACATTAAAAACTTATTTACCAAGACAACAAAGAAAAAGAAAGAATAGGCTAGGTTTTAACAGCTAACCATTCAATAGCCACAATATACCCACACAAACGCTTCTGAGACTTAGAGCACCCTTTTGCAGTGGAATTGAGTCCCCAGAAGTAGTCTGCGTCAAACATTTAAAGAAAATTCTAAAAAAACAAAACAACAACTAAAAAACTACATTGGATGAATGAAGTGAGTCCAATCCAATGTCTCAATACTCAGAGACATGATAATATATGCATGGAATGTGCTATCTGACTCTGACTTGCCTAGCTTTACTTAGTTTAAATTAAAGTGCTCTTGCTTACACAGTTAAATCACTTTTGCTTACGTATAAACAATAGACAGGTAAGGTTTATAAGCCTAAAATTTTATAAATTCTTCCTTTTTTGTTTACAAGTTAGAAAAACTCCTTCTAATAAGTTTGCTTACACTTTTTTCAGCAGCAAAAAACAGAAGAGCAACGTACCACTGTTCTCGGGGAGAAAAAAACCCCAAAAGACAGTAAAATACATGACCTGAGTCTAATCATAACCAAGCCTACCCGCTACAGTTAGATGTGAGGAAAAAAGAGGTTGCCCTCTAGTGTTTAGTCACCAGAGAACAACATTAACGCTGTGAAAGGTTTTCTTAACCTCTACCGTAAAGGTCCAGTAAATGTTTGCAGAGCTGAATGGTACGTGGTTTTGGCTGCATGAACACACTCATGACAAGCGAGAAATTCATACATGAAAGGCACTTTAATGACAAACACAGAGATTTGACTTGGCTTCTTCGTGTGTGGCCCCCCCCCCATTTACTGACTTTGTTGGGCTGGTTTGGATTTAACATTATGTATCACAGACAGTATGACTTATTGAGATCTAAATTACACACACTTGCTTTCAGACTGATAAAAATGTAGCTTTTCCTAAATCCGGGAGAAATCATTACTAGACTACAGTCAAGTAACTCTGCAAACTCTGTCAGAGCTCTGCTGACCTGCTGGCAACATAAGTAACGTTGGCAGAAGCAGGTATTGCATATTTCAGTCATTACTGATGCTATGAATTATCCTATTATTATTGTGCGTTATTACGCAATGTATTGAAAATGGATTCAGGCTGTCTAAATAACAAAAACCCCACGCCATCAAGTTTCTTTAACTTAAGGAGTCAACAGGTTACTACTAAGCTATCAAAGGGAAAATGCATTTTTCTGCAGCCCTAAAGTTTCCATAATATGCATTTGGGCCTAAATATAGGCAACAACTATTCATCAGGGTGGAGGGAGAAGGCAGCAAAGATCTCCAGCAAGTTCCCTCCCCTCCTTCCTTCCCCCCGTATCCTAAATGGATGTGCTGGACCACAAGTCCACTTTAGTCAGTCTTCTACTCTGCCTCTCCAAATATAAAATTAAAGGTCACACATTATTTTGGTTTTGAGTAGTTTTAGGAGTTTATCATATAGGCTGATGCATAGCATGCTTTTGTTTCAAGAATTTCCATCAACTAAACCTCTAAGACTTCTTGAATTTGCAAACAAAAGCACTAGTTGTAACACAACATTCATTCTTTAGTAGACTTAATATGAAGGTAAATAAATTACTGTTATATTAGCACAAATACTATCATGCATTCATGATTCAGATTCAGAAGTATGCAAGCAGATCAATGGGGACAAGGCAACAGAGCAGCACTGGGTGCTAACCTTCTATATTCTTTAGTAGCCATTTAAGTCAGCACCAGTTAGCTGCAAGCCCTGTAAGCCACAAGACTACTATGATTTTAGACACAGGTATGTGATTTTTTTCATATACAAAAGTATAAGCTATGCATATCCAATGTACGTATACTTGTCTGTAAAATTAGCTACTCCCATTCCAGTAGCTCATAGCTTAATACCTCCCCTTTTTTTTCTTAAACTAGCCTACCATTTGTCATAAAAAATCCTTGAAAATAAAGAACTACCAAGCATTTTAATTAAAAAAAAAGTAGTATTCTGTTTTATTTCTTTCATTCTTTTATAAAGTGAGGTCCTTTGGAGTCACAGTTACAGGAAATTTTAATGATACAGCGTAATAAAATCATCAGATGTACACGAGAATAGGAGTAAGATTAGCAGTTATACATTTTCAACCCGAACAGAGCGCCTTGTTACTATAAACCCTCTCATTTGATTTCCCATTGAACATAACAGTGAAGAGTGAGCACAGCTTGTTCAGAGCTACTAGCCTTCCAATAGGTGAAAAGAAATGCCTGACCCTGTTTCTTTCAACGCCGTATGTGCCTTCACCTGTAAATCAGCAGTGTTCAGGAACTCAGAAAAGCAGAATGCATCTTTCAGGATCACACTCTGAATCAGAAACAACACTGCAAGGGATAAAAAGCTTGGCAGCCCTAGGGAACTAACTCCGGAGAGCAGCTCTCAGACTGCAGGGCACAGCGTCCTGCTGGTTCATCCACCTGGGCTACAGCTGTGCCCAGTGGCCTCCTTCCCAGGGTAAATTTGTGAGCAAGAACACCTGTGATGAAAGCCACCCTTCTCTCCTGCATCTTTCCCACTGCTCTTCACCCCTTCCCTCCATCACGTAAAGGAAGCACCGCCTTTCTCGCAACACAGTACGGGACAAGATTCCTCCCTATCATCCTAAGGAAAACAGGAATAAACTGCAGCCAGAATCACCCATCCTATGCAAAATATATTCCCTGACTACTTCTAAACTACTCTTAGAAAACAGTTGGTCAAAAGCAGGCTATGTTAGTCCTTCCTCAGCAGGCAGAAGGCCCTACACAAAAGACTAATTGAGTAGTCTGAACACAAGATACACACACGTGTTTTTGAAAGGACTACAGCAGGATACACTCATCCTATCAAAGCAAATTATATAAAATTTGTGACTGAACAGTAGGCAATTCTGATCTAACTGAAGACTGATGAAACAGCATTCAAAATACACTTATTGTCTTTTCCATTACAATCATGCATGAAAGTCAATAACAAATCTTTCATAAAAGCAGATGATAAAAAGAGGAAACAGAAAAAAATAACCTAAAAGAAAAAAATCAAAGAGCTAAAAGTGTTTGCAAATCATCTGCTTCTTAAGTTAACAGAGCAAGCACCCAGTTGACCAGAAAGGAAAACTGCAACAGGGAGAACAGACCTTGCAGAAGAGTAACATTAAGGCGAAAAAATATTAAGCTGCCACATTGCCACCCTTAAAACAATACAGTAGAAGCACTTTTCACAACACAGGTATAGTTGGAAACTTTATCTTTGGTCCACTACAAACATACATGCTGATGTCACGGTTACCTACCAGTCTGGTACTGCATGCCAATCAGTGAATATTCCACCTGTACACTGAGCACCACATTCAATGAGATGACCTGCAAGGCTGGGAAAAACGCATTCATATAACTAAATATTCTGTAAACAAGTTTCACAAATCCAGCTTTGAAATACAACAGTACAATGGAAATAAAGCTAAATAACAGAGCACGCTATTTTTCCTCCACAGACATCTAATGCATTTATAAACTACACATTAAACATAACAAGGGATTCTAAAAGATTAATATAAGAACAGCTGGAAGAAGTAACTTTTACATGAAAAATCAAATTAATTTCCTGAAAAAAATGAATGCCTAAAAGATGATTTAACACCAAAAAAGAAGTTTCATTGGTCATTTCAAGAAGTCTTGATCTAAATTCAGTATCTTAGCAGTCTGCACTGTGTGTAACTAAATATGCAAAGCCCATTTTTAAATCAAGAGATAGAGCACCTCCCTTCTAATGGGAAGGGCAGAATGTACTATGATTATGTATTATGATTTTCAAATCTTTGATTGTGATAGTCCCTAAACACTCAACAGAATTATAAGGAAAAATCTTTGTCTTTTTATCATGCCCAATTCAGCGGAGCCGGAGTTTCTCTCCACATTTACTCTCAAACAGGAGGTCCGAGCATAGTACTACTAGGTGTACTCAAGTGACCTAAGTGGTCACTCATTTTATGGACTTCAACACAGTCAGACGATGCAGAATGTTAAATTAGGTGACAGAATTTTACCCTGTCCTTTCTGCATCAGATTCCTAACCTTCGGGCTTACAACTAAGGTTCACAAACGGGAGCACTGACACTGAGCTTCTGCAAAACCATCCAAGGATGCTGACCTCTGACTGAATCTCCTTCTGTGCATCTTTAAGGGTAAGACTTGCTACCATCTCAACTATCAACAGTGATGGCCAAACAAAGAGTTGTGAATCACTGGTCTCGGCTGTAAGATTTCATCTCTTGAGACAAAATGCACACAAAATGGACAGGAAGAAAAAGTTAAGCTGTTAAATAAAATCCTTCACTCCTTTCCTCATTTTGTTATTTCAAATTGGTTACAGAATGAAGTTTCTATAAGTTCAATTCTAAACTAGAGTATTAAGTGAGCCTTAAAAAAGAACCCAAAATCTAACAAAAACGTTCAAATAAATGAATTCAATAATAATATGCAAAATCACAAAGTACTTCAAAAGTTCTGTTATCCTGACACTATGATATGAAATATAAATTTACCCATTTCTTCTTATATCATTTACCTTCCTGCAGCTAGCAAGTCAAATTCATCCCTATTCCAGCCAAACTAGAAGAAAAATACAAATATGTTACATATATAAAAGTTTCACACAGTACAGAAAACTGCACATGGTATGTTTATTGCTTAGAGTAACAATGCAATGGATATATTTTTACTTAACTGCAGACACCGAAAGAACAGGTAGGTGCTGTGCGTGCATTTCTGTTGCTATACAGTTAATTAGTAAGAGAGGGGTTATGTATTTCAGTTTTCCTCTTATTAATACACCCAAACAAATATAAGTTCTCAAAGTCACACCCTCTTCAGAAAAAAATGGAAGTCCAATATTCCTATTATGCAGATTTTGAATAACCCAGAGGTTTAAAAGACTAGCACCTATTTTATGTCATGCAAGCAAACTATTATTTTTTCCACTTTTGAAAATTATCAGTTCCTGGAGTACTACCAGTCATCCTTAAAAATTGGAAGTATGTTTTCTGTAGATATTATTTAGGTATTATTTTTCCCAAGTTCAACACAGTGCAAGCAATAGTCATTGTTTCTTATTTAGAACTTTCCAGAAATCTCCCTAAAACCTTCCAATAAATTAGATAAGGCTTCTCTGGAGTAGTTAATATATGCTGATAGCTATTTTGAGAATGTAAATAGCTAGGAATAAACTCAGTCAGAATGGTAATTATAAATGGGAAAGTTCAATTCTAGATTAAAATCAAAGAATAGTTTAGGCTGGAAGGGACCTTTAAAGGTCATCTAGTCCAACCTCCCTGCAATGAGCAGGGACATCTTCAACTAGCTGATTGTTCAGAGTTCGATACAACCTGACCTGGAATGCTTCCAGGAACAGGGTATCTACCACTTCTCTGGGCAGCCTGTTACAGCGTTTCATCACACACACAGCATAAAAACTTATTTCTTAGATATTGTATAAATCTATCCATTTTCAGTTTAAAACCCTTAACCCCTTGATTCTATCACAACAAGCCCTGCTAAAAAAAGTTTGTCCCCATCTTTCCTGTAGGCTTCCTTTAGCTACTGGAAGGCTGCTACAAGGTCTTCCCAGAGCCATCTCTTCTCCAGACTGAACAATCCCAACTCTCTCAGCCTGTCCTCACAGGAGAAATGTTCCAGCCCTCTGATCATTTTTGCGGGCCTCCTCAGGACCTGCTCCAACAGGTCCAAATCTTTCCTTTGCTGAGGACTCCAGAGCTGGACACCGTACTCCAGGTGGGGTCTCACCTGATGGAGTAGAGGGGGAGAATCATCTCCCTCGACCCGCTGGCCACACTGCTTTCAAAGCAGCGCAGGATGCGGTTGGCTTTCTGGGCTACACGTGCAGACTGTCAGCTCATGTCCAGCTCTTCATCCACCAGTACCCCAAGTCCTGCTCAGCAGGGCTGCTCTCAATCCCTTCATCCCCAGCCTGTACTGATACGGGGGGTTGCCCTGACTCAGGTGCAGGACCCTGCACTTGGCCTTGTTGAACCTCATGAGGTCCCTCTGGATGGCACCCCATTTTTCAAGCATGTCAACTGCACCGCTCAACTCAGTGCAATCGATTAGGCAGTGTTTCACATGCATGAAGTCAGAACAGATGAGGTCTTAGAAAGGATACTTGTAGCTAGACACTAATACATACGCTCATTTTCTTTTATTTATTTTAAATATGCACCAAAAGAAAGTTTCCACATTTCACATTGTGTGGTCATTCACAAAAAATGTACAACCTATTCAAAATATTTCAGAAAACCACAAGCCCTGCTTGTATAATTTGTTGAAATTCAAGTAATTTGATAAATGTTGCATTGAAATTCAACTAGTTAAAATAAAACTGCTTACCCATTGAAAAAGACCAGTGGTTTAGAGCACCTCATGTGCTTGCCCCCCCGCCGCAAAACCAAAGTGAGCTCTACTATCGCCACCTTGTGGTAAAGAAAAATCTAAGTTCATCCTAACCTTACACATCCAATTTTAAATTTTGGGGGGCGGGTAGTAAGAATGAAACACTGGTGAAACATGGTAAGACTTCATTAACTACAGCAAAACACTTTCCAGCTTCACGATATACAAGTTCATAAATATCCCTGCTATAAGTTCAGGAAAGTAAAAGCTGGCAACTTTTCATGCAACTAAGGAAAAAAAAAACTAAGGCGCTCATTATTTTTAATTTAGTATTTCTATTTTCATAAGGAACAAATGTTGTCTGAAAATGATTGCTGAATATCCATTCACATACTTTCATTATCATATGGGAATTAACTTGTACTTACAGAATGAATGAGTGGTCCTAATACAATCCCACTGTCAACGCATCTACCCGTCACAACAATATCGGCTCCAAGGTCAAGAGCCCTGCTTATTGGTCTTGCACTAAAGATGACAAAATACAACAGTAAGTAATTTTACTTTTTAAAGCATCATTTAAAAAAATCAGTTCCCTTCCACACACAGGATAAAAATCACTTAAAAACCCTGTAGGAAATCAATAAAATCAGCTTTAACAACTGATTTGTCGTTTTGTACATCCAACAAGAATATTTTTAAAAACCAGTCATCAGAGCACCCTATCAAATTCAGGTACCTCAATGACATAATTGAAACAGTTTCTATGAGCATCAAGACTAGATTGGTCAGATAAGAATCAGCCCACTCAAAATTAGTCAGGCTTGAAAGTATTCAACCAGGTGAACCACTCGAGTTTATACACATTAGTGAGAAGCTTTGACCACAGTGCATGGCTGGTGGCTTCTAAACCCGTGCTATCTGATGAACTCTTCTTCTATTCTTCATGAAATAGGCAGCTTGAAAACACAAACCATGTAAGCCACAAGCCTTCAAGAAGAAAACCAAGAGAAGGGTTCTTCTACAGTTTCTATAGACTTGGCCCCATTTTTGTCAACAGGTAAGTTAGAAGACACATGAGTTTTTTCAGTGATGTAAACATAAAACATAAGTACATTTTTTTTCCCCATTGCTACATCAACCAAAGGATACTAGCTAGAACATCAAGCAAATATACAGCATGCAGAAACAATCTGCACCTCTAGACATAGTGTTAAGTAATAGTCATAGGTAAAAAGCACAAATGGGGTTTTTGCATACATACATGCCAGGATACTGGCAGATAAAACTGTGTAATTACCTTTAAAAAGCAGTAAATAAAGCCATTTGGCTCTTATTGATAAAAAAAAAGCACATGAACTCAGTCCACAGAACTCCTAAAAGCCCAAACCAGGAGGGACAGGAAACACTTCAGGATCAATATCCGAATGTAAATTTTTCAGATGGGAGTTTACACGCTTGAATCAAGAATCAAACTGTAAACATCACCAGATTTAGGGAATTAAAAAGGAACTATCTACAGGACTTACAGATTGTGGCCAATACACTCTGATGTTGACTTGTTTTACAGCCATATATATAAATTTATCATTTGCTTTACAAATAAGCCCCTGCTGCCAACGTTGTCAAAGAAAAATGTAACTCATGAAATGACTAATTTCAGAGGGTGGCAACAGCTTTACATTTCAATGCAACTGAGATTAAGGGGCCCAGAAGGAAATACTGCTTTTATTCAAAAACTAAGAGCAAGAGTCCACTGTTCTAGCATCTGTTAATGAAGCAGAGATAGAGGCAATGGTATCATCCTCATATTAGTCTGCTTTTTTCCTCTCTGCTTTGATTTGCATTGCTTTTTTAATTCATGAATAAATCACGAATCACTAGAATTGGAATGAACGCTTTCTCACTGTTACAAATCTTAAACGATATTTCTTGATTTCAGTTACTCATGATCTGCAAGTGCTGCAAGTCAATGTTTAACAAACACTAATTTTAAAAGACTCATCTATTAAAAGGTTCTTATTTTACAGAGAAAAATACATGCTGTGTTAGGTACAGCCATACCCTGCTATTGGCCAGTGATGCATTTTTGGGAAGTGCAATGATAATGATAAAGAAGAGAGCACAGCAGTTTTTCCATAAACATCAATGTAAAAGAGGTGGAACTGTGCACAGACTTTAGAAAAACACCAAAGCGAAATTCAAGAGGGATGACACATATGACATGGAGAACGGAAAAGCAAAAACTGGATCTCCAACTGGGAGAGATGCTGGCTTTTGTGAACATCTGACCCTTGTCACATTTCTCAGTCCTTCCCCTTTGACAGACTTGATTGACATTGATTCATCTGAAGAATTTGATGGTGACAATGAAAATGCAACTGTTCACAAACAAGTAGCTAGAACATCTGCACTTTGAGATTTACAGCAGGCCTTTAGTATCGTAAAGGAGGCAAGGGAGATCTTTCAAAACAGTGGTCTGTCCTGGAAAGCCAGCTTCCAAAATTTCAATGGTAGAAAGCCTGACGCACAATTCAGCACAGCCTAAGAGAACCTCCTACGGCACTCAGAGTGTGTCCCAGTACTTTAATTCCTCAGCTCCACTTCTCTAGTGACAACATCCTAAACAATTGCTCCATGCAGCGACAGGATATTCTGCATATCGAAAAGGAATTTTGCAATTGTTATAATTAAACTAAAACTATTTTGGCTTGAACTAAAACCTGATGATTCACAGAAGATGTCATGCTGAAGAGTTACAACTGGCAAGATTCCAAATTAGAAGTTTATTTACACATTACAAAATTTTTTTCTGGTTGCCTGAATAATGCAAAGGTGAACCTCACATACTAGGTGGCTCTACTTACAAAACAAAAGAAGCTCATGTAGTCAATGTATTAAAGTTCTTTTTCCATAATAAAAATTAGTTATTAAAAATAACTCACCCAAGATACACATTCATGCTATGAATGCTCTCTGGAAACTGTTTGCCACTCTCTAAATCAGTGATACCAGCTACTTTCAGGTTCTCTTTCTATTAGAAAACAAACAAAACATCAAATCTATGAGTATTTTGTCGTATCTACTGCAAGCCGTTTATTAGTATCAGACAATAGATCCACTTCATTGCAACTCTAAGCAAAGCATAGTCCTTAAAATTAGCAACGATGCAAATCAGTTCCATGGCTAAAAGCCCTAGACACACATTTAACCATAGCCTTCCAGCACACAGAAAAAAGTAACTAGTCCTTAAAGAATGCTAGTTCATTCACAGATGATCCACTACGACGAGCAAGTATATTCCCTAGGCTTTTAACCTGTCTTTAATTGTTGTAGGTCTCACTAAATAAAGCCCTGCACACAGAAATGTGTCTGCCATAACAGCAATGCTGGCGTGGCCAGAAATCAGGGCTAATTCTGCAGCTCCAGGTAATACTTGTGTTTCCAGAGAGAGAGGCAGGGGATTCGGTGTTTTCAACCCTGCATTAGGCAACTTGGGAAACCAGTGGATCCAGGGGCCAGCAACCGCATAGACTCAATGTCTAATGCTAGTTATGGGGAGGAGCGGAGACGATCTGTAGTGTGGAAAAGAATTCTACGCTTTGAATTAATTCGGTATTCTATGTTAAGGATTTAAACCCCCTAAACCACAAATAACATTTCCTAGGGTAATTTATGATGTTTGGTATCAACAGTAAAAGTTGTCTGTAGACAGTAAAAGCTGTCTCTTCTCTGTTCTTGTAAGTTACGTACTGACAAGCGCATAGATCAGATCAGAAACATCCATGCCAAGCTCAAATAATGACCATTTCACTGTCGTACCAGTAATGAAATTCTGGACCACTGATGCTAAAGTAGTTTCAGTAGGGCAGAAGTTTCTTGAAAGGAAGTCCAAGCACTGCACATAATTTGCAAATAAAGACTCTTACGTGACCATCGTCCACACTCAATGGCATGCAATGAGTAACAAAGCCTATATAGATAAATAATTTTCCAAGTTATAGGCAGAGATTTAACCATAGTGCACACCTATCCCCTCTTAAACACTATCAATATTTTCACATTTTACTGTTTTCACAGCATTTTTCAGGTACGGCCAACGCTTTTTGTGGAACCAGATTTCCTACATAAAGCATTATCCTTTAAGTCAAAAAAAGCCATATACTTCAAGCCTAGANTTTTTTTTTTTTTTTTTGAACACATTAAAACTTCAATCCTCCCACTTAACATTACCTTACTGGCCATAAACAAATTACTTAAAAACAGAAAAACAGCCACCTGTCTTTTTTATTTTGTAAACAAAATAACAACAGGAAACACCTGTAAACTACTAAAAACAGCTAGAAGAAATGAACATTTGAATACGTGGTAGATACACCGTGTTTAAATTTAAGAAATTTAACATTCAGGATTATTTCATTTAGACAGAAAAAGTAAGTAACATCCTAGCTTCTCCTGAAAAGCAAGCAGACCGTAGATGAGATTCACAGTTTGCTTCAAAAAGATAAGCAGCACATCCACAGTTTTATAAAATTCACCCCATCACACATCAAACAAGATGTGCCGAGAACTGCTTTCGTGCATAAAAAGAATAAAGAAAATGAAGCAACAATTTTTAGATGCTTTTAACAGTAGAAGGTTACTGCATAAAGGCAGACAAAATAAGTTCCTATACGACAGTAAATGCCACCTTTATGTTATATAGGACTAAAATAATCTCCACAATGCTACTAAGCCTTAAGACAGAGTAAAATACCTCACTCATTAGGTCATCACCAGCAACAACAGCTATTTTCAAATCAACATCTGCTTTCTTTGCCACCTCCTGAAGGGCAGCTGCACAAGCAAGTGGATTAATTCCACCAGCATTACTGATGACACGAACACCTAAACAAAAAGGACAAATTAAGTTCAGCAGCATCAAGTCACTTGTATTTTAAAAACTCTAAGTATGCTGAAACACAAGCAAGATATCTAGACACCTAATCAAGTAAAGTACTAAAACCACATTAAAATACAAACACCATTTAATCTGTGAAAGGACTGGAATAAGCCAATACAAAACTGTTTACAGAAAAGTAATTGTTATGGATACTTCTCATCTTTTCTTTATGCATGGAAGGAGAAAGTGATCAAAAAGACATGCATGATGAAGCAGGCAGACAGCATCAAAACAACTCCTACAGGAACAGTATTTGACCCCAGTCATTCAAGCATCCATGCTCTCCAAACACATTTCAGCAGAAATAAGCATCTATGTCTATAAATTCCAGACTACGTTAACAAGGTATTGGGAACTTAGAAGTAATTCCCTTTCTCTTCTCATGGTCAGAAAACTGTGAAGCTATAATAATGTAAATAGGCAAAAAAGTGATCAGAAAATAAGTGATATTCTAGAACTATATGGGAACGTTGAAAAACTTTTACGTTGCATTGAGAACGTCTAGATTGCACACTTTAACAAAGATCTGTAAAGCGATCTTCCATTCACAAATTAAAGCTGCAAAAAGACATACATGGATATCTATGTATATATTTATAATTATAACAAACATTTCAAATTAACCCAACTTAAGTGTCACCATCAGACCTGCACTTCCCACCTATTACGATGGGATTTTTGCTGATGTTTAAAACACTATTGCTAGAGGACAGCAAAACACTGGAGTAAAAAACAGATGTCTCTAGTAACAGAAGCCATACAAAACTCATCTAAGCAAGTGAACTTAATTAACATACAGACTCATGCGAAGAGGAGCATACCTTTCCTGTGAATATCTTTTATATAGGGAGCCATGGCTGCAGAGACAAAATCCGGAGTGTAACCTAAAGCCTGAAACAATTAAAGCTGTAATCATTTGTTACGGTTAAGTCAACCCAATCCCTTTTCTTGGTAAACAGAAAAGAGAAAGCAGGGAAGAACTCTCAAAATGCTTTGAAACAGGAAAGGACGTGAATGCTTTCACTAGGTGAAACTGAATGTACGAAAACAGGTAAATACACGCACGTAAGAAGTATACAAAAGCAAATGGGGCAAAGGCCCCATGACCTGGCACGTCTTAAGCAGACTCCGAGGGTGATTTGGGCCGGAGGAGAGGCCGGGGAGGCCCCGGCGCCCACCCGCCCCACCGCGGGGCTGCACCCCGGCCCGGCCCTCCCGCCTCAGCCCAGCCGGCCGCGCTGGGGCTGGGCAGCGCCTCCCGGCGGCTACTTACGGGCGAGCGGGCTTTGGCAGCCGTCAGCAGAGACATGGTGATCTCGGAGAGATAATCGAAGACGAGGAAATCCAGCTTCCCTCCGTACAGCAGCTGCGGCACTGCCAGGGCCGGGCAGAGC
>VZSF01008499.1:380321-422823 GCA_013398295.1 Chionis minor | reverse complement strand
GGGAGCCGCGCGGGTCCACGCTCGGGCCGGCCGGCCCCCCTCGTTCAAGGCGTGGCGTCGGGCCGCTGAGCGGCTGCGGTGGCCGCGCTCCGGGACGGGCCTGAGCGGGGCGCGGGGTTCGGCTCTGGCCGGCGCCGGGCGTGGATCCGGGGCGGGCGGGTTTGGGGCTGCCGCATCCCCCGGGCGCCGCAGGGCTGGCAAGGGCAGCCGCGTCCCGGCTGGAGCACCGGGCGCGGGTTAACCTGAAACGTGGAGACCCGTTCAGGGTTGTAACGTCAAAATCGTAGAGAATCGTTTAGGTTGGAAAAGACTTTTAAGGTCAGCAAGTCCAACCGTTAACCTAGCACTGCCAAGTCCACCACAAAACCATGTCCCGCAGCACCGTGTCTACATGTCTTTTTAATACCTCTAGGGATGGCGACTCAACCACTTTCTTGGGCAGCCTGTTCCAGTGTTTGATAACCCTTTCTCTGAAGAAATTTTTCCTAATATCCAATATAAATCCCCTCTGGCATGACTTGAGGCTGTTTCCTCTTGTCCTATTGCTTGTTCCTGGGGAGAAGAGACTGACCTCCACCTCTCCACAACCTCCTTTCAGGTAGTTGTAGAGAGCGATAAGGTCTCCCCTCAGCCTCCTTTTCTCCAGGCTAAACACCCCCAGTTCCCTCAGCTGCTCCTCATAAGGCTTGTTCTCCAGACCCCTCACCAGCTTCGTTGCCCTTCTCTGGACACACTCCAGCACCTCCGTGTCCCTCCTCTAGTGAGGGGCCCAAAACTGAACACAGTACTCGATGTGGTGCCTCACCAGTGCTGAGTGAGTACAGGGGCACGATCGCTTCCCGAGTCCCTTTCCGCATGTCAGATAGTCTGGTTATGAAATTTTTATGACAGCCTTTCCTCCTCCCCTAAATAAATAAAAAAAAATAATTTTTAAAAAAAGTGGTTCTTTAAAAATAAGGCTTTCTGTGGGACTACACATCTCAGTTTTGACAGTTTCTCAGGTGCCAGACTGAGTTTCTAGTCAGTGGGCATGAGGTGAATGTCACTATACCAGCAAATCCCCCGGAATACATGGGGAAACGATTTCCCAGCCCTGCGGTGTGAATGGCAGGGCTGTCTTTGAACGTCTCCACAGAGGGCTGATCGTGTAGAGGTACTTCAGAGTGAATCCTCATCTAGAGAAAATCCACGTCGTTTGTCTGATATGCCAAGGATGGTGACTGAATCGGAGTCTTGCATGCTGATCTGCTGCAATAACTGCTGGGTCTGCCTTACGTACGCTTTGATTCCAGGTGGTTTTGAATAATCTCTTGCAAATGAAACATTTATAGAATTTGGGGTCTTTGCAGTAACACTGCAAAACACAACGCTCAGTGCGACACTCACCATGCTAAGTGTATGATGATGAGAGGTGGTTTTACTGATGTAAAAAGCAGCCATGTTGAAAATATTTAAATAAGTAATTTTGAAAATAGCTGATAATGTGTCCAATTAGACTAATTTTAGTTGCAGGTAGAAACAATGTAGCTAAGATAGAAAATAGTCATACTGTGATCTTAGAATTTGGTTCTTTATGTAGGGAGGTGCAATGTTTTCCTATTGCAAAAAGGCCATATCCTCAGCTTCCAAGTGCCTAAGAAATTATGAACAATTACTGTTCTAAATTATTAAACAGGCAGAACCAAGGCAGTCACAATGAAGAAAAGGTGGGTTCCCTACACATAGAGAGGACCAAGCTTTTCGTTATTAAATTATTAAATTATTTAATTATTATGGTGAAAGCTTTCAGGTTTTGAGTCCCTATAAACTAGAAAATATCTAAATAATTACAGAGGAGGAAAAAGACCATGTTATGTATACATAGTTGACTCCAGATAGCTTTGTCCTAAATATACCGATATGTGTTTATTGTAGCTCCTTAAAGTAAACCTTGAAGCAAGAACCAGAAAGGGCACTGTCTGGTACAAAATACACATCTATCAGTATAGCCATAAAGCCAAATGCTTTCTGTAGCTAAATTTTAAAGTGTCTTCCATGTGCATTTCAGTATGGAATACATTGCAGTAAGATTCCAACATCCTGTAACATGGCAGGAAACACGGCTAATCCTCAGCAAGTCTTGCAATGGGCTCAAATCCTGTGGTGAAATTCAAATGCAGTTTACCTTGGCTGAGACTCCGAAATCAACGTCCTGCAGTCCTCACACTTTCATGCTTAAACATATCCAAAATAGGTGCAAGTCACTAACAAATATTGTCTTTTATAACCCATGAATGTAAGTAAAACTCCTGCTGAAATGGGTTGGGCCAAGATTTCATGCTGCAAAAGTGAATTTCTGGCTGTGAGAAGACACGGCTGCTCAAACAAGGCAAACAAGAGGCCAGCAGATGGCTGTGTTTCACCATCATCCGCACCTGCCTCGCATGTCAAACCATCCGTGGTCCCAAAAAGTGCCATTTACTCCCGCCAGCATCCCCTGTGCTGTCTGCACTATGCAGGGAGGCGAATGCGTGTGTTTCGCACCAGATGAACAAATGCATTTTATCCGTGTTAAGAGATAAATATTCACACGCACATATGTACATTGGTAGAACAGGCTTGGAATCTAGAAGGTGCTTTATTCTTTTAACTTCATTCAAATATTTTTGTGCTGTGGATTTTGACAGCAACTGCTGTCGGTTTGGCGATGGGCTGGGCCTTGCTTTGTCAGAAACCATTGTAAAACCCCTATGTAGCATGAGTACAATTGTCGAAAATTTGAATATGGATGTTTACATGTGTGTGAAAGAATTAATATCCAACGTGTGCAAGATACTAAGCCAGTGCTGCAGTAATGATTAGTTCAGAGCCCATTGTTTCATACGCGAGGTTAGGAGTGTTTTGATGAAAACAAAGGCAAGTTATTTAGAGGCTTTTTTCCAGGTAGGCTTGGGAAGCGATGTTCTGTGATGGTCAGGTTGTAATTTTGAGATTTTGACCTTTATGTGATGTAACAGATTTTAGAAATCGTTTATTGCTCTTTGAGGACATGAGATGGCACTGTGTGGTTGTCGGTGAAGCCCAGGAGAAGCTACAATCAATAACGAGCCTATGTGAAATTCATACATGCAGGTGCTAGTTAAAAACTTGACTGTATTTGTGACCTATATATGGGATACAGGTCAACAATAATAGACACCCTAACTCTGTCGCGTGGTGGAAATCCACATCCTCTGGCTCCTAAGAGTAAGCCAGATTTTTAATTTCTCTCATAAATTATGAGAAGGAAGGGGGAAAAAAATCTTCTGGCTTTAATATTTATAATGGAGAAAGAAAAAAGAGTTACAGAGTAAAAAAAAACAGTTAAGAAGTACAAATTTCTTCTTGGTCATGGTTCAAATGTAGTTCAGTCTGAGATTCGGTTTCCTTCAGTGACCCTAAATACTGAGATTTACGTTTATTATGCTAGTGCCATTAATATTTCAAATGTAGGCTTCCCTACCTGTAAACAGATTTGTGCACTAGCATGAAGCACAGATGATGTGTAAAGGAAATGCAAAATTCATTCTTCTACTACCATCATCCTGAATTAGTAGTGTTCAGAGCTAATCCTGGAACTCAGAGAGGACAATGCAGAGTACATTTTTCCAAAGCAAATACACTTTCTATTATTTTTCTAGGATTTTTCTGACAGTCAGGCTTCCTCTGATTGCTTAAAAAAAGTACAAGCAAAGTGTTTCACGGACCAGGGTTTTATTGTGAAATATATTACATTTTTGCTTTTTCCTTTAATGTCACCGTAAATAAGTTCGTGTCCAAACCTGTAGTATCAGCAGATACCGACAAATATTTTAGTTTATTGAGTCGGCTCTGTTTAGTTTATCGAGGCTCTGTCCTCTCAACTAATTACAAAATATCCAGCAAATATTTGAATTTATTACTTATCTCATTCCCACAAATTAGTGTATCTCTTTGTTTAACAAATGGAGTTCACTGCTCTTGCCCTGAAGGTAAAGCATACATTGCAATCTCTCTTTTGCAGACGGTCTAAAAACCAACCATTTCTAAGTGAATCAACAGTTGAAACCCATCTCTGTAAATCAGTAAAGGGAGAGAATTTGCCATCTTGCATCTAATACCTCTATATAAGGCACAAACAACTCAAAGCTCAATAATGATGTTTAACTAATCCCAGCTCATGGTTTTGGGGGTTGTAGTATGTTTAGTAGATTTTTGGCATGTTGAAAAGTAACATCCAATGCTCTGGGGCTCAGAAAAACTGCAGCTCTGACAAAGCAACAAAATGTGTAATCTTCTGAATTATCTGGATTTTGTTCCTGTATATCATATTTCTGTTGTTTTTAGAGATATGTTCTCTCTTAATTCCTTAAGTTTTGAGTTATGTTTAAACAAAATCTTTAATGTATTAATGTAATCAAGCACCAAACAGAAACACTCTAGGATTTTTCAAAAATAAGGGAAAAGCTCGTTCAAACTATCAAACATCTGCTTATGGACACGAGGTATTTTCAGAAGTATGTTAATGTTGAGGTGCCTTGATTTTTTGGCCTTTTTGATTGTTAAATATTATTGAAAATTTGTCTATAATAATATTTGAAGTAAAAATAAGAACTATGTATCAAAGCAATGATGCATTAGCTACACAAAACCCCCTGGTTATTCTTTGCAGAAATCAAAGGGTCTTTTACGTTGCTATATTATGTGCAAAAAGTGCTGGAAAAAATGTCTACAGGAACAGTAGTTGACAAACCAAATAGTGACAAACCAAATGATTTATAGCAGTCATGCATCAGTGTAATTACCATACTTAGATTTAAGAAAATATAATATCCCATAATTATTTAAGAATAATACACTCTAAAGCAAGTGAAAGTATCTCTTCTGTATTCACGGTGTGCAGGCAGCAAAATATCCCATGAATTCTTTCCAAAATGGAAAGATCTGGCTGACATGAAATGTATCCTTTTTTTACTTTTGTTTTTTACTTTTCCTCACTCTGTTTTCAAAGAAACAGCTACTTCCAGCCTGTATTTGAACTGAGCATAGTGAATATCTCTACTGGTGTCGTAAGTGAAAAGAAATTAAAGCCTCTTCCACGCAGAGTGACTGAGAGCTGATTTTTGCTGACTCACGAATGCTCCAGGCATTTCGTTTCAGGAAGGGTGAGGGAGAAGTCTGTTGCATAGAGTGGGTTGGCAAAAATGTTGCCATGTGCCTTTTGCCCAAGTTTGGAATATTGAAAGAGAAAGAGGAGTTAAAAAACTTTTTGTTTTTTTTTTCATTTTCACTTTTCTGCAGTTGGTTTTGTAGCACACCAGCAGCATGATTTCAAGAGTAGACAGCTTTTTAGTCATCTCTGTTTCTCATCCTAATTATCACTCACTCATTGATTGACCTAGCAAAGGGAATTTTGCCCACTAATCTGTGTAGCTTATTAGTAGTACAAGCAAAGTAATGCATATTGGTGATCGATTGCAAAGCAAAATAGGTGATTTTTTTAACATGTACTGTTTTGGAATTTTTCAGCATTTATTTTTGGTATTTATTTTTATGTAAGAAAATTAACTTCTGGAACATCTGGAAAAAAAATGCAAGTCAAGTCCACCAAACACTTTCAGTTAAAACAATAATAAAACCCCAATGGAAATGCAAAAATGGACCACTAAAGCATTTCTGAGTTGTTGTAGACTGATTTTTCAAGTGTGATTCTAAAGCATGTGAATCATAAGGTTAAAAACCAGTTGTTTTTCCAAGACAGCCATAAGAATATTGTGATGTTCAGGAACTAATTTACAAACACAAGCGTATTTCTTCTGATTGGTGTTTCTGAGAGAAGATTCACCATGAATAACGGGAAGGTCTTGGATAGCCTCCCAGTGGCTGTTTGACAAAAATACTAATCAAAATTGAGTTGAAGCAGGCTCTTTTAAACAAATAACTATTCACCTTTACTATCGACTCAAAATTAAATGGCAAGAAAAAAGTAAACTGACTTTAAGAACTCTTTCTTCTGCCTGTGGTACACAAATCATTCCTCATTTGTTACCAAATCAGCAAACAGACTTACTGGAAAGAAAAAACTGGCCAGAAAATCAACACTGTCAGCTTGTGTTGGACACATTGCAGGGTACAACTAGGTCTCTAGCACATTTGTTTGGTAAATGGGTCAGCTGTTTTTCAGCCAGGACCAAGCAAGACAAAATGGTATGCAAGGAAGGAAAATTACTACATAGCCATTCCACTGAGAATATGTGTAATTTTCAACCTAAGGAAAAGCAGAAATAAGTTATTTCTAAGTCCATGCAAGGTGAAACCACAGAAGAAAAGAGCAGGAAGCAAAGATATGAACAGAATAATTATTCAAGGCTAAATTATGACCGTGTTATAAGTAAAACAAAGAAAATGATGTGGCTTTTAAATATTTACATCTTCTGCTAATAAGTACAAGAGGTTGCAACCAGAAATACAGCTAGGCAACACTTTTAAATGCAGTGCACAGGTATTTTGGTAATCATCAAAGCAATGTTTAATATCTTTTCCTTCATGAATGCAAATCTGTGGGGTGATTAATTTTGCATTACCGTTGTTAACTCTGAAAGAGTTTCAAACCTGTATGTACTACTGTTAGTGATAAAAGGGAAGCAAGTGTATATTCTTTACTCCGTTAAAGGGTGAAGGATACCTGGATTGTGTTACGTGGTTCACCTATCGTGTCATGAACATTACGTTTCCACCTGCACTCTTGAGCGTACATCCGTGGTAGAAGCTGGGCCAGTTATTTTACAAAGTTCATAGCAGCAACCCACTCACGCTATATAATCCTATCTAAGGGAATCCTGGCGGTGCATAGCCACTGAAATTGTACCTCCAGGATCCTCTGTGTCATGACCTGCAGCCCATGAAGCAGCAAAGCAAGCTCAAGCAATGTGTGAGCAGCAGTGGCAAGGAGATTTGCTGGTAGTTCCCTGAGACCATGTTAACAGCGCTAATGAAGCAGCAATAGAAAACACAAGAGCAGGTAGACTTTCACCCAGTTTTATTTACTTTATTTTCACCCTTTAGGAAACAGAACCAACCATGTGAAAGATGGAGCCGTGTCCTATTTTTATCAGTAAGGACAACGGAATCACGTTCAGCAAATGACTCTTGAAGGTAAATAATGCCAGAACTGGAAGGGTAAATGTCTAACACCAGTCATCCTTTGGAAAGGACTTTTGTCAGCCTGGCAGCTAACTCACTGGTCATCAGTTCAGTTACTGGAAAGCTAATTCTTCCATGAACAGTGCTTCAGCTTCACATAAGTGTCCCATAAATTTGATTGTTAGCATCACAAATGCTCAGATTTCCTTCTGGCAATATGTGGCTGGATCCTTGAACATGATGGGAACCTCCTGGCTGACCAGATGTGACCAGATGAAAAGAGGTCAGGAACTGTCCATATTTCAGGCATAATCGATATCTAATTCTGTGATAACATAACATCTAGCTTCTACAGAGTGCTTTTGTCCATGGATTTTAAATACACATTAAGCAAAGTTGAAACATGCGGTACAGAGGTGAAGTCATTTGCCCGAAATCACGAAGCTGACCCCAGTAGCAACGGATCTAGCAGTGAACCCTAATTCCACCATTCTTTACATCATTTGGTCAAAGGCCTCATTCAATGTTGTCCCATCACATGGGGTGTTTTACAGACACAAAAGCAGGCTTTCTCTGGAGAAGGCACAGCCTAAAGATCAGGTGCGGGGCATGAGTAGAAAGCTATCAGTGCTATTAATACAAATAGAAAGCAGACACACATACATAAAATAATTTGGCTGGGGTAAAGCCCATAGCAGAAGAGCCTGTCACCACTCTTGTAGGTGTATTGAATTAGGCAGATATTGACAACTTAGCTCCTCAGCAAGGAAGCTTTGATCAAAGTGATTCAAATGGACTCCTCGAGTTGAAGGATAGGGAAGATGCATGCTTTCATTGCCTGCGAGAAATACCACAGGCTTTTTTTCCAGATATGCCACTGCCCAACGTGATTTTATACCTTTCTCTGCCTCAGTTTTTCATGTGCAGAAGAGGGAAAATGCGCTTGATTCTCTTTGCAAAGCACACTGAGATCTATGGCAGGAAAGTGCTACATAACCGCAAAATAGTATTTATTGTTAGGCTATTGGTGGTTGTTACACATAATCCAGATAGCTACTGTGGCTTTTCCTTGTGTTGTTTCAGTCAAACTTCTGCCAGCCCCCATCCCGAAACCATGCATGAGTTTCCTTAAAGCTCTTATTACTAGAAGTAGCGTCTCCATGGCTTGTCTCACCTTCCCATCTGCCCTGAGACCTGCCGGCTGGAGCAGAGATCAAGCGGGTAAGCGGGGAACAGGTTCTGAAAATGGGAGGAGTAAGAGATGTGTTCAAATTCTGGGAATCCACCTCAAACCCCCTACCCCACCTCTTCCTGACACCTCCCAGTTCCCGCCCCCAGCTTCAGCCTGCTCCCTTAAACCTCTGCCGCCCCGTGCTGGGTTGAACATTTTCGGCTGCTGACTGCAGGACTGCACCGAGCAGTCGGCAGCGCCCGGTGGGACAGACATGACGGTGCTGAGGTTAGGCAGCTGGGCTCCCCTGGGGCCTCTCCTCTCCCTGCTCCTTTCTACCAGCATGGCGGTAAGTGAAGAGACGGTGTTAGAAAACACCTGGGCGCGGAAAGCACCGCTGGAGAAAATTCACTGAAAATGGTCTTCTTTCTTCTCTTCAGTACATTGCTACCAGGGAAAACTGCTGCATATTAGATGAACGATTCGTAAGTACCTGAACAATTCTTTTTCATCTTACGAGTCTAATTAAAGTTTCCCTATGCTGATTATTAACTACCGTTATCACCTGATCCTCATTGTTATTTTCGATACTTACTAAGTGCGCTGTGCTTAAACCCGTTATTTATTAATAGCGGTATACGCTTGGTAAAAATGTACGGGAGGCTGCACTGTTGATGAAAGCATATATCCAGAAGATGCTACAAGTACTAGCTTGCACTGTTTTCTTGTGATGTGTGCACACAGTGTGAAAGTAAACTGCCTCTGTAAATTCAAATACAGCAGACAAAGTGGCAAGTGCCTGCCCTTTTTTATCCAAAATCATTTGTATATGTGGTGCCTGAAATTTCCCCTGCCCAAACATCTGCTCTCCTTTTTTTGCTCCTGAAACATTGCCAATTACTATTCTTTCGTCTTTAGGGTAGCTACTGCCCAACAACCTGTGGCATTGCAGATTTCTTTAATAAATACCATCTCACTGTGGACAATGAACTGCAGGAAATGGAGATAATTTTGCGGCAAATTGCTAACGCCACAGGAACAGCAGAACATTTGATTCAACACATCCAAAGCATCTATCCTCCAGAGAAGCAGAAACTACCAAGTGAGAATATAAAAATAACTACACGACTGAAAAAATAATTTATGTAGTTTTCTTGGGTTTTAATTTGCTTAATTGCAACAATTTTATACCTTTGTCTGTTTTACAGGTTCAATGGATGACTTTACTCAAAAGTCCAAGAAAATAATTGAAGAAATTATCAGATATGAAAATACTATTTTGTCTCATGAAAGTACTATACAGTAGGTATCTTCCACATTTTGCGTCACTTAACAATCCAAATCGTTTTCTTTCTGTTCTTTCATGAAGTGCGGCTAAGTCTCCCACAGAAATGTTTTTTGTGCTCACATGGACCATTGTGCCCAAATTGTCATTAGCAGCTGTCTAGCAAGACACAGAAGGATCATGATGATCTGATACAGCATTCTCTGCTCATCTGCATAAGCCATTAATTGTGCAAGAAGTGCAAGATATGAATGTCAGGAAGCATGGCAATATTTTTATTTATGTTTTTTTGCTGTGCCACCTACTGCTAAAATTTTTTTCATGACCTTTGGAGGTTTTTTTTTTAATATGAGTTTGTGCTGTGATGCAGAGTATGTGCAATATTTGTGCAATTATTCACTCTGGCTAATTTTACTGCATATATCCATGAAAATCATCTCAGTTACATTGATATGAATTATAAGTAACTACAAACTCAGTGGTAGTCTTCTGTAAATTGATGTTGAAAATAAAATTGAAAACATCATTAACTTTTCTAGATCTTAAGGATATGTTTTTTGACCTGAATGTAGAAGAATCTCCACTTCTATAACTTTACATCAAAGACAATTTAGGCATTCTGACAGTTGCAGCAGTGTATTTAGATCATTTATGTCTTACAAATACATCCATAATTAAAGAGCAATAATTTATCGTTTACTTCAGGAGAACAAAGAAAAACTTTCCATAGACTTACATTCATACATTGATTACTAATTTGAGTTTTGCTGATTAGAGTCAAGTTTTGCATAAGATTTAGTGTGTGCTTTCTCATTTTGTCTATTTTCCTTATTTTTAAATATCAGTGCTAAGAGAGGCACCCTGTTTTACAGGGGCAAATGTAGCAACATGCTACATAGGTGAGGCGTGCATGCAGGGAAATGTGTATTACATGTTCAGAAACAGCTGAAACAACAAGCCATTTTTTGTGTCTCTCTGTCCAGACAGTTGACAGATACACATATATTGAACAGCAACAGGATCACACAGCTGAAACAGAAGATCGCCCAGCTTGAGTCACACTGTCAGGAGCCATGCAGAGACACGGCTGAAATACAGGAGACAACTGGAAGAGGTGCACAAAATGCTTATTCTAGGGTGGAGCGTTAATTTAGTTACAAGTATTGTCAGTCGGCATCACAGCGATGAGTTATTCATAATGTTATGGGCCGTAGATTTCTGCAAAGGTATATAAGATTGCAAGTTATGAAAGCAGTGCTTGGATCAATAGGTAGATGCTCTGCAAACAGGGCGTTCAGATGGAACAGAGGTCTTGCTTGCTCCTTTGGCCTTTTTGGCCAAAATATGATTATCCCAAAATGTATGCTAAACATGAGGGACAGGAGAACAGTTTCTATGGACATAAGACAAACAGAAGGTAATTCATTATCACATTTCTACTGTCACTTGAAAAAAATTAATTAAATTATTCCATTAACTCCAAATTTGCCATTTTTGTTGCTGTGGAAATTAATGCAATGACTGTATTTTACATTTAAGTTGCTTAAGATGTATGTGAGACTAAATTCTTCCTCATCTTACACAAGTCCTGTGAACTTTGGTAGGATTTTATGGCAATGATATTAAAGTACGGGGATTAAATAGCTAACTTAGCAACAATGACATTTAGATGAATTGTGTTTCTTGCACTAAGAAAGTTACAATATCAAATAAATGTGAGGATGGAACTGTAGCAAGATTAATAACGATCCTCTGAATATCTTTACTTCAGATTGTCAAGACGTTGCAAACAGAGGTGCCAGAAAAAGTGGTCTTTACTTTATCAAGCCTCAAAACGCCAAGCAGTCATTCCTAGTCTACTGTGAGATTGACTCATATGGCAACGGCTGGACAGTATTACAGAGGGTATGCCACTTACAGACTATTGCCATGAGCAAGCTTATTCCATCAGCACTGTTTTTACTTACTTACATAAGATATGTAACTTTTTGATTGAGGTTTTTGGGTTTTTGTGGGTTTTTTTTCCCCCCAGAGACTGGACGGGAGTGAGGACTTCAAGAAAAATTGGATTCAGTATAAGGAAGGATTTGGACATCTGTCTCCAGACGACACCACTGAGTTCTGGCTGGGCAATGAAAAGATTCATTTAATAACTACGCAGTCTGCTCTGCCATACACCTTACGAGTAGAGCTAGAGGACTGGAGTGGCAAAAAAGGGTATTTGCTCATGATGCTTCTGAAAATGACAGCTTAAAACCTACTGCTCCCACTGTTGGGTCAGTTGGTACGGCTGTCTGAAAAAATGATGAGCTTTTAGACCTGCTAACATGCATGGGACACTGCACTGGTACCACGTGTAACTTGCTGCCAGACACACGTGCGTGTCTGAAGGCCACATGCTAGCAGCCCTAGTTTATTTGGCAGATGGAATCTGTTTCTTCTCTTCAAGTTTCCTCACATCTGGTGCATCTTGTGGGCTAGATGATCGTTGTAGGTCCCTTGCAACTGAACTATTCTATTCTATTCTATTCTATTCTATTCTATTCTATTCTATTCTATTCTATTCTATTCTATTCTATTCTAATGTATTCTGTTCTCCAGAAGAGCTTACTATCCTTGCTATTTCTTGAGACATCTGCTCCTTCCTCCCACCAAGAATTTCCTCATGACCTAAGTAAGCCTAAGCATTATGAACCTGGGGTATATATATATGTGTGTTTATATAATGTAGATCTTGCATATATCACTTAAGACTAGTAGTCAGGAAGCGTGCCTGATGCTGCAGCACAAAAGTTGGTTGGATGTATGTCATTGAACTGAGGCCCACAATCATGGAGAACCAATTCCTTTTCAAATGCTAGGATGCTGTAAATGCCTTTTGTGCAGTGCAAACACATATGTATTTTTCATTTGTGCAGGTATTGTGAATGCAGCATGCTCATATTCACCATTATCTTTTATTAACAGCACTGCTGACTATGCTGTATTCAAAGTGGGAAGTGAACAAGACAAGTACCGACTGACTTATGCCTACTTTATCGGTGGGGAAGCTGGGGATGCCTTTGATGGCTTCAATTTTGGAGACGATCCCAGTGACAAATCCTTCACCTCTCACAATGGCATGCGGTTCAGTACCTATGACAACGACAATGATAACTTTGCTGGCAACTGTGCTGAGCAAGATGGATCTGGATGGTGGATGAACAGATGTCATGCTGGCCATCTCAATGGCAAATATTATATAGGTAAAGTGTCTTCTAAATACCTATAACACAGGACACTACATTTCAGTGACAAAGAAAACTGCGTCTGAATTTCCCAAAGTTGGCATAGCCCGTTCTTTGCAACAACTGTTAACACCAGCAGTAGGAAGATAGGGCTGCTCTCCAGCCCTAAGTGGGAGAATCAGTCTTGAGAGAAGCAAACTAGAGGCAGAAGGGCAGTGAACAGGGCCTGTTAGCATGCCCAGGGATGCCAAGGACGTGTTAGTACCAGAAAAATGTATGGGCACATTAACTATTTTAGAAAACAACGAACTGTTTTGGTCTAACTGATATTTTTTAGATGGTGTGTACACATCGAAAGATGCTGGTCCGTCTGGATATGACAATGGCATTATCTGGGCAACCTGGCGTGATCGGTGGTACTCCATGAAGAAAACTTCAATGAAAATCATCCCATTCAACAGACTCTCAGTAGATGGACAGCAGCACAACTTAGGCAACATCAAACAGGTTCGACCACAGAGCCGAGGAGATATTTAAAATGACAACAGAACATAGTTATCATTTCAAACACTGAGCATGAACAGCTGAAATGTTAAGCCCAGTGCATCTTAGAGAAACTGGCTTTGTTCACCATTTTGTCACAGAAATATTTGTACTTTGATTTTAGTAAACCTTCCACATTACTGTTTCTTTTAACAGATAGATAAATGGATAGTTTTGTGATCCACCTAGTATAACTACGTATGAACACTATCAACATGTTATCATATCCTTACATACTTCTTTCTTTGGAAGAACATTAAAATGCTGTCTTTTTCTCTGTTGTAGGTTGGAGACTCGTAAAGGGACAATTTCACAAAGACTGGTCTGAACAGGGAAAAAAAATCTTTTGTATCTTAGACACTGAACTGATCTAACATAACACAGTTCAGTTTTGACTATAAACACTCTTGTCTGAAAAATGCCCAAGCCTGAGCAGTGCTTACCTCTGTACATGGTTATTTTTTTCTGTACAAATTCTCAATAAATTTTTGATTATTACAAAAAATCTGAGCCTGTTATCTGTACTTTTCTGTTGACCAAACAAAACAAAGTAAACTTTATGATGGTTGGAAGGTTACTTTGATCAAACCTGTTTGATTCAGTCATTCCTGAATTGCATGGCCAGCAGTTTCTGTTCTTTGTTTAGAGGCAAGTGTTGGAGCTATTTCTCCATAAAATGTGGCTTTTTTCCAAAAGTTTTCATTGTGTTTTCTGATTATATTGATTTGTGACATAGATCAAAGTACATAGCAACTTGAAAGTGGCCTAGTTTACTGCTGAGGGCTGCTTAACTGAGCTTACCATGAAATAATGAATATATTTTCAATCAGGATGTGTTAGGAAGTGTACTATAAATGACCAAGAACAGATATTTTACTCCAGAGCATACATATTAACAAGTTTCTCAAATATTACACCAGATAAAAGTTTCATTTGCTATATAGCACATAGAATCATAGAGTGGTTCGAGCTGGAATGAACCTTAAAGATCATCTAGCTCTGAGCCCCCTGCCATGATCAGGAACAGCTTCCACTAGACCAGGTTGCTCAAAGCCCCACCCAGCCTGGCCTTGAACACTTCCAGGGATGAGGCAGCCACAACTTCCCTGAACAACCTGTTCCAGTGTCTCACCACCCTCACAGTAAAGAATTTCTTCCTAATACCTAATCTACATCTACCTTTTTCAGTTTAAAACTGTTACCTCTCATCCGATCGCTACACTCCCTGATAAAAAGTCCCTCCCCATCTTTCCTGTAGACCCCCTTTAGGTACTAGAAGGCATAAGGTCCTTAATGCGTAAGACTTTATAGCATAGGGAATAAGACTTTATAGCATAAGGTATCCCTGGAGCCTTCTCTTCTCCAGGCTGAACAACCCCAACTCTCTCAGCCTGTCTTCATAGCAGAGGTGCTCCAGCCCTCTCATCATCTTCATGGCCCTCCTCTGGATCTGCTCCAACAGGTCCATGTCCTTTTGCGCGTCCAGAGACGGATGCAGTACTCCAGGTGGGGTCTCGCCAGAGCAGAGTAGAGAGACAGAATCACCTCCCCCGACCTGCTGGCCACGCTTCTTTTGATACAGCCCAGGATGTGGTTGGCTTTCTGGGTAGTATTATGCTGTACAACCATTATTCACGCATACTGCCTTTTTTTTCATAAGCATTTAAAAATTAATCTAACATATCTAGTGCCATTATCTGACACACACACACACACACAAAAATTTAAAATTTGCAGCAGAAATTAATGGTATTTTACTAGCATTTTCTTTTTCTAGATCTGGTAATGATTTTGTGTGTGATCCACATAAGCAAACTCACAGCACAGATCAAGGACAGCAAAGAGTTTTTGATGCAGTCTGAATGTCCTCACTCAGAATAATGAGTGCATTTGAGGGGTGCATCAGCAAATCAAATTGGGCTTGTGGATAAATCGCTCAACAAAAAATACACTCAGAGCTAGCTATCTCTATCATCTCGATCTCTGCTATCTATCTCAAGTTGACATATTAAGAAGTGAAATACGAAGTGTCTCCTGGTCTTTATTTTTAGCTACTAGTGAGAGTCCAGAAGTTCACTTGGTATTTCTGAATAGCACATTCAAATGCTTTATTTTAAAGACGAGGAAATGTTAACACTAATAAGACAGATCTTCAAGGCAGTTTACGCCGCCTCAACACTTTTCCAGTCTTAGTGCCCAGGTGTCTCGCGAGGCTGCTGCTGAGCCTCTTTCCCTGGACCCGAGTCTCCATAGCATGACAAGCTGCTGTTCCCCTGTCATTTTTACTGAGGTTGTTTTGACTTAGTTCAAGTTTTGTCCTTGGTCCAAAATCTAAGACAAAGGCAGGTTTCCCAGGAGTAGGTGAGAAGAAATGTAGGGTCAGCATGGGGTTATCAACTCTTTGGGATGAGGGACAGCCCCTCCACACCTACCACCGAACTGGCACATTTGCACGGCTCTGTTGGACTGATGCAAGGAGCCACGCTGCACAGCTTGACACCCAATTCCTCACCAAGCAAAGCAGTTTTCCTGAACGTTTTGTGCCGTGAGGTCTCTCCAGTGTTTTGTTGTAGCTGAGGCAGTATGTGTAGAGAGGCCTGGGGGAAGGATGTGAGCTGAGGGTTGGCAAGCCCAGTCTGATCCTGGTTCTGCAAACAATCACTTGAGTGGCATTGGCCACATCCCTTCCACTTTCTGTTTTCAGCTTATCCCACCTATGACATCGCCTTAAGCTTGCTCTTATGTATATATTTGCAACATGGGATTAAAAAATATTCCTTTACCCTCTGTCACTTTGACTTCTGCATCCGCACTCTGCTAGGTCTGAACTGTGTTTTGCCTCTCCCGGTTTAGCTTTTGGCCACAATGATTTATTTGATGGCAATCTGCTGTAACTACACACATTTCACTGGTGTGAGCTGGCATTTTATAGGGTGCTCACCAGAACTAAGATTGGTTTATTCTTCCAGTTAATTTGTTGATTGCTGTCCTAAGTTTTCACAAATCATTTTGACCTCTCTGGAGAGGGCCATCAGCTCCAGTGTTCAGAAGGGTCAGAGCTATTGAATCCAAGAAGCCTGATCTTTCGAAGAAGTCCTGTGTCAGAGTTCATCAGGGAGTCTGCAGAATCACAGCCTGCAGTCGTGTTCTCTGGACCCTGAAAGAAGACTGGCAAAACTCATGGCTTTTGAGGGCTGCTTTCTATTGTTTCCAACGCTCTAATTATCAGAAAGGGGCCAGAACAGATCTCCTATTTCTTCTGACTATCAGAGAGAGAATAATACTCACAGTATTATTTTTTGCAAGTCAATACATTGCAACTTGACTTAATGCCCCTATTTTGCATACTGAGAGGTCATATTTCTCTTTTCTAAATCAGTCTTTGTCATACATGACCCTCAGATGATAGCCTGCAACAAAAGTCATCTGTATTTAGGCAAGCCTATCCCCCTATGAGTTTATAAAATTTCATTATAGGACTTGGTGGCTACAATGAGTTTTCCTTTCTTTCATACTTTGGGCTTGCAGTCACTCTTCCAAAGACCACTGTAGCACAACACAGAGGAATTGGGAACAGAAATACGTTGTCTTTTGCATGCTCACTACAAAGCAAAAAAACCCAAAAAGTGAAAAACCCAAAACAAATTGAAAAAGTCAACAAGGAAGGTATAGGAGTACTGTGTTCAGTTTTGGGCACCACAGTATCGGAGAGACATTGAGGTGCTGGAGCGTGTCCAGAGAAGGGCAACGAAGCTGGTGAGGGGTCTGGAGAGCAAGTCTTATGAGGAGCGGCTGAGAGAGTTGGGATTGTTTAGCCTGGAAAAGAGAAGGTTGAGGGGAGACCTTATCACTCTCTACAGCTACCTGAAAGGAGGTTGTAGCCAGGTGGGGGTCAATCTCTTCTCCCAAGTAACAAGCGACAGAACAAGAGGAAATGGCCTCAAGTTGTGCCAGACGAGGTTTAGGTTGGATATTAGGAAAAACTTCTTTACCGAAAGGGTTATCAGGCATTGGAACAGGCTGCCCAGGGAGGTGGTGGAATCGCCGTCCCTGGAGGTATTTAAAAGACAGGTAGATGTGGTGCTGAGGGACATGGTTTAGGGGTGGTTTTGGCAGTGTAGGTTTATGGTTGGACTCGATGATCTTGAAGGTCTCTTCCGACCCAAGTGATTCTATGGTTCTATGATTCTAATAAAGATGGGCAGACTGGAGGACTTGCTGAGTCCCTCAGTCCTTTGGACATTGCGTGGGGAAAATGTGGGACCAGATGCTGGGCCTGGCTAGTAACGAATTCAGAAGAGTTAAGTTGTCCAAGGAGCACATAAAGAGAAATTGGAGCAGAGAGCAGGGACTGAAGGAGAATGGAGTCTCAGCCAAGGTATCCAGAGGAGGGACATGAACGAGCAGCTTAGAGGAGAAGAAGGCACCGCTTGGAAACTGGTGGCGGGAACTGGTGGTAGGACAGGAGATGGGGGCAGTGCTGGGCAAACAAGGGCTGGCTCACATGGAAACCAGGGCTAAAGCCCAGACTCCTCGACTAGGACTGTGGCAACCTGCCAAAAGCAGGGCAGCTGAAGTAGTGAACTGCACTTCTGTCCTTTGATCATAAATTAAAGTTAAATCCAAAGTTTATCTAGCTCTTGGCCTTTAGCCTTTCAAACAAACACCGGGAGAAGTGACTGGGTGATTGCAACATGAAAGCAAAGGTACGGGCTAAAGGTGAGGCCCCGATTCAGCCCTCAACTGGAAAGCCTGAGGAGCTACTCCTTCAGCCCAGCTTTACCCAGCAATCCCCTTCACATGAAGCAGGAAACCCCTCCTAGCTTACCTAATGTTTATGATCGGTTATCAGCTTTTTCCAGTCCCTCTAGCCTTGGTGGCTAAGTTTTACTTGGACCAGAGCTTAAGTTTTCTGCATTTGAAGGTCACCAGAGAGCTGCACCCTCCAGCAGGGTCAGAGGAAGCCCGGCACTTGCACTGCTGTGTCCAGTGTTACACTGGTAGCTGGGACACCACCTAGAAAATTTGTGCATCCTCTGTCAGCATGGTTGAGAAGGCAGAAATTCTTCTGCTTGATGTGCTTTGACTACTCTTGATTTTTAAGGCACATTAAATTACGAAAATAATGTTCAGAACTTATTAAAGATGACACAATCAAGCTCTTACAAATTGGGAAAAGCCAGAACTAAGGTGGCAAGTCACATCATGTCTACATTATGAAGGATGCTTTAGTTGTTGCACAGGTTGTAATGCACATAGTGAGTAAGACCAGGTGGGGCACAGTTGTGTCTTACTTGCAGTTGTGATACCCTGCAGAATTAAGTGCTATTCCCACTCTCATCGCCCAGTTCCTGTGGGACTAGAGGCAAGACGCTCAGGTGTCTCAGAGCTGGCTGCTGGATGTTCCTCCTTGAGCCCTGGTGCAGGCACAGATCTACAGCTGCCGTCAGTGGGCTCTGCACATATGGTGTGCTCTGAAGACTCCGACGATCAAAATGAATCCCCAAAATTAATAACTATTTGTTTGACTTAACCTTCTCACGTGGCTTCTGCAGCTGTGAAAAGGGGAAAGCTGTCCCCAGGGAATGAATGTTTGTAAAGCACTGGGGCAGCTGAGTGATGAGCACCATAGGAAAATCCTTGAAGCTTTAAACAACCTGCAGAGCATCATCATACAATGAAAAGAGTGTACAACTCTGGGCAGATGCTTGCCTGTGGAGCACCATCCATGCTCAATGTCAGAAGGAAGGGGGTCGGTGGAAGAAACATCACACATGATCCTGGGGTAAAGCACAGTCCACGAGTGTACGCATGAGGAGAGCGCATGAAGATTGTAATAGCAATTCTTGTGTTCCTGAGCACCGAAGTCCTAAGGTTGTGGTCTTTGAGCAGAGTTACGTATCTATTGTGGAGGCTAAATTAGAGCTTGTTAGTTTGAGTGGAAGACTCTCTGTGGACCCCAGTATATTGTGGATGAAGCCCATTTTACTCTGTCCTGTAAAATAATTAATCCAAATCCTGCAAGACCTCCTCTCATTGTGGTCTTTCACTCCTTTAAGCATTTCACTGTCCTCTGAGCTTTTTATAATTCTTTCACAGAACTGCTGCAACAGAGTGAATAAAACTGTGTAGGACTTGGAGTGGGGAAGCATCACCAATGTTACCCCTGCCGAAGTTAACAGCCGGGAATTTTGGTGCCTAAGTATATTTGTTACCTGCTTTGAGTTCAGGAGCTGCCTTACCGACATTTATCAACCAAACAACACAGCCACAGCTGGCTGATCCTCAAACTGAGCAAAGGTGATATGTGGTCTGTTTGGACATCTGTTGCTGAAGTTAGTTGGGCCGTCTTGTTGCTGAAATCAGAAGAGGTTTGTTGCGTCATAGTGTTACTGGCGCTGCATGGGATTCAACAGAAGACTTTACAAAGCGTGTTGCAGGGAATTGAAATAAACAAAACATCTTGTTTCAGAATGTGTCCAGATAAAGTAAGATTAAGCCTTAAGTATAATAGAAACCCTTTTTCATGAACACCAGATGCTGGTGGTATAGCTGTTAATCACTCTAGCACCATCTTATTGAGCTCTTCTGCTACCTGAGGATATGACTTCCTATCAGTGATACTGGTGATAAGTCAGGTTTAAGACTGTTTTGTTAGATAAGAGAAGCATGAAATGAAAGGCCAGAAATGGGACGAAACAAAGGGTCCAGTTCAGCTGCAGTGAGCTTTAACTGGAGAGGGTTCAAGCCTCCCAAAGGCAGAAAACAAGAGAAACAGCAGAGGAAATGAAGATAAGACAAAACCTGGAATGGCTGCTGGAATAGATCCAAAGCCAATATCAGCTATTTTGAATTAAATATGTTGTAAAATGCCAGAGTCAAGCTTAAATGTGTCCCACTAAAGCAGAATATGTAAGACGTTGCAACCTGTAGATAATGGAGAGTTTTGTGAATATCATGCAGCTTTAAAAAGCCAAGAGAGAATTTTGTTCTTTCAACTGCTTAGGCTCACGTTTGCTCAAGCAAGGGTTTTCTTGCTCTTTCCTGCTCACTGCAGTGGCAACTTTTGAGGTGGGGAGCATCTCTCAAGTGTCTGGCAGCCATGTACAACACTCCCCAGTGACAGTAAGGCTTGTTATAGAGATCAGAGCAGCAGCACGTTATCAATTGCAACACAGAACCTATAGCCATTATACAAACATTTAAGGAGACGTGACTTCTGAGGAAGATTTGGTTATGCTGAACAACTGTTCTGGGACATTTTCAATTACAACTGTACTTTTCTTTTTATAAATATGTGTTCATTTGAAACAAATCCTACTCAATAAAAAATTATAATATGCCATTTATGTAAAAGACAGCATAATGCTAAACACATTACGCATTATACAGGTATTAGTAAGGTCCAGCTGTAAGAACTGATGTAAACTGGGCTCTGCCTTCCTCAGGAATTAATTTCAGTTGATGACCACGTGGTCACAGATAGACTGTATCAACCTTTCGTAGACTAGTACTTGCTTTGGAAAGGCCAATGGATTTCACAGCAGTGGAACACAGTCACAAAGAAAGGGCAAATGAATGACTTCCTATTTCAAATATCAACTCTTTGATGATGCTAGCTAAATACCCATTGCACAGAGTGTGCGTGGCTTCCAGCAGGTAAGCTTTGCTGGATCCTGCTAGATCCTGCATGCATCGTAGCTGAACATCCAGTTACGAGAAACTAAGCTTTAGAAGATTTTTTCCTGGAATACATGATGTTGCCCGCATGTTGGTGTTATACAAACTTAACTGGAGCAAAAAACATCAGGAACTTGTGCAAGAGGCCTTAAGTAATCACCTAAGGGGGAGGGGAGCAGTTGGCATGTTTTATTTCCAAACAGAAGGGAGCATAATGATTAATCTCAGCTTTGCATTAAGGTTTAAATTGCACCAGAAGACCGGTGAAGAGCATCCTTTCAGTCAGAGTTCTGCTTGCTTTTCTCCTGAAGATGATAGCAATGAAGATCCTCTGTGTGTTGCTGTGCCTCAACTTAGCCTGGGTATGAGTTTGCTTACTTGATTTCTTTTCATCTCTCTCTGTTTTGAAAAGTAAGCATTTATTTAATGTTCATTCATTAGATAGATACATTTTGGCTGTCACCTAGCTCATAAAATTTAATGCGTACACATATGCGCAAGCTTGCTGTAAGCACTTCGCTGCTGGACTTTCATCAGTAGCTCTTGAGTATCCAGCTCTCTAGTTTTGCTTAATTCAGTTTTGCTGAATCTGCCTGGCTTCAGGAGCAGCAAAGCATAGACATTAACATGAATTCATGATTCATAGGTGAGGCTCTAAGTCTTAAACCTAACTGACTGGATGCTGGTGGGTCCAGACAGTCAGGAATTTTCATGTTTATTAGGGTGAATTCTACTCTCCTTTGGGTGGTACTTCAGCGGGGTTTTCCTCTTACAAGTTACACACAATAGCTGTGTTATAAAATACACATTAAAAAAAAAGGATTCCTGTGGCAGCAACATCAGGTTAAACTACAGCTAAGTAAGAATAAATTTTTAGATAAGGAAAGAGATAGACTTGATTTTCAACTATGCTAATATAGCTTTGCTCTTTTCTCATTGAGGTGTCAGGCCATAATCTCATGTTAGATTCTTTATGTTTGTCTTTGTGACTGTTTTTTGAAGAATGTGCATGTTCTAACAAATGACAGAAATTATAGGAAGCAGATGGGACAAAACAGAAGCAGTTGCATTGGAGCTGTCAATGTTGAAAGGGCACAGACCACCTAAAAATAAAGTTGTTATTTATTACTTTTAAGAGGCACTTGGCCCAGATCCACAGGATGGATCAAACCTCCATGAATCTGCTGATTTTAGTAACGACATTCCACTTCTCGAGGGCTGAGGTTCTGGCCCTGGAGACTAGAATTAAGAAAACTTTCTCTGCCTCAGAATTAAGCATTAATTGTAATAATAATTAATCATTTTGAAAAGACCATAACGTATGCAGAGGAATACAGTCAGATTTAATTACATCTCAAGCCCTAAAACAGGGCTTTCTTTTATGAAAAATAATTATTTTCCGATCTTTTACTAAGTGATAACACAGCAGGAATCCTCACAGTGTTTTGGCTTAGAATTACTTTGTATATATGCCCTTACTCTTCTCAGGTTTGAAGAAAATCTCAGTATAGTTATTTTTCTTCTTTCCATTAGCACAGTGGAATCCATCACTGACATTATTATTTTTATTGCAATGTTATTAGCTTGCTTTCTCTTTACACCAGACAAAACAGTGCTACAAGCTTACAGGTAGCAGCTATGATTAAAATCAGAAACACCAATGGGAAAACTCTCTTCATACATCTCTTTAAGGCAGTTTTGTGCATGCTGAAGGTGGTAGAATGAAAATAGAAATTTAGAAATATTGCAGCAAATGGAAATAGAACATAGACATTTCTAAGTATTTGCTTAAACTTAATCAGTTTCAATCTAATTTCAAGTTAATTTTATATTTACATACAGAAAACAAGATTTCTGTGGAGTGATATTATCATAATATATCCTGAGCATCACCAGCTCCCTACATAGCAGATGTAAGAGATGAAAAGCTTTATTCTGACAAAACAAACAAAATTGTATCTCACAAGAAATGTCAGGAATAAAATCCTTGCATGGTTCAGTGTGATGCTTTCCAGATGGCTGCAATTGCCACACATCAGCTATGCCACTGAGTGTTTAAGGACATCGATGTTATATTTCTTTTGTCTTGACAGCTTTTCAGTTAATCTCAGTTTTGCTTTTCCCCTTTTTTCCTCCTGGCAGGCACAAGATGGAACGACTACCTTTGAAAAGGAGGGTGCAGGAGTGCGTGGTCCCAGGATTGTGGAGCACATGTCCCAGTCCACCTGCCAGTATGAGAAGAACTGGCCCATCTGTGCAGATGATGACTGGGTGGGTGAGCAACAGGCTCTGGGGGCGAAAGTGGGGCCTGTCAGTAGGACACTCATGGACCTCTGCGAAACCACTACGACGGGTGCCATGCAGCCAGCATGTGGTGGGGCTTTAGGTCTGAGGGAGGACAGGTAACCCTTCACGTTGGGGCAGCCTGGAGAGATCACCTGTGGGAAAGAAAGGAAGAAAGAAAGAAGGGAAAAAAAGAAAAAAATGAGGAGAAAGAAAGAGGGAGAAGAGATGTTTGCAGGGGTGCAGAATCGGAAGAGAAAGTAAGTCTGGAAATGAAAGATGAAATAAAAGGTGGCTTTTCCTAGGAACAAGAAGGATTTATTCTCAGAATTTTGATATTGCCACTTTTGGAGTTGGTAAAACAAAGGCAATGGAAAGAAAGATGTGCGACAAAGAAAAGAAATAGCTAGAAATAACTTACGCTTCCCTAGTTGTTTTTTAGGAATTCAGATGACAAAATGTTCAGGAAAATATTTATAATGATTGACTGGATATCTTTGTGTATAAGCTGTTAATTTGTCTCTCTCTTGCCTCTTGCATCTCAGCCCATCTCTATGCTACACTTACTTGATGACGTCTTGGCAAAGAGCTCTAGTCTGTAAGAACATTAAGCTTTTATGAGGATGGTTTTGCTTAAATAACATCCTTGCTCAAACTGGACAACAGACTTCTCCTTACAGCAAGCCTTTGGGAAATATATATATATATGTATGTCATAGGTCACCCCTGAGGAACAGAGGAGAGGGAAAATTAACGGTTTACTTGTTCCTCACACCCCCTTGTGGCAGGTTTCTGAGGATGCGTTTCACCGATTCCATCACACCAGTGCCAGAGGCACAGGAGGTAAAGGATCAGCCAGGAGGTGGCTTGCTCTGAGTCATGCAAGTCCTTGGTGAAGTTGGATGAACAGGACAGGACATTTGAGGAGAACTTGCAGAATCTTGCCTTTTTTTTTTTTTTTCAAATGTGTTTTCAATGTTGGCCAAAAGTCTGCAAATGTAATGTTAGGTTTACTCGTGAATATTTTAAGACAATTATTTCCCTCTTCCAATTTTAGGGTACAAAATGTCCATCAGGCTGCAGAATGCAAGGACTGATTGATGAAACGGAGCAGGATTATAGTCACAGAATAGACAAAATCAAGAAGCTGCTTGCAGAAAATCAAAACAACTATAAAAAATCCAATAGGATAATTGTGGAAACCATAAATGTACTAAAACCAGACCTGGACAGTGCTCAGCGTGAGTATCTCGCACCCAGTTTTATTATCCATTGCTGAACTCAATACATGCTGCATTGGACCTTATTATCAAGAGCCAGGATAAACATAGTAATAAAAAACTCTTAACTGCTAATTAGTAAAAACTAATGCATTTTTCACCTGTTCAGTACTATGAGAAACATGTTCTTAATTTTAAAATAGGCTACTCTTTTAGGAAAAAAAATCGCACGTGCATGGGTGAATGTGATGCCTTTCTGTTTCAGAGATTGATGAGGCTTATGGTCACGTGTCAGGAGAACTGAGGCGGAGAATTGTGACATTAAAGCAGAGAGTTATCACTCAAGTGAACAGAATTAAAGCTCTGCAGAGCAGCATCCAGGAACAGGTGGTGGAGATGAAGCGCTTGGAGGTAGGTAGCTTCTAGGTAATTTCCATTCTTTCTGGGGCTCAGCTACAGAAAAGAGGGTCTATCCATGACACTGGACACGGTGAGCAGTGCTCCCTCTGGAATGAAACAAGATGCAACTCCAATAGGACCTGACTGGCTGAGACAAATCCCCACATGAGATGCTTTTTGTACAGCTCGGTTTTCTTTTCCTGCTCTGTGGGAACCATTGTGAGCTCAGGAGGGCTCCTGGTCCCATCTGCCACTTCTGCCCTCAGACAGGCAGCAGGGATGTCATATCTGCTGATTACCTCATACACTCTGTATGAGGTGTTTCTCCTCCTGTAAGGAGTTGCTGAGCAGCTAGAATGAGGGGGATGTGTCCTGTCCTTCCCTGGTGCTGCCACCGCTGCCCACAGCCAGTGCTGGCATTAGACCCCGCGTTCCCAGGTTGCAGCCAATTCTTTTGACAGCAACGCAAGGAAAAGTCGTTTCACAAACAGCGGTCTTGCTCAAAAGCCCATTTTGACCCCCGGGTCAGAGATCTGGCTTTTGGATCATTTGGGAAAGCAGTGGTAACCCCAGCATGGCAGGCCTCAGAGCAGGGCCATGACAGGCTCTGGGACATGTCCAGTGGCTCCCCACTCCTTTCTGCCCCAGCCCCCAGGGAGTGTGCCCAGCTCTGCAGCACGCCCTCCAAACCCAGGAAGACACCCTCACGCCCCGAGAATTAAGGGAGCAGAGATTGGGAACATGCTACAACATACTTCCCCATGGAGCTCCTGTGCCCTGTGCTATTACATGCGTCGTATTTACACTGGAAATAAACCCAGGAATGGTTTCAAAACTGAGCTTTGGAAAAGCTCAACTGTTAAGTGGGAGGCATCAGGGCAGCTCCCACCTTTCCCCAGTCCAGTTAAAGGATACACTTGTGGGAGAAAGTCAGGAAAGCTCTTAACCAAATTATTTTTCTCTGTTCATATAGGTGGACATCGATATTAAGATACGAGCTTGCAAAGGAACCTGTGCTAAAAGTTTTGATTACCAACTGGACAAAGAAAGCTATGACAACATCCAGAAGCAGCTTACCCAAGCTAACTCCATCGACTTGCACCCAGAGCTTCAAACAACCACCTTGAGCACACTGAAAATGAGGCCGCTTAAGGACTCAAATGTTCCTGAGCATTTTAAGCATAAGCCTCTGCCTGAAATGCAAGCTCTGAACATAATTAATAACATCAGGCAGATGCAAGTGGTATTAGAAAAATCAGACACAGACACAAACCCCTCCCGAGGCGACAGCTTGTATCCTGTGGCAGAATCAAGGGGGGATGGACCTTCATACACCAGCAAATTAGTTACTCCTACTCATGGGAGGGAAACCCTTAATCTGGAAGGCAAAACCTCCTCCACTGTTCATAGATGCACCAAAACTACCACCAAAAAAATTGTCACTGGCCCTGATGGCCCTAGAGAAGAAGTAGTTGAAAAAATGGTTTCTTCTGACGGCTCAGACTGCTCCTATTTACATGGAGCAGGAAATGTCAGAGGGGAAGGGAGCATGTACCATGTTGGTGGGATAGATAGCTTCCACAAGCTAGATGGTTTATTACCTGACCTAGAATCATTTTTTACCCCTGACTCTCTATCCGCTGCTAGTAGGCCCTTTGCCGGATCGAGCAGCATTTCAACGAGCAGCCACATGACCGGCACAGGCAGTAGTCACTTAAGTACTGGAGTATCCAGTCATTCAGGGACTTACGGGGGGAAAGGCAAATTTACAGACTTGGGAGAGGACGAAGAAGATGACTTTAGAGGACTTCACCTTCAGCCATCTGGATTCCCAACTGGCAGTGCAAGTCACTCCAAGACTGTAGTGACCAGCTCCTCTTCTAGTTTCAACAAGGGAGGCTCCACTTTCGAAACCAAATCACTAAAGACCCGTGAAATAACTGAGCAGCTAGGTGGGGTGCACCATGATCAGAGTGCAGAGGATACCCCAGACTTTCAGGCACGCAGCTTGAGACCAAGAAGAATGAAGCAAAGGACAGCCAGCACTGGGAAAGGTACACGGGCATCACAGAAGTAGTTATTGAGTTAGTGGAGCCAAACTCCATCCATAACCAAACTGACACATTGGTTTTAGATACCACAGTACAACATTGTAATGATAAAATGCAAGCGCTGTGTCTGTTTGTTGCCACCTCAGAAACAAAAAGGAAAATATTTCATTAATACTCACCTATTGCATAGACAATTCACAATTTAAGAAGTATGTAAAGTTTTCTTTTCTGAATTCTTTTTAATGTTGACTGTCACTATACCTAGTGTAGTCCAAAACATGTTTAACAATTTTCCTCAGAGCTATTGGTACTTGGATTCCTCTGAACCTTTTATTAAACTTTGCTGATAACTCCTGTCAAACCAGATCAACTTTTTTTTTTAGACTGTGATGATATCCGCCAGAAACACACTTTTGGTGCCAAAAGTGGCATTTTCAAAATCAAGCCAGCGGGATCCAGTAAGGTTTTGTCAGTTTATTGCGACCAAGAGACCACTTTGGGAGGATGGCTATTGATCCAACAGAGAATGGATGGATCAGTGAATTTTAACCGGACCTGGCACGACTACAAGAGAGGTTTCGGCAGCGTGGATGGCAGAGGGCGAGGAGAGTTCTGGCTGGGCAATGAAAACATACACTTGCTGACTCAGAATGACACTCTCCTTCGGGTAGAGTTAGAGGACTGGGATGGAAACGCTGTGTATGCAGAGTATATTGTACAGGTAGGGTCTGAAGCAGAAGGGTACGCCCTTGCCGTGTCCTCCTACGAGGGGACCGCCGGGGATGCGCTGATCGCCGGCTGGCTGGAGGAGGGCACCGAATACACATCCCATGCCCAGATGAGGTTCAGCACCTTCGACCGCGACCAGGACCGCTGGGAGGAGAGCTGTGCGGAGATGTATGGGGGCGGCTGGTGGTATAACAGCTGCCAGGCAGCCAACCTCAATGGCATTTACTACCTGGGGGGCCACTACGACCCCAGGTACAACATTCCTTATGAGATCGAAAACGGCGTGGTCTGGCTGCCATTTAGAGCCTCTGACTATTCCCTCAAAACTGTTAGAATGAAAATCAGGCCCTTAGAAATGCTGTAGAAAGACAAGCTTTTAATATATGTGCTACGGCTACAAGCTGGAAAGACTTTTTTTTATATATATGCACATGATGTATCTTTACCCTGTGAATTTGAAGGCAACTGGACACATCTGTGGCTTAAAAAATAAACACCGATTAATCATTAACAAAACAGTTCTTTCATCTTATTTATAACTGACAAACCTTTTCAAGGAAATATTGATTTTAAAACCCTTTTTTTATAAACTTTTTATTGTCTTTGTCTATGTCTGTGTCTATGTCTAAGTCTTCAGCAGCTCAGACCTTGACTGGAGATAAAATTATTTATAATTTGAATTATTAACTTTGTTTAAGAGTGTTAAAGAAGTAAAAGAATTTAGAAGTATGTCACCACAAACTTGTGCTCCCACTAACATGAACCATGAGGGCCTGACTGAGTTCGACAGTCACACTTTTAGGCTGTCTCCTCTCATTTCCATTTCAAGGGGAGCACAACAGTGGCAGGAGTCAATTCTCAGGTAGAGACACGGGTGGTTTGGGTTCTCATTTTTGCCACACACCTTACATGGAGTACACTTTGATAAATGATACATGCATTTTAGTACTGACTAACTCCCAGAACAGGCTATTATTTTCTAGCAACCACTAAAAGGTTATGACTGCAACCAGCACAAGCACGATGAGGAGCACCTGGATGGCTACAGCAGATATTTCCTTGGTTTAGAATGTTTGTCAGCATGTGTGTCAAGCAAGGATTTTTCTACAGGTAAGGGGTTTAAATCAGCAACTTGCTGACAGTGTGCGGTAAGGATTTTTTAGCAAAAATCTAGTTGCAGGAAGAACTTTTTTATTTTGAGGATGACAGAGCACTAGAACAGGCCGCCCAGAGAGGTGGTGGAGTCTCCGACTCTGAAGATATTCAAAACCCACCTGGATATGTTCCTGTCCAACCTGCTCTAGGTGAACCTGCTCTGGCAGGGGAGTGGGACTAGGTGATCTCCAAAGGTCCCTCCAACACCTACCATTCTGTGATTCTGTGCATGGAAAAACAGTTATATTGATTACACAATTACACAAGAACATGCTGCATTTACCTTTATACCTTATGACATAAAATTACACAAGTATTTAGTCTGTTTAATATTTCTGTGCTTCTATTGAGAAGTAAGCATGAGCAAACTTTCCTTGCCTCCAATCTCACTAGCCAGCATGTTTCGTACCATTTAACGATAATATCAAATACTGGCAAAGCAGCTCACTTTTAGTCTTTTTTCAGTGCTTCTCAAACACAGCCACTGTCTAACCTTTCTGGAGAGCAAAGACATTTTTACAGCCATGTGCGGCAAAGAGTCTGTGCTTTTGGAAAAGAGGCTTCTGCTTTATGCCTTGTGTTTTTGTTCCCTAGCCTCAGTGGAAGCCTGCCTGTGGGGTTGCCGAACATTTGCACTCATGTAGTGAGATGCGGCCATGATGTCTCCTCCTTGTCCTCCTGAGTTCCACAGGTTAAATAAGATGAGAGGTTTCAGATCCAGGTCCCTTCCTTTGTGGAGAAAGGCAGTCCCCTCTGAGAGATGTTTGGTCCTGCCTACCAGGGTTGGGAAGTCCTGTCTTTGGGACAACCTCTGCTCCTAGCTAAAGAGGGAGCCTAGGCAACTAGCTTCAATGAAATACCCAACCTACACCTACCCTATGACTGGAGTCACTAATTGCTCTAGTCCCGCAATAGTGATTGTGTGAAAGACATTCCAGCCAGGTCTTCTGATACTGTATTTTATTCTATGATAAAAGGATGTGGGATGGTGGAAGGGACACTAAGAGGCACAGGATGTGAGCCAGGTCACAGGAAAAGGTATATTTTATCCAGCATACAGGGTTTGAATTAAGTGACTGTTGACCTACCCATTTGTTAGATACTACATTTTCACTTAATTTTTTCTCAACTTGTTACACAGGTAGTTGCTTTATAATATAAAAGAAAACAACTATCCCTTATTTAGTGGAATGTATTTGCTTCTCCCCCAGATAACGCATAAATACTTAGGAGTCATGTGAAGAAAACTTTTGTTTTAAGGCTTTATTTAATTTTTAGAAAACTTTTAAAAATAATCCTCTCCCTCTTCAAATGTGGTATAGAAGTCCTTTGTAAAAGAATGAAACAAGTTGGGATTTGGGGATTTTTTTTTATCAGCGTTATTCTACAATAGTTACTTCTGTCTTGTGAACAAATGAAAAATGGAACAAAATACACTTGTGAGTTACTTTCATCGGTTGGATTTTGATTTACAGTTGACATAGCTTTTCACTTTAGCTCACAATATGCTCATACATATGTATTTGGTTCTCGTATGTAAAGACAAGCCTGAATACTGTGGCTAAAAAGATAACCATGTACAAATATTAAAAGAAAATCCCTCATTCTGTACATTTTTATAATGGCTAATGTGGAAAGTATGGCCTGATTTTCATGCTCATCTTCTTCATTGAATACCACGACCCTTTCCAGTTCATCCATACAACACCATCATCTGTACCATGTTTTGCCATATCCCAGCTGTAGGGCCCTCCCCAATAGTATCTGCCATTGGGGTTGGCTGAGTGGCAGCGGTTGTACCACCATCCACCACCATCTTCTTTGGAGCACTGTTTTCTTGGATCTGCAGTTAACCTGATGAGGGAAAAGCAAGTGTTAAGAGTGACAGACGAACCGTAAACAAACAGATAACCGCAGTACATACACCCACCCCTGTACTGGCATTTTCAAACCATAATGAACATTTAAAAACCTCTCTGAACTTTCTGGAAAAGATTGACCATCACATATGTGTGCTACACAGCGCACTTGGAAGGTGAAGAAGCTAAGAACAAGTCAACGCATCTCTCTGTGTCATTTTAGTTTACCAATTAATAACGACAAGTGTGTGCAGTTCATAATGATAATTGCAGTATCAATGCAATTGAAAGATATAAAACAATGAGAAATGTACGTCTTTTCCAATGTAAACAATTCCATTATTCATTGATATGTATTATCTATTAGGATAAAGACATAGCACACAGTTTAGAGATGCCGTGCTAAATGATGTACTTTACAACTGAGCTCCTGTCTTCTGAGTAGGTAGAACTTTGTTTTTTAAATAGGAAATGCTACCTGTCTTTTTCCTCAGGACCTATTACGTGTTACTGGAGTGAGTACCAATATTCTTACTTAAGCGAGACAGTGTCCCCAGCACTGCCACCATCAGTCTCTGATAATGAACCTATTGCATCCAGATTTGCTGATTTGTCTATGGTAACGTCACTCCTGGAATCAATAAAATTCAGCGTGCTTGCTTCTTACTTGGTTGTTGAGGAGCACTAACCTAATACATAGTTTTACCTGCCCTTGACTAAGCCAAGAGAACTGCATGGACATTTGGCTGGTAACTTGCAGGGATAAAACATACTTTAAGATACTACAAAATGCTGTGAAAACTAACAGCAAATTAGAGAAATATTCTATATTCAGCTCTATTTTAAGCTCTATTTTTATTTTAAATGTCTAGTGCAAGTACATACCATCCATCATTGTCTCTGTCATAAGTACTGAAGAACATGCCGTTGTGAATTGTCATTGTCCTGTTTTCTCCATGCACCTGTGAAGCTCCATCCATTAGCGCGTTGCCTGCATTGCCTTTGTAGTTACTAACTGAAAGTTGATACTTGTTTCCTTCATTCTGTATGGTGAAACCTCCATAATGAGCTGACACTTTATCGCCATTCCAGTCCTCCATTTCAATTAAAACTTCAGTGGGCCCCATTTTGGTAAGCTGGCTGATCTTGTCATTTCCAAGCCAATACTCACCTGAGAAGCAACCAGTAAGAGCTCTGTGAAATAGACTTCACAATGTACTTCAAGGCAACTTTATGATTTGCCTATAGGTCTGCCAAAGTGGATTAGTTAAATTTAAAAAAAAATAAAGAACTTTGAGAAATATGAGACAACAGTTTCAGTAAGAAGAGCTCTTTGTGTTGCATGCTCGGTGTTTTACCTGGTGTATCACAGTAGTTCTTCCCTCCACTCTTCGCAACATTTCCAAATCCTTTTTTATACTGATCCCATCCTCTTCCGAAATTAACACTGCCATCCTGACGGTTCTGAATCAAAGTCCAGCCTGCAGGAGCAACAGTATTTAGATTAAATTGCCACTAAGAAAGGAGCATAAAACATTAAGATAGAGCCCTTTTATCTTCATCTTAAAACAAGAATAGCATATGGCTTCCTTGCAGCAGGTCTGAGTTCTAACTGCTTATGAGCTCAGCTTTGCCATTTTCACTCACATTCAAGTAGTGCCTTGCTTCATAAGGAAAGGTGGAAAAAGCAGAACCTGAAGGACTGCTCCAATCTTTTGTCTAGCGCATAGTGGCAGGGTAAGAAATGAGCCAGGCCGTCCTTGTTTGCCCACCCATGCATTGTCCATTCTAGTCACAGTAAGATGCATTTTTATTTACCAACCCTATCCCAGCAGTTTATTTCCAGTTTCATTATAGCAGTATCTTATTGTGCATCTGAAGATGTCCAACAAGACTTGCCTGAATGAGTCAATCAGACTTAATTCTCAAATAATTTCAAAATTTATAACTCCATATTAGTTTGTATAAAATGTAAATTAATAATATGATTTTTGTAACATCCATATTAATTAATATTTTAACAACATAGTTATTTCACACTAACCTCCATTATCTGTTTCCATGTCACAGTATGCTCTGTATGGTGGCGAGACTAAAGGATCCGGCTGGATGAGGTACATTTCGGATGTCTCTCCTCCCTTTCTGATAATATCCTCACATTCTGCAAGAATAAATTAGAGACTTTGTTACTGAAAGAACTGTGAACTTCTTCAACAATCTTCTTATCCTTTGGTTTGCTGATTATAANAAATTCTACTTTCATTTTGATTTCTGTGATACATCATGTGAAAGAATCAGGGAAGAACGAACAGTGCATCTGCATTGTTCTACTTTTCCAAATAGGAATTTCTAAAAGTTCAAACTAAGTGATGGAAGACTGTATACTTTCCAATGACTTTTTGAACTAGACAGGCTTGTGAAAGAAGAACCTTTCTTGACTGAAAAAAATCAAGGGTACAACTATGACAGTCACAAATGTATCACCTCCACCTTACAAAGACCCCGAAGCACAAATTTCTTTAAAATGGCAGTGGCCACTAATGAAGAGTGATATTGGGCAAGAGCATCTTTGGTCTGACCAGTATAGGCCTCCATAAAAGATTTTTTTCTTTTAGGATCACTTTCCCTCTTTTCTGCTACCCTAATCAATGGCACAAGCTTCAGAGGCACATTCAAACCAATTGGATGATGCATCTGTCCATTTGCACAGTGATATAAATGCAAGAACATTATAGTTGAATGAGTACCTTTGCCTGAAACCACTGGAATGTTGCAAGAAACAACACATGGGGAACGGCAGTAGTCCACCTGGGTTGCAATGGCATTTTCCAGCTTTTGTATCTTTTTGTGTAAAGAATCCACAACTGCACGAAGGACCCTGAGGCTAGATGGGATGTTATTGTCCAGATTGTCCTTTATATAACTATAATGCAATTCCACTTCTGAGTTGTACTGAGAAAGTACATCATCATTGTCTAGAAAAGCAAAGAGATGAAAAGCAGATTATTTTTCAACATGTTTTCCAGTTATAAAATAACAAAGAGAAATCTGTAAGCACAATTTGAGAAGCCACTTCTTTCCTTAGCAGGAAGGAAGTACAGGCATTTCCTTTGCTTACTTTTCCACAACGTGCAAAAACTTTGCAGAGATTTTTGGGAAAGTGGTGCATGTGTATTGTTATTTCTTTGCTAGCTAGTAGATTTATCCGTGGTGCTATATTCTGCCCAAGGAACTATCACTAGGTTATTTCCAGGGAGCCATGGTACCAAGCCAGGAGCTGGGCATAAAGGGACTGGATGGACATAGGAAAGCAGGTAAGGGGAGAACGCATGACCCTTACATTGAGGGGTCTCGTATGAATCTTGCCTTATTATGAGATCCATTCCTCTCCCTCTCTCAAAAGATTTTTTTTTAAGAGGACACGGTCATGGAACCCTACTTGGCCAGATATTCCACTGTATATTACATTTTTTTTAGGAAGTCCAATTAACAAGTAACAGTAGCAACGCCAATAGAACTGCAACACCGTTAACACTAGTAATTAATAGAAATAGCATACCTTGTCTTTGTTTTTGCCTCTTTACCAATTTATCGTCTAGAACAGTCACATATTCATAGAAAGTTGTAGAGGTTTCAGACAGTTTGCTCACTTTGTCCTTTAGATCACGAACAACTGCTTTCATACTTTTTTCCTGTTTTACCAGTGTAGTTTGCAGCTCACATCCAGTTGGACACAGCACTCCCTTAAAAATACCAAAAAGGGCTGTGAATAAAAGTCAAAATAAAAAGTTTCTAATCCCATCTGTGAATGACCACGCCTTTGCACACACTGAATAGTTAGCAATGTGAGACCAGATATTTAAGCATCTCGGTACGGACTCAAGATGTTCAACTTCTACAAAGAAGCTGCAGTCTGAAGGTCAGGAAGGAGCCCTGAGTTCCCCGGGAGGGCTCTTTTTTTGAAGCTCTTGGGAAAAGCCCTCTCTCTTCACACTTTTTTGGTCCACTATCTGCTTTTCACTTTCCTGTGCTGTTAAATCGTCACGGTGTTAAGCCACCTGAACTATAATTAAAGCCTGTTAGGAACCACCCGGTGCCTGTGCGTGTTTATATATGTTATACCTCTTTCCTCTTTCACTAGCCTCAGAGAACCAACCATGTTCTCTATACCTTGTTAACTGTATCTCTCATGAAGTTGCCATAAGATTCATTGAAAGATTATCATCTCAGGAAGCTGAGCACCATTGCTTCTGCAACAAGTACTGCACCCTCAAGGACAGCCGTCTTTGAAAAAGAGGTGGGAAATTTTGAAGTCCCGTGAGAACCAAAATACCCAGGCAGCAGTGGGACTCTACCACAACCATGTATTCATTAACCTTTAACAGACTTCATTTGTTGGGAATCTCCACACTCAAATTTGCTCTCAGACACTACGATGCCTCCCGGCACCATTACAGCTTGCATTTTCCGGCAGGGAGCACAGCCGGAAGAGTGTGGTAGACTACCACAAGGCAGCGAGGAGTATGCTAGATCTCAGCGTGCTTGCACGCTCTTCTATAAAAGCTGGGGCAGTGACTGAGGGTAGACTATAATTACAGTTTGAAACAAATTTTAAGAAAGACACGGGAGGTTATTTTATTTTTTGGTCCCTAGTGTTCCTTGAGATTACCTGAAATTCAAGCCAGCGCTTCTGTGGGGTTTTTTTCTGTCTTTCTTAATAGTTACCAATTCAAAGCCCATGGAAAGCACAGGCTAACCTACAGATACTTCCTTTCCTCATTTACGGTCCAAAGCTCATCTGCCCATCTTCACCGTAGGCTATCTGACTTCGTGACTAATCCCATGGACCCTGTGGCATTACTCTTCTGAATGCAGTCCTACCACACTCACGCAAAATGAAGCAAAGTTGGACTGCTTTAAATGAACGACTGTCCCTTATTCGGTGAAGAATACTCCATGCTGGGTACACTAGAAGAAAAGGACAGTCTGTTATCAGCTGCACCAGCAGGCAGACACCCACCAGCTCCTCTAGAGGATGCTTGCAGCCACCGGCGTCAGGGTAGATGATACGTTCTTTCTTGTCGCTCGGCTTCACCCGCTTCGGGGGCCGGGGCTGGTACCCGGTTCCGCTGATGGGAGGTGCCACGGGTCGGAGCGTGGGGGCTGCCTCCCGCCTTTTGTCCAAGGGTCGGTGGCCTCGAACCCCGGGCTGAGGGCTCTCATCCTGCAAAGCCAAGGGGAGAGGAAACTCTCTGAATTTGGGATCGCTACTGTAAAATGGTAGGCACAGGGTGGGAGCATCCATTCGGCACTCTTTCGTGTTTTAAACAGCAAGGAAAACCATGGAATGGAATGAAAAAAGCAATAATTGACATTATTATACTGACATTATGTAAAAGTCATTGCTACGCCCTCCCTTGTAAGCTTAGTCACGCTCCCTCCACCTAGGTATAGACAAACTAAAAAGCCTTCAAACCAAAGCAAAACAGTATTTCAATAGCTCGCTCTGACCAAGGCATAACATTTATACAGTTCAGAGCCACTGAGCACCACGAAACTTGAAATAGTAGGATGGAAAAAAAGTAATTAGACATCCTTGGGTCTAAGAAGAATATTCAGTATCATGTCACCAAGTGCCCCAATTTTTCATTGGGCCACAGGAGAATTTGTAAGGTCTCAGAGAATCAGGACACAGTCAAATACATCATCAGGTCTCAGCCCACATGCCACCTATTAACTGACAGAATTAGGAAAAGCATTCAGTAACATCTCTCACGGTAGGTTTTTAGATCTCCTTCTGATGCATACATTCCCTGTCTCTGCCAGGAATGGAAAAGTCCCAGAAGCTGAGCAAGGAAAACAGGCCTGGTCCCTAAGTACTTGTGGAAACTAAACCATTTGAATCCATAATTGTTTGAACTACCGAATCAAAATCGTTGACCATCTCCAATTGCACTTAGACTAAGCTACAAATAACAAACATTTGTAAGGATCCAGGATCAGAGGCTTCAAGTAGTTTCAAAAGTAGGCTGCATACAAATCACAAAAATGCTGGAAATGATTTAGCATAGTAGTATTATTGATAGACAATGTACAAACACAAATGCTTAGATTGTATAACAGAAAATAATCTCATTTCTGGTTACCCTGACCTATTTAATTTTTGCCAGGATTTTCAAAATATAAAAAATATACCGAGATTCTAAATTGTATTTCCCATTAAAATATTTTACTTAAACAAAACTAAATATAGGTTAAACTGTTATTTCAGATTGATCCTCATTGCTTGCCTTCTTGTTTAACAATTGTTACCTTTCCATTTCCAATGTAAAGCTATATGAATTGGCAGTTAATTAGTTAATTTTTTTTCCCAATCTCTACTGAATCTGTAGAAAAGTTTTTACTGTCTTTGAGACAGGACATGATTATATACGCATTTCTATTCCTTTGCACCTGATATTAATTGTCTGTAACATCATATGTTAACATTGCTAAATTAATATTCTTAAATAAATTCAGCTAAATTACTAATCTTACCATCAGATATTCTTCATTCCCTACAGAAAAGGAAAAGAAATAGGAAGAAAAAATATCCAAACTCAGAAAATAACTATTGTGCCATTACATATGCATGAAGAAATAATACAAAGGTTATTTCTTCGAACACTTCAAGCTGCACAAGAACATGCACTGGATCATTTGTTTCCCACAGCTTCTGACAGCTAACTCACATAAGCTGAGTAAGTCATACATGCAATTAAATGAAATTAATAATTTTTAATGCTATTATTAATTATGATTAGTATTACAACCTCATCGTCATAGTCAGTAGAGGCCTGGGATTTAACAGAGGCAACACAGAGCAGGAACAGCAGGAGCAGTTTCATGGTGCTGGCTTGCTTGAGCAGCTCCGTGACCTTCTCCCAACAGCAGCTCTGACAGGGAGAGGTCCTCCTGTTCCTATATATATAGGCGGCAATCCTCATTTCCCAGCTTGACAGTGATAAGACCAAGCCTTCTGAGCAATCACTCTATCTCTGTTAATATTCAACCTTCCTCTTCACTGTGTGCCTGAATACATTTGTGGTTGAGCAATTTCTCTGAACAACTCTTATCTACATGTCCCAGAGACCTCTGTTGATGCTGGCATCAAATAGATGTTTAAATCCTTAAAAGTACCTCCTGCTCAGATTGCACAAGGTTACCATTTTCTCAAAAATCACAAGTCTTTTAAGATGGCTGCTGTGACATCTCTTTTTTTTTTTTCTCTCTGCTGAAAATTTGAATGTTTCTGATATGTCATATTAAATTTGAATTAAATTCACATCATACAGATTGCTACATTCTTCTAAATAGTTCTGATGGTGCCTGGATAGGCATGCGAGTCTTTGGGTCTCTTTAAGTACAAGAGCAACAAAAAGTATACAATGTTCATTACATTAATAATTTTTGAATGAAAAGATTGTTTTGATTTAATTAAAGATCAGATGAGTATTGTAAGCATAAAACCATGCTATTCCATTACTTTAGCAACATGACATTATAAATGAAGTAAAATAATTAAATTTTACATATTAATTTACTGTTTTCTTTTTTTAATACAAAAAGTTATCTGTCAAACATTATTTAAATATTTTTAATAATCTTTTAAAAGAATAAAGCGTTAAGTTATTATTAACATAGTGGAATACTCAAACATGATTTCTGATGCTTTATAAGAGTACGGCATATCACTGCTCTCGTATGAGCAGAATTTTAACATTTCAGGGTCTTTATAGCCTGTGATTTTCTTGTGCATTATCTTGTGCATGATCATAATATACTGAATTAAATAAAAAGAGCCTAGTGAGGGCCAGCGCACTTTTCTGAAGCCGTTCATATCAATGTCTGAAGACATGAAGAGATGCAAACCGTGGGCTGAGCTTCCATTTCAAAGACCAACTTGATCGAGTATGAGATTTTTATGGTAAAAAATATTAGAATGGCCAAAATCACTTGCTTTAGATCTTTTTCCTGTATTTGTGCTGTTGTTAGAATTCTTGTAAACTATGGAGATTCCTGAAACATGAAAACTGTTTAACCTGACTGGTTTAATTATTAAACAGCTTGGACCAAAATCAGATGTGGCTCAAGGAGCTCTGACTCCACTAAATTTGATCCCTTGCATGAGGACATCACCAACACTATGAGATTTGGAAGAACACAAACGTCTCCCTACAGGCATTAAATAAATCTGCCTAAGGCCAAAACTGACATCATTAACATGTTATTTCCATTTAAAGATGCTAGCCAAGATATCATCACTGATTCTGGGCATCTCCCAACCTTAAATGCAGTCTTCTCCCCATGTACTTCTGAGGGAAGTTCAGTAACCCTCATCTTAGGTATAAGGAAGGGACATTGTGATGCTGAACCCTTGCCCAGGGCTTACGGGTAGCTCATGATACAGAAGAACTAAAATGAGGTCTCATTAGTCCTGAGCTAGAAACTTATTCTTAAATTATCCTGGCTCAGTCCAAACAAATCTTAGTTAAATGTATGAATGAACGGTACTTGTCCTAAATCCATTCTGAAACCGTCACCATGCTCTGCAGTAACTTTGGTGTCCTTCTCCAGGCATTAAGTACTCTTCACCCTGCTATGAAGAAGCGTGGCTGTGGCTGTCGGGGGTCGGGGATGATGGGGCTTGGCATAGGAGCCCCCAGAGTCCTAGCACGGGAAAACCCCAGGCTTCATCTGCCTTCAGATGGGATTTCCCCTTTGAAACTCAGCCTTTGACCCTCCTGGCTCCAGTATGTTTCATTGGCTTCCCCAAGAGCCGTTGTGTCTCCCTGGGGATTCGCCATGAACAACACATGTATGTCACACCACAGAGGGTGTGTGGCTTTGTGTCAAATGAGCAGACACCCCAGGACGAGGACCGTGCAACCACTCATCTGGCGGGTGGAGGCCTTGTCTACGCTGCAAAGGTTTTGCCTGGAGAGTTTTATCAGCAAAAAACAGTCCAAATCTGGAACCGCATACGAGCAATCCATACTAGCAAACATACGCGTATATAGAAAAATATTCTGGTGGCAGAACATAATCTACGCTAGTTAACATGCTGGTTATGAGACATGATTTTTCTCTCATGCTTGCGACTGTTATGGTTAGGTTGACACTCTTTAAGGATTGAATGGAGTCTTACAAACAACTAAAACCATGGCTTAAATTTCTTCTAAAAATGGTATTGAAGAGGCTGTCTCTTCAAAACGGGACACAATGCTTTTTCCTTCACATTGCCTTTTCCAACCCATATGGTTAATGAGAAGCTGTTCCTGGAGTTAACGTGGTAGTGATATCACAACACACCTGCTATTAGGACCTGCAATAATACAATGTAGACCCCATGGTGTTCCCGGATATCCCTTTGGAAAGTATTTTTGTACTGAAAAGGCACTTACTGGCAGAGTAAGTACTGGGTGTGCGTGTGTGTTTTGAGGAATGACTATTTGCTTGCTGCCCGCTGTGTTTGTTGTGCCGCCGTGCCTGTCAGTGCTGCAACCCTCTTTACACAAACCCCATGTCGGGCCAGTCACGGTCACTGGATCACGCCTCTTCAGAGCTGAACGTGCCCCCCGAGCTGGTCTTGGGGCAGGGGAACAGAACCTTCTTGCGCCACGATGAGCTACAGGGTTTGCTAAAATAAATTTAAAAATAGCAGTTGATTTAGAAATGTCCTTTTAAACAACTAGTGTTGCAATAGTGTCATACTCCGAAAAGAATACTGTAAACGTAAATATTCATCTCTGTTGAGATGAACATCCTAATTTCTTGCTTTTACTGGTAACAAATATTACTTCAAAGGTTTCTTGTAAATGACAGTTAATGCTATCTTCATGTTCTGGGAGCACGCACATTCTTGAATATTAATGAGTGGGGCTGTTCACTTTGGCCTTAAATAGCACTAAAAGCGCATGCAACTTACTAGCCACCTTCTTCTAAGCAGTCATTTGTAAAAAATTACATAGTTTGTTATTTCCAGAATTGCAGCTGTAGCTGACATGCAAGAAGGCATCAAGTAGCTGCAGATAATAAAGAAAATGAATAACGTGCATATTCTAATTAATATTGCTGACAGGATTTATTGACGTTCTGGGACTAAATTTCACCTCAGACCAAATCTTCTAGAAAAAAATTATTACAGAGAATAATATAATAATTTGTCCTCTGGCTTTCTAAAGCATTATAAGGGCACCTGGAAATAAACTGATGTTACAAATTTCTGAGGGGACCGTTTACCTGTAAAAAACAGAGAACTTCAACCTAACCTCACCAGCCTGGGAGGATGCAACACACTTGCCCCATTTTGACACACTGCCCCACAGAGTTTGCCCTCCAGGTTGCACTTCAAGCAAGGACAGGCAATGCTGCCCCTCCTCCAGGTGCTGACCTTTACTGGAGGCTCCAAAACCCAACAGGGATCCCCTGCATCACTGGAGGGACTACCAAAATAGGTCCTCATGTTAAACACAACAACTGACTGGTTTGGCTTGAAACTGAGCTGGCGATGCTCCTCCACTGTTAGTGGCACAGAGTAATGGACATCTCACCCCCACCTTGACCCCAGACCAGGCACTGGGGGTCAAAGCCATGTGGAGCACACTTCTAGTTATCACCGTATCTTAAATAATTAAATATAAACCACCAGTGCAGCCGCCAGAAGCAATCCATCAGTTCCAGAAAACAGAAGAGGCAGTCATTATGTCAAGCAGGCAATTTGTGTGCCAGAAATAATCCCAGGCTAATGCCATCCTCCGGCTAATGAATAGGACAGGTTTGAACCAACAGATGTTGCACCAGATTCTTTTTAGCCCAAACCAGCTTGCAAACTGTTCACAGCTCAGGCACACCGACAGACATAGTAAGTGGGTGGTACAGTGGTAAAGAAGAGCAACACGATGGTGGGGCTTCAAAAAGACGTGCTCATCAAATCCCGGCTTTAGCGAGGGAGTGTAAAACATCTTGACTTTAAGGGCAGGTGAGTGCCTGTGCAGAAAGTAGGTGCCTATTTGCACTTGGCACAGGTGCCTTTGGTCATTCTGCTTATGAAGGCAAGTGAAAAACCTGCTGGAGTATCAGGATACATTTTGAAAAGAACTCCAACTTCTGCCCTTCCGTGCAGCACACCGTGCCACAGGAGGTTGCCGGCTCCTTCAGGCACAACATTCAGTCTCCGTCAAAAGAATGTCCCGTGGAATGAAACTAAAGCCACTTTTTCCAGAAGGCGGTGACAGGTATAGCAGTCAGCATCCCACATCGCACGGGTGCCTTTTCTTTAGAGGTTGCGTTTCAGTCCTGGGACTAATTTTCCCCACCCCCCTCCATTTCGTGTAGTTCCCTGAGAACCCAACGAAGAAAACAACACTCAAGAGCTGTAGCTGCACAACGCAAAACGACTGCAAAACCCAAGGATTTCTATAAAATCATGCTGACCAGAGCGTACTGAATTCCCCTCCGCGTGGGCAACCAGCGCGCAGATGTCACCTGCTCCCCCACTGCCACCGCGGGGGCGGGCTCAGCACAGCACCGGGTGCCTTTCCCAAAGCTGAACATNCCTCCCTGGCTGCCCGCCCACCGCGTCACTTCCGGTGCGGCGCGGGGCAGACGCCGGAAGCGCCTCCATAGTGGTACGCTGAGAGAGGTGGCGGTGGGGGCTCGCCGGCGCCATGGTGGAGGTGAGGTTAAGGCGGGGTGGGAGGCGGCTGGCCTGTCTCTAGG
>VZSF01008499.1:338898-380086 GCA_013398295.1 Chionis minor | reverse complement strand
GGGGGGGGGGGGGGGGTGGCCCGTAAACGTGTCCCGCGCGGGCGCCGCCCCCCCAAGTCGGACCCCACACTGCGACAGCGCCCGCGGAGCTCGAACCCGCGACGCCCTCCCCGTCCCCNGGGCGGGCCCGTGAGGGGGCCGGGCTCGGGCCCGGGCCGGCGGGGGAGGGTTGGGGGGAAGTGGGGAGGGAGACGTGCGTGGAGCAGTGAGCCCTGCACCGCACCCCTCGCCCTCACTTCCCCCTTGGCACGAACGCGCCGCTGTGGAGACAGAGCACGGGGGTCTTTCCGCTTTCCCTGCCCCGTCCGCCCCGCCGGGCAGCGGAGGGCCCGCCGAGGCGATAGGGGTGTTTCTCGCCCGCCTGAGGGCTGCGGCCTCAGCCTCGCGGGGGCCGTGGGCTCCGTGGGTCTGGGGCGGCAGTAAGCAGCAGGCGGCAGCTTTGCTTCGCCGGATTTAACGCCGGCTGCGGAATTGGTGCTGGGAAGGTGATGTTGCGGTGTCTAGCCGCCGGTGAGCTGCCGGCTTTGTCAGCTGGTCAGGAAAACGGTAGCTGGTTTGCGACGGCTTGGAAGTAAAGCTGGGAAGGTCACTGGTTTTATAGGCCGTGGAATAGTTACTGTGGGGTGAACATGCACTTCTAAAAGCAAGTGGAGTTGTCAGGAGCACGGAGGAATACGCAAAGACTGCTGCTGCATGTAACGCTACTAGCTGTTGTTTTACAGGGTGGCATTTCTGTCAAAAAATGTTTGTAGATGCTTCTTCCCTATGGGGGGGCATTGTGTTTTCTACTACTCATGGTGATTTTGACAGCTGCTGTTATTGAACGGTAATTAGCTACTGTAATTCTTAGTACTTTTTCCAGTTGTATGAAATTCCTAACCCAGTTCCATATGCTGGGTTTGGGGTTTTTTTACTTGATACCTGGAGCTTGCAGGAGCTCCCAGAGCAAACACTTTGTGTAGGTGCTGCCAAGTTAGGAGGGTAACAGCTGCTGCCTAAGGGGTTGATGAGTGGACAGCTTCCAGGACAGGAAAACAGGACCTACAAAGAGCTCAACAGGGAAAGCATCTTTGTAATGAATCTTGGAGACTGGGCAGATGAGTGATAGCCAATGTCAAAAGTTATTAATGCAGCTTCCAGTTTGTTGTCATTGTTTGTACAACACAACAAATACAGGCATGCAGAAAGTTTGGTTTTGTATCTAAGCAAGCAGGCTGAGATTTCTAATGATTTTTTTTTCCTGTTTGGAGGAAAATATTAATAAACTGAACTGTGCTGTTGGTGGGCAATACTCTGTATAAGTTAGTAGCATTTTACTGCTGCTTGTTAGTTCGTGAATGAGATTTTTAAGTATGTTTTGATTTTAGTAACAAATAAAAGTTATAAAAGGAAAACAAGTTTTGCCAGGTTTGATCCCATGATTATCTCAGTAAACTGTGCTGTACTTTGTAGTGACACTGTGCATAGAAACTGGTGATTCACCTTGTTCCTTTTATGGTGGTAGTGAAATGAAATTTACAGGAATGTTTTCAGAGGTGGTTACTTTATTGCCTGCAGTTGAAAACAGAACTTGAAAGCACAAGGGAAAAAGCTTGCATGCTCGTGTATTTGTCATGTGCAGAAAGTTTGATTAAAGTGTTTGGCTTGCTTTTCAAAGTCCTGGCACTTTCTGAGAAAAAGAGTGTTATTTTGAGTAAGTACTGAATTACAACAGTTAACAGATAAACTTAAATTTTTAGTTTCCAGGAAGAGCAGTGTTTTCTGTGAACTGAATAATGCTGTATCATCGAACAGTACTGAAGTGTGAAATTGCTACTTGGTACAATTTATGTTTCCATTTTCAATTTTTCATTTAGTTATGTCCAAATGTATTTAAAGATTCTTTTCTTTATTTTAGGAAGTCCAGAAGCATTCTGTGCACACACTTGTGTTCAGATCTTTGAAGAGAACTCATGATATGTTCGTAGCTGATAATGCCAAGCCTATCCCGTTAGATGAGGAAAGGTAAGTACTGCAATCAGTGACTTACTAGTATGCCGCAAAGTTTTTAATTATGTTAGTGGTTCCTTCATCTAAGTCAGAAGTTCAGATGTTCCTGTAGAGTTAAGAGTGTCATCTTGAGGGAAGAAAAAAATATTAGAATTGTAAAGCAAGTTGTATAAAACCTTCTGTAAAATATTTCAGAATTTAATAACAATTCCAAACTCGGGGTTTAATCAGGATTATACTTTATTCTTCCAACAGTCACAAAGTAAAGATGGCAGTCAAGCTGCGTACAGAGTACGGCTCGGTGTTACACATGCCTACTCTTAAAGAAAATTTGAGAGAGAAAGGAGGCCCAAACACCGGGGATCCATATGGACACAAACAGTATTCTGGAAATCAAGGTTAGTTTGCTCTTAGTGCTGTATTTGTCCTTTCTTTTGTGACAGTCTCACTGGTGTAAAATCTGAAGAATACAGTCCAATGTTAATCCATTGGCGATAAAGACAGAGATCAAAATACCATTCTCTTTTCATTGTTTGATATTTTTCTTGCTATGGTCCACAGGAGGTGATTCAGAACAAGGAAGAAGTTTGTTTTAACAAAAGAGTAATAGAGTCCTGTGAATTTTTTACAGTAACTTGTTAGTAAAATGAGCAATTTTTTATGGTAACATTAGTGTGTGCTGTACTTAGGTGCTAGAAAGAGAAAGATCAGTAATGTATTTCTTCTTTTTATAAGTTTGTGATGGTGAAGGACATGCTCTTTTGTTGGTTGGTTTTTTATTTTGTTTCATAGGATTTTTTCAGACTTTTTTCAGATGTGCAACTATTAAACCAGGAAAATCTTTATTTTAAATCTGGGGGTTTTTTTAACCTGTGTTTGATTATATATAAAATATGTATGTGTTAAGTAGGTCCCATACCAAAACTTATTTTCTAAAGAATGCCAAATGCTGCCTTATTTCAGATGATTTTTTTTCCCAAGGTACTTTATTTGGAAGTATTCTGAGAATAAAAGGTATTGAGAGATAATGAAAAGTATTTTAAGAAGAACTTTTCTGATACCACACATAGTCAATTGTGACTAGCTTAGGTTTCAGACATCCACGTTATTTGTGTACTTGAATCCTTTTACGTGATACCTACTTCAAAAGGCATCTTTGGCAGCATGACGCTTTTTCTCTTGAGGGAGAGTCCCTCTTGATAACAAGTGTCATCATTATTTTAAAAATGTTATTTTACTCTTAAATTTTTGAAAACTGAGGTGACCGGATCAGATGAAATTAATGAAAATAAGAAATGTCTAAGTGTAGCACATTAGAAGTGATTGCTGTTTTCTTCTGCTGTGTGTGACCTGCACTGGTTTCCTGTGTTTCCTGTTTGAGTGCATCATTTGCAATGTGGTATAAAATTTAATTATTAATATAAAATATTGTTGCTCTTTAGGACAAGAACTTGAGTATTTGATAACTGGTACACATCCATACCCACCTGGGCCTGGTAAGTAAAATTCTGCAAGTGTTTGTCTGGGATTTTTGCCTTCCTGTCAGAACTCGGCATCTTCCATCCTAGCAGGTGCAGGCTTCCCGTTGCTGTGAATCCAGAGCTGATAGCAGTGGGAAATACCATTGACGTCTTTCATAGTATCGATGCAGAGAGTTTTGTGGCTGATAAATGTTTTGGGATAGGAGGTAGGAGGAGGATTTAGTAGGTACAGACACAGTGTCTTCTCACTAAGCCTCATGTAGATGTAAGGTTGCTATGAGAAGGTCATTAATTTCTGTGAGATTTCACCTCCTCTGATAATATCATCAAAAAAATATTCTAGGAATCTCCTCTCTGGTATTGTGGTCCCCTTTCTCTTGGAGAGCTTGCCGAGACCCACAGATCCCTGGTGCCTCTGCTGTTGTGGTGGAGCTGCTCTTAGAATTTTGTTGAGAACAATGAGGGGGGGTTCCAGCTAGAAGGACACTGAATGAAAAGGGAGAATGTATCCTGCTTTTCCTCGCCAGAGCAGAAAGGTTTAGGTATCACCACCTTGCTCTGGGAAAGAGACATTAGGGTCTAATAATTTTAGTGTCTTTTGGTTTTGCCTATGCTTGGAAGGGTTATGTTTCTGTGTTGTGCCATTGCTAATTGTCACTGTTACTCGTCAATCCTGCTCTCTCTTTGTAGGAGTTTAGTTTCAGCTGTTGATCTTTTTTACTGTAAGTATAGTGGGAAATGTGTTGTGACTTGATTTGTAAGTTAGCAAATATGAGTGTTCAGTGGACCCTCAGGCATTAAAAATACGCGCATAGTTGACTGTAACTATGGGGACAAGACTTGCTCACAGACATTTCCTCAAGTTCAGTGTTCTTTTATTAGAATCAGACATGTCACAGTTAAAAATTAGATTTCTTTTTTTTTTGTTTCGTGTTCTAACTTGGATATCTCACCCAAATATTGTCTTTGTCAACTGCTAGAACTTTGGTTAGGGTAAGAAATATAGAAATGGGAGTGGAATAAATGCTCCAGTGTGCACCAAAGCTAAACTTTGCAAAGAGTTTTTAGATAATTTTTTTTAAAGAGTGATCTGCCGTTGTTAGGATGAGACTATAAGTTGCAGTCTGAAATTCTCACTTCAGTAGGACTAAGCCTTTTGTAGTTCTGGCACCACTGCATGATACCAACCACCACGTAGGGACAGCATAATAAACTGCACTAAAGGACCTAAGTTAGCAAATGATTCTCAAGAACATGTGTGGGTTTTTTCTGTGACTTTTTAATTTCCATAGTAGTTGAAGCTGGATGAGAAGATGGATGCTGCTCCTAGTTAAGCTTTTTTGTTTTCAATGACAAATCATATCGTTTTCTACTCAAGAAATTGTGTACCTATGTATGTAGTAGAATCAAGGTGGAAAGTATTTGGGCCAAATTAAAAATTTCAGTTGAGTTGACTTGCATGTGAAAATAATGTCATTGAATGATGTGATTTAATATTACGGGGATGTGATAAGCCCTTGTTTGCTGGTGTATGTGTATATATGTGTTTGTATAATATTCTCTTCTGGATATTCTTTAAATAGAGCTGTCTTTGCTTTTGCTGTGTTATCTTTTTCAAGGTGTGGCTCTGACAGCAGATACCAAGGTCCAGAGGATGCCTAGTGAATCTGCAGCACAGTCCTTAGCTGTAGCACTTCCTGCTTCTCAGGCCAGGTACGGCTGTGATACTTCACTAATACTTTTGTTATCTGGGAATTTCAAGGCAAAACGCAGAAGTCAGAGCAAGAGCTACTTTGAGTATTTTGAATGCTCTAATTTGTAAAATGTTGAAAGAAATTACTTTTGGTGTAGCCAGGCATCGTTTTTCTGTTTGTTTTTTTCTTGGATGTCATAAGAGGCAATGGGCACAAGTTGGAATGAGGGAAATTCTGTTTAGATACAAGAGAGAAAAGTGGGTAAAAGTCTTTTACCTTGAGGTGGTCAGGCACTGGAACAGGTTGCCCAGAGAGGTTGTGGAGTCTCCGTCGTTGGAGGTGCACAGCACTCAGCTGGATGCAGCCCTGTGATACCTTACCGCTTTGTGAAAGACAAAGTTGATTCCAATCCATCAACCATTTTCATTCAACCTAGGATGGATGCAAATCGGACAGCTGCTGGCGTGGGTGATATTTACAGGCATGCTGGAATATCTGAGCGTTCGCAGCCTCCTGGAATGTCTGTGGTGAGTTTGTTGCACCTGTCATGTTGAGAAGTGCACAGTATTCACCAGATTGCTTCTAGATTTGTTTGTTGTGCGGAGATCTCCTGACTGACTAAATTTAATTAGTGTTGAGATGTCAGAATGAGAAGGCTTTGGATTTTAGGCAAAGAGGTAGGTTATAAAGCATGAGTAACCTTCCTTTTAACTTACAGGCTATCGCGGAAGCTGGTGGAAACAAAAATTCTTCGTTAATGGCAAAGAAAGCTCCAACCATGCCCAAACCTCAGTGGCATCCACCTTGGAAACTGTACAGAGTAAGTTACAAATGTATGACATGAACATGCATATAAAAGTAAATGAGTATTTTATGTTTCATCAAGACCTCAAAGCGTAATTTTTCTTCTCATTCACAAAAATGAAATCAAATGAAAAGTGATCACAACTGAATTATATATGCACATTCTCTCCTTAAATATTGAAGCAATTAGATTACAAACGCTTTTAATTCTATTCAGTAAATTATTTTGTGAATATTACTAATTTTAGCCTTGTGTTTACATAGGTTTATCTGTATTATAAATTCACTACAGTTTGTTTTTTCTAGTCAGATTCTTTGGTGGAGGAACTCAAAGACAAGGCACAAAATTTGAAACTAATAACATGTTAAAGAAATACTCTAGCAATGTTAATGTAAAGAAATTGTCTCCAAAACCACTTAAAGGCAGTTGGTGTCTGAGTCAGCCAGACTTCTTTTATTTGCTATGNGGGGGGGGGGGGAAGCTGACTTCTTTAATCGCAAATTGTCTCTGCAGTTTAGGTTGCTTGACTTCTAGTCTTGTTTTTTGGATTAATCTAATTTGCCTTTTAATTTTCTTAGGGAGTAATAATAGTCATTGCCCCAAAATCTCCTATCATTTTGGTGGTGTGTATGACAGGGTAGCCGAGTTGAAGAGAAAATCTCGAAGCATATGTATTGGTTCCGATCTTTCTAACTTTTCAGGTGCATCTGTGTGAACATGTTCATTATTTTTTTCCTAAGGGGCTGATTCTTACTATGAAATTTAAGCAATTTCATGTTTTGTCTGAGAAAGGGTGAATATTATTTCATTAATATTAGGCTTTCCTGATATTTAAAAATCTTATGCTGTAGTATCAGAATTCTATTGTTTTAGCACTGTTCATCTAAATATAGCACCATAGGTAGACATTTAGATATTCAGAAGTCCTGAATGCTGTATTAGTCATAAATCTTAAGACTAATATGAAAAAGTAATTTTTTTAAAAACACTTCAGCTCAAAGGAATTTATAGGTTTTCTAAATACAGCAGTATTAGAATGTGCTCTATGTAAAAATTAAGGCAAATGCTGTTTGAAAAAAGGGCACCAAAATAAACCAGTGAGAGATTTAAGGTAGACAAATGAAAAATGCCTGCTTAGTAGGAGCACTTTCTTTTGAGAGAGTGCTAATACACCATATATACTAGTACTATACTAATATTATACACTATATACTAATACGCTGTATAATAGTAAGTCACACTATAATTCTGTGTATTGACATACGAAATTCTATATGTCAGCAGTTTCAGTGGAGGTTTGCTGTCAAAATGCTTGCTCAACAGGACAAAAGCTTGTTAAAGCAACTCAGAAATAGAAGCATAGCTGGAATACCCACTGTAGGTTTCATCTTATCTGTTGCTCAAGATCTGCATTTTAACTGGTCTTCCTAAGCTTGATTTGAAGTCATTTGTGAAAGATGGGGACTTGAAATAGGTCAGACGAATTATTTCTTATGTTTCTCCCTTGGAAATGTCCATTCCTGTTCCTAGACTATGAAGAATCTAGACAAATATCTCAAATGTATGTGGCTGTGGTCTCATCTGGTCAGAAGGAATCCACTTTAGCTTTCCAGAGTATCTCTGCATTATTTCTGCCTAAGAAAACTTTTGTTATGGTTCAGATCTTTTGAAATGAGCTGTATGATGGTACATGAAATATGACATCCAGTGAAAACAAATTCGTGTTTTGATTTTAACTGCCTGACTTTGGAGAAATTAGAGAAACAGAAAGGCTGCTGTAAACAAGCCATGTATTGGTAGAGCTTTTCTTGTGAGATACGTCTGCAGTGTTTTGTTACCAGAAAGTTTCTGGTAACGTATTATCCCTTGTTTGGGGAAAAGGAGGTGGTGGTGTGCCATTATATGGCAATGTGGTTTGATAGCCAAGATTTTCTGTAATTGCTCTTTAACTATTATCGTATGAGCACTGTACAGCAGCATAAGGAACTTGTGCTTAAGTACAGTCTTTCTCTGCAAAGCCTCAGGTGTTGACCCACAATGTTACAGACTCTCAAAGGATTTGGAAAAGTTCCTCATAGGAGCAGGGTCTTTCTGTACTGCAAGTTCGCCAGCTCTGGTGTATGATGTGAATTTCTAGTACTCTCTTCATTTAACTAAAATAGAATCAAGCTCTCTTCCTGTCTAATTTAAGGCTTGACTTTTTGGGTAGTGTGCGTTTCTTGGTGAATGCTAACAAATTCCAGTATTGGAGAATAAAAATTACATTGACGTATGTGTATTATTTCTGATTTGGAAAATTTTTTGTTTTTTCTGAAGGTTATCAGCGGTCACCTGGGCTGGGTGAGATGTATTGCAGTAGAACCAGGAAATCAGTGGTTTGTTACTGGCTCTGCTGATAGAACTATAAAGGTAAGAGGTTGGAAGAAATCATTGACGAAGTTTGTTGGGGGTGGTTTTTTCATTGTCTTATTTTAGAAAAGTCTTCAGCCCTTGGGAACAACTTGTTTGTTACTGCTTGCGGAATAATGAGCCGCAGAACATTTTTTCTTATCTAGTCATAAAGGATTTGTGGAGTATTACTACTTCTTGATTTCGTTTGTTGTGTGGTAGTAGCTAGAGAGCAAACCTTTGTGGTATTGTAACTTTTAATTGAAAATGTAGCAGGATCAGTTACATCTGGACTGTTTAGCCAGACTGTCAATGTGTAGCTTTTACCTGTTTACCTCAAAGTACATATTTTGATGCAGATTTGGGACCTTGCTAGTGGCAAATTGAAATTGTCTTTGACGGGACACATCAGTACTGTGCGAGGGGTAATAGTAAGCGCGAGAAGTCCATACCTCTTTTCTTGTGGAGAAGACAAACAAGTGAAATGCTGGGATCTTGAATACAACAAGGTAAGCTGCAGTTTCTTTAATTGGAACTACTTGATGTTGGCAAATATAAAAATCAAAGGATTTAGAAGAATCTTTCAAATATCCAGTTAGTGTGTGTGCATTTTTTATTCACCTAGGTTATCAGACATTACCATGGTCATCTGAGTGCTGTCTATGGGTTAGACTTGCATCCGACCATAGATGTACTGGTAACATGTAGCAGAGATTCAACAGCACGAGTAAGTATAGCACTTTTCAACATCTTGGTATGTCTGTGTGTTTCAGCATCTTCTGTTTGTAAAGTGAATACTTACCAAAAGCTAACGTGAATCAAGATGCAAATACTAAGATGATTTATGTTAACTTTGTCTTACATTGTTGATAAAAACTGAAGCCCAAATACACAAAAACGCAGTGTCAGGAGAATGTTTTACTTCTTAATTTGGTAGGTAGAGTACATAGTACATATAGGATCACTTTATTGTATTTAGAAGATGGTACGGTTTTATGGTGACTTTGAGTTATCTGTATTTCTAGAAATTCAGCGTCAGGCTCCCTGCTCCCCTTGAAATTTGCCAGCTGAAGTCATTGTGTGATCAATTGTTGGATGAAAAAACCAACCTAAATACCATTCTTGAATCTGTAGAACTATGTTAAGGAATTCACGTAATCAATGACAGTGCCTAAAATACATTGAATACACACCTGTTGTTGACCTCTGTGACTTCTTTACTTTGAATTCATAGATTTGGGATGTGAGGACAAAAGCCAGTGTGCACACACTATCAGGACACACAAATGCGGTAGCAACGGTAAAATGCCAAGCTGCAGAACCACAAATTATTACAGGTAAAATGTGTATGATTTCACAGGTAGCATGATTGTAAAACGTAATCGTGAATGTAGTTCAGTAGATCAGTAGTTATGTGAGGTTCATAATGTTGGTTTTGTTAACTTACTCAATTTCTGGTAGCTTTCTGTTGAAAATGGACCATGCAATGGTTATTTTGTACCTTTAATGGTATGTTTAAGCAAATATAGCTGTGCATTTTAATGAAAATTTTCCTGCACTGCCTTTGTTTCCGGTGTTTACATTTTTTGTTGTACTATGTATTGAGACTTATAATATGTAATATTACAATTAGTAATTACAAAAGTAATATGTATTTCTACATTCTGACTATATGCATCCTCTGTGTTTTCTGACTATTACAACCCAGCATCTATCTTGTCTGACATGGCATTAGTATCATTTTTGTAACATACATTAAAAATATTTTTGTCTCTTTCATATGTAAAGTTTTGGCTGCCTTATCAAAATAATAATGACGATGTTAGAATCAATATGATGGTTTCTAGGATTTTTTTTATTTTATTTTTGTTGCAGGCAGTCATGATACTACCATACGGCTCTGGGATTTAGTGGCAGGAAAAACTCGTGTTACTTTAACAAACCACAAGAAATCTGTAAGAGCAGTAGTGCTACATCCAAGACAGTAAGTCTTCCTCATTCTTTTATGCTTTCATAGTTCATAACATTGGGTGGTGACAGAAAGCTGATGTGAGTGATGATTTAGAATGGTAGAATGGTAGGGTGTAATAATGTGAAAAACTAATTAGCTTAGAATGCTGTAAAAATATACTTATCAATTCTGAAATACTTTTACTACACTGATTGTGCTCCCCAAGTATTGGCAGTCTTGTAGATTAGCAATCCTGAGAACGTCTTATATCCTACAGAATTTCTTACGTATGTTCCTTTGCAGTCATTGAGAAACCAGTGACACTGGGCTTGTAAGGTTAATAATAAATATGTAACCGATTGTTAGCAGAAAGTGAAGTAGTTTTGTAAAATGGCACATGTGTGAATAATGCTGAGACAGTGATTAATATAAAATGTTTTTTTAATATATGGTTCACTGTACAAAGCACTTCAATTTAACTGACCTTATAAAGAAACTTCTTGTATTTAATTTTTGAAGCAGGTGTTGTTGGAAGTACTCTGAATTTAGATACTATATTTTGATGTGTCAACAGTTGCCTATTCAGATAAATTTCCATTAAAACAATGGAGAAAAGGAATTCACATAGAACTGCAGTACTTCTGCACCTTCAATATTTTAAGATTAACTTCTGTCAGTGCAGAAACTCAGAATCCTTGATATGATTCAGTTCTGATCCAATCTGTGTATCTGAAAAAAATGAAAAATCTTATTCTATGCCTGTTAGCTATAGCAGAGAAAAACCCTAGTTTTACTTATGTTCTTAAAAACAAAAACAAAACCAAACTGGTTTCCGATTCATCAATCATACTTCCTTGAAAGAAAAAATTGTAATATTTTTATCAAGCAGTAGCAACTGCCAGCCTAGTATTTTTTATATTTCAGTATTTCTGTGTTTTTTTAATATTCCAGTATTTTTTCCTAGTAATCTATTTTGTTAGTGGAGAATCTATTAAATTGACAGCAAATTGCTTAGACCTTGTAGCAGCTGAAAATATTCCTACAGGCTTTTGTGTGCACTACATAAATAATCCTGTTAACTGCTTTCACATGTTAGAAGGAGGGAATTGATTCTTTTAGGGTAATTCAGTAAAACAAGTTATCTTTCATAGTTCACTTTTTTTTGATGTTTTGTTCTTGGTTATGTAGTTTTAGAGGGCTGGGCAATACTGGGGGTTTTGTTTACTTTTTTGGGCTTTTTTGATACCTTTGCTGCTGATGCTGTTATACCTGAAAATTTCCCAGAATAACAACTGACTTAATGCACTTAATGTGCATTTTTAATGTTTGTTTGCATATTAATATCCTGTATGGCATAGGATTTATAAAGTTTAGGTAGTCTGTGGAACAGAAAGGAAACAGGTAATTAATGGCTTCATAAAATTGCTTCATTTTATGCGGAGTAAAAATGTCTGAAAAGCAGTTCCAATATGAAGCAACTTTGCAACGAGCATTTATGAGTAGTTTCAGTGAAGGATGTTTGCTATCCCTACAGCTCTTTTGAACTTCAATATACTGTGCTTATTTTCTTTCAGTTACACATTTGCATCTGGTTCTCCAGATAATATTAAACAGTGGAAATTCCCAGATGGAAATTTCATTCAGAACCTGTCTGGTCACAATGCAATTATCAACACGCTGGCTGTAAATTCCGATGGTGTTCTGGTCTCAGGAGGTAAAATGAGAAATCCATGTTCATATTTCCTTTCTCCGTTCCCCCACCTATACGTGACTGGAGGTCCTTAGACGAAGATGCTCGCTGAGCTCTCCTTTATCTGTGCCTGTAAGCCTGCTACAGCGTACAACTTGATCTTGTAATGAGTAGGGCTACTTTTATTTTCTTGGGTGTTACCGAGCTGCATGCACAAAAATGTATTTGAAAGGACTTTTAATCTGCAGCAGGGAAGACGGTTTTTTCTTCTCGGCTGACTGCTGCTGCAAGGCTCCAGAGTCCATCCTCTGTGATCTCCTGCGTCTGAATCATTAGTGTCCCCTCAGGAGTGGTGTGGAAATTGGGACCTGCCTGGGAGATACCCGGCGGTTTGTTGGCTGCTCTCTGTTAGTAGTAACATGTTGCTGTAGTGAGAATGGGTAGAGGATACAGAAACATCTTGCTAAAGCTTGCTGTGCCATTTCAATGTAAATTCTTCCCTGTTATTTTTTTTTTTTGTGCAACACAAATGCGTTAGTTCTGTGGCCTCAAAGTTTCTTGCACACATTTTCTGATGTTATATTTGTATCGTTCAAATTGATAGCTAATCTCCAAACTTTATTTGGCTCTGTGAATCAAGACTCTTTACTCAGCAATAGTATATGTTCAAGCCTTCTGAAATTAAGAAATTAATCACTTGGCTCCAGTGCCTATGGGAAGATTTTGTGTCTATTCTGACGCCTCAGTTTAATTCTTTCACTCAGGTGCTTCAAGAATTTAATGATTATCGGATACAGTAGAGTATTGTTAGTGGTCTGTGAGCCCCCAAAGTCTGGGAACTGCTAGTTTGTGTTCATGTATCTGTGTTGTGGGGGTAGGAGGAGAATCCTGAATGCTTACTGTACCTGATTGGGAATAATTTCATCTAAAAACATTTATTTCATATTGCAGGTAGCATTTTTCTATATATTAGTTACCCAAGCACTGTAATAAAAATATTTTGGTGGAAGTATGGTTACTAAAACCATAGCCTGTGATGTTTCTATGAGTTCTATGTTTGTATAAGACAAAGTAAATATATAGGCCTTTTTTTAGTGACAAGCTTTTTTGAAAGTAGCTTGTAGAAATCCCAGCTGAAATCAGATCTTTCTGTTAAGGCATTGTGTCTACATAGTAGGGAGATGGTAAGCGTGTTTTTAATGTAGATGCTGTTATAAACAGGAAATGAGTAAATAGCGTGGAAAAAGGAAGTACTAATTTTACAGCTTGAGGGCTGAGCTCTAGAGAAAACAGTCCAAGATTGCATCGGAAGACGGAATTAAAGCAGGCCGTTAAACCCAAATCTCTGAGGTCCTAGACCAGTTGGTTAATTATAAGATTGTCCTGGGAGAGCTCTAGCAGTCAAGAGGAAAGTGAATTAAGAGGCTAGACGATACTGCTCCACATAACTTGCAGAGCCTGAGTTTTCACCTCTTGGTTTTGCTTGTCTAATCTTTTGGATAGTTGTAAACAAGGATGGAACTGAATTCACGGTATCACATGTGATGAAATAGTTGAAGATGGCTTCCATGAGTTTGCAGAAGCAGATACTTGGGAAGAGCATTTCTGTATCTGTAACCAGTCCATAACAAAAAAAAGCTAGCAGTTACGCTGCACGTCGAAAGAGTGAAATCTGTTTAGTCCCTTTTTGTCCCATGTGCTCTTGGACCTGTTTGAGACAGTGGGCCATGTAGGTGGAGTAAAATGGAAATGGCCTAAGCAGGAGTTGGAAGATGGCTAATTATACTGTCAGCTTACCTTGGTTGTTTTCAAACATGTATAAAAGTGAACGTCAATTGTACAAGTTGTATAAAGCTCTATTTGACAACTGGTGCATTCATAGTGAGAACGAGAACTTTACAAAATACTGAACTGGGCTCATATTTCATTCTGTATTATTTTGAAGACTCTTCTAGAATATCTTTGCAGGACACTTGTGTTAGTAGTAGTTGAAGCTTTAGAAAAACTTTTTTCTTCTCTGCATGAAAACTCCTATCGTTTCAGTGATATTATTTGTGAGTTTTTCAAAAACTAAAATATGGATGTTGATTCCCACCCACCCTTTACATCTTCATGCCATCTACAGCAACTTCAAAGAAGCTGATGCTGAATTAAAGTGAGTTGAGGTTAACTTAGAGTATTTTACTGTGGAAGCACCCTTCTCAAAACTTTTGTAGTTCTTGTCTAGCTGGCAGCTGTGGAGGAATTTTTAGTAGATCTGGTTTGGCTTGATAATGCTTTGGGAGGGCGTTGTTTTTTGTAACTGAAAAACTGCTTTGAGAGCATCCTTCTGAGTACAGAGGTCAGATTGCTGTGAATAAGCTGTAGCTGATGCCAGCAGCAGTAATACTGGCAGTGGTTGAAACTGTATTTGAAATGGAACCTCTGCAAACTTTAAGCCTGGGTGCCATTACAGACTCCTTAATGTCTGTCATCTATTTGAGAGGATGATACTTCTTTGTTCCATTTTAGTGGAGACGCTGAACAGGGAGCTTGATATTCAGAATGCCAGTCTTTCCTTTACTTCCAGAGCAACTTGCTGCAATTGCCTTGTGATGTAGTACGTCATCTCTCTGGGCTATCTGATGCAAAACTAGATGAAATTCTGAGGAAGCTTCCATCAGCCTTTAACTAAGAGGGAAACCAGTAGAAAATGGGAAACCCTGTAGGGTGTACTGAGCTATTCTACATGAATGTTATAGCTGATGTATTCCTCGTGTATTTAGTTGTTCATGGTACCGTTTTTAGAAAATCGATACAAATTAGTTGGTTAAAATACTAAATATGTTTGTCTGTCTGTTTTAGCTGATAATGGTACTATGCATCTTTGGGACTGGAGAACTGGATACAATTTCCAGAGAGTACATGCAGCTGTACAGCCAGGCTCTTTGGACAGTGAATCAGGAATATTCGCTTGTGTTTTTGACCAGTCAGAAAGCAGATTGCTAACTGCTGAAGCTGATAAAACCATTAAAGTGTACAAAGAAGATGATACTGCGGTATGTCAAAGTGTCTTTTTAACGTATTTTCATGAAATCAACAGATTTCAAACAAATGTTACACATATCAATAAGGGATGTGCACAGAGCCGTGTAATACATTTTATTAACATTTGAAAGCAACGTGTATGTAATAATGTTAACAGGACAGCAGCTACTTTCTGCACTCATAATTTCTTATTATATGCTGTAGTACAAATAAGTCTTAAGTTCCATCAACTCTTTTGCAAAAGTTCTTTATGATACAGTTTAGAGAGACAGCGGTGGGGAATAAATCCAGAACAAATCTTGTCATGTACTTCAGACAGTGGGGTGATATAAAATTTCATTTGGTTAAATTAATTACATAGTACATTAGGTAAAAAATGTTACATATGAAATAGAGTGTATCTACTATGTGAATAGTATTTTAAATTAAACCCTAATTACTGGTAAATTTCAAGTTGAAAATAATCCTTACAAGGTTTTTCTCTTTTTCCCTTTAGACTGAAGAAACTCATCCTGTCAGCTGGAAACCAGAAATTATCAAGAGAAAGCGATTTTAGTGCAGCAACATACTTATTCTGTAGTTTTATTTTGGCTTTCACGAGAGCATTTAGTCACATTTTGTTCTGCCTAGAACAGCAGAGCAGGAAGTCAGCTAAGTCATTGCTATTTCAACATGTTTTATAATAAATTTTATTTCTCTTTCCTTTTGTCTTTTTTTGGTGTGATCCCAGCAAACCAGTTGCAGCTGTTGAATTTCTCTTTGTGGAGCATGTATAGTTCATGAAAAAGATAGACATGCAGGTGGTTACTTTTTTTTATATGAATCTATTGAGTGTAAGTCTAAAAATGTTTTGAGCCAGACTTTCTGAAAGACCCTTGCTTGACTCCAAGAGTTAACTGCAAATTTATGTGTAGAAGCCATCTACTGGAAATTTGTTGAGTGACACTGCATTTTTTAGACCAGTATTGTTTACTGTATGTATGTTAAGTATATACTGTAATGGGACAGTATATATACTAAATTACAGAGTAATAGAATAATGAAGAAATAAGCAGGACAATATAATAATAATAATGTAGTTTACTTTATAAACACAGCCAAGTGAGCATTGCCAGTGCTGTGTTACTGAATGTAATGGATCGTCAAAGTGTTTTTTTCCCTAGGAAAGCTTTCATATGCAACTGCTCATCTTCACTCAGTTTGCTTCAGAGTGGACCTTCTATAGCAAGGACCACTGTCAAACCACATTGTTCACAAGGTTAGGACCAGTTGACTTTCTTTGTAAATCACCTCTTTGTTTTTTCCAGTTATGCAAAGCATGTATGACGTTAGAGTACACGCAACTTTTAGAACTGAGCTCTAAGAGAAAAAGCTGTTAAGTCATTCCAGCCTTCCTTTTACATGTTGCTGTGTCCCCATGATCTTATGAAGGAATTTAAATTAATTTAAAAAAATTACTGAAAGATAATTTGTACTCCTGAAGAGACAAATCTTTCATTGTGTTTACAGTTGCATAACACGCAGTAAACACTAAGCCTCCTTCTCTCTACAGCCTATCTGTGATGTCTGCTGCCGTAAAACACTTTCTCTTCACAGGGTGGGGTGGGGAGGAGAAAAGAGTTAAGTCATGAGACCAGCTGTTGGCAACTTTGCTAGTGGTGTTAATAGCTGCAGTGGCAAGTTTCGTGCTGGGTAGATGCTGTGATTTTTTTATTTCTGTGGCCACAGCATTGATAGTAAGTGGTTCACTCACAATAACTGTTTCTATTCTGTGCCAGTCCGACTTCTTTCAAATCTGGGATTTATGTTAGAGAAATGACAGTTGCTTGCAATGTAACTTACAAAAAGCTAGTAAAACTAAGCGTTGTTTATATTATAAGAATTTTCGTCTTGTCTTTTATGATGCACAGGAGGTCTTGTATTTATAATTGGAATGTTTGACAATGTCCTTTTAATGTCCATTCTGCATAAATAACTGAATTTTGGTTGACAGATGTTGTCTGAAGCATCTTCACAAAAAAGGGATAGGAGTATTTGGTATTTGCAAGTTGGATTACACATCTTCTATTTGGATGATAATTTGAATTCTTCTACATCTTTATTACATCTGTTTTCATTTTAAGTAACGTAACAGGGAAAAATACAGGTTGTGGCTTATGTGTATTTTATACTGCTGCTAATGCTTCATTCCAGAAATCAATGAAGCATTGGTGTTACACAGAATTTTACTGCTTACAGTCTTACAGTGAAATCCTCTGTAGGAAACCAGAGTGGAGAGGAATAACTTACTTGAAAAATGGGGTAGGTTTTTTTTGTGGTTTGTTTTCTTGTTTGTGGAGGGTTTGGGGTTTTTTTGATTTGGGGTTTTTTGTTTTGTGTGGTTTTTTGGTTTTTTTAGAAGTGTCTACTTCTGATGATTTGGAATCGGGAAGGGGAGATGAGAGGTTTTGGCTCACAGTTCTAGCATGTCTTCTCTCTACTGGCACTTCCTTTAGAAACTGTGTTTATTCCACTCTTTATTGCTTTGAAGAGAGATTAGAAAGTCTCCTGCAGGACCTGTGATGCGTCCCTAGACTTCAGCAGGAATCTGCTGATAGCATGGGGCAGTTCTTGCCAGGGCATTCTTTTTGTGCCCCGAGTAAAGATTTGGTTTGCAAATAAAGGCTACGCACTATTATTTGGAATAATCCTTCTCCTTTTTGGCTTCATAATATGCTGTCCCAGTTCTAAGTGTGATTTTTCTTTTTTTTAAATTATATTCTTTAACATTTGGTTTGCATGTTCATTTCCTTCCCAGTAGTTTGTTTTCTTCCACTTGACAGTAATGTGAATATCATCACATATGCTTCTATGGGTATTATTTAAGACATATCAGGATTACCAGATTTCATTTAAGTGCTTCTCTAGTGCAAAGTGAGCCTAGATGGTGAGTTGTGATACACGTAGATCTGATGGTGTAGGATACACCGTGACATTAGATTTGTACAAGTCATAGGGTGAAGCAAAACAGGTGGATCGGGTCCGTTGGATGTATTTTTCATGCTTGTGGCAAGTGTCACACTGCGGTGTCAGTTGAAGTGATCTTGAATGGGAGTCTGATCTCAGAAGATAATTATTGTCATTTATTTCAAAAATTTTGATGTTTTCTTTTGTAGATGATCAACTCATACACATTTCTACCACAATCCTTGGGGTTTGTTTTATATTGTACATAATTGCAAAGAAGTAAGAAAATGAGTTTTGTTTGTAACATAATTCAGAAAAATGTTACTGGTAAAAGTAATAAATTTTAACATCGCTCTTTGCTGTATACAAAAGCATACAATGTCAGCTATGCAGCTAGAATGCTCTCATTTGTTGGCAGCATAAAAGTTGTGCAGAACAGTATGTCTTTGGCAACTTAAAGGCTTATAAGGGTAAATCTTTAGTAACCAGTTTCTTTTTAGTCCTGTTACAAGAATTAAAAGCGTTAACACCTGACTTCAGTGACAGCAATTTAGCCATCAATAAAACCTTCAGTACAATATGATTTCACATCTTCTTTTTCCATTTCGGGTTTTGTAGTAAGAACAAAAAATAACTATGTATTGAAAGTAATTTAGGATTAAAATGGATGACTGTTTCCCATACTGCATTAACAAATACTTTTGCAGATCAGCTGTATTGGCGAAAGTACTGATGTCTGGTTTATGAAGAGCTTCCTATTGGCCTGAAGGGATTAGCAAAACAAATGAAGAATTGTTCATGAATTTTCTCTAACATGTTTGGGGGGGGAAAAACCAAACCCCAAACAAACAACCAAAAAAACCATTGAAACCTCTCTGAAGTTAAGTATGAGGCTTAGGACAGGTTCTGGATGGGAGCTGTGTGGGTGGGGAAAAAAGCTTAAACTAATTTTGGTATGTCTTACTGGGAGCAAATTAAAGGGATATATCTGTCCATGCCACAAAAACTTGATCAGAATGAAATCAATGGGAGTTTTATCATTGATTTTTTTGAAGTCCAGGTATTTCACTCAGTGGGTTAATTGGGTCTGGCTGAGATGCAGTTTATTTTCCCTGTAGCAGCCCCTGTAGTGCTGTGCTTTGTATTGTTGGCTAGAAGGGTGTTGCCAACACCCCCACGGATGGCCGTCTCTCCCAACTGGGGACTGCTAGACTGGGAGAGGGCAAGAGGCTGGGGCGGGACGGACACAGCCAGGAGAGCTGGCCCAAACTGGCCAAAGGGATATGCCATGCCATATGACATCTGCTCAGCAATAAAAGCTAAGAGAAAGGAGGAGAAGGTGGGGCGTTCGTTAGTGACGTTTGTCTTTGGAGCAACTGCTAGCCATACTTCCTGGGAACTGGCTGGACTGTTTGCTGACAGGAAGAAGAGAATAAATACTTTGTTTTCCTTTGCTTCCATGCGCAGCTTTTGCATTATTAAACTGCCTTTATCTTGACCCATGAGTTGTTTCCATCTTACTTTCTTACCTCCACCCTGTCCTGCTGAGGAGGTGAGTGATAGAGTGGCTTGGTGGGCACCTGGCATCCAGCCAGGGTCAACCCGTCATCGTAGGGTGTTTTGTTTTGGTTTTTCCCTCAAGAGAGTTGGAAAAACTCTTAGTATGGCACACCATGTATCTAAGTATTCACACGAGGTGCATTTTTTCTGTGTGCAAGATGCATTCTTTTTTAGATGAGGCTTCTAAATTTTCATTAGTCCGCCTAAGAAAATGGTGAGAATTTGGAAATTAATGAATGCTAGTAAGCCTGATCAGCTGAAAAAGGTCAACCTGCAATTTTGTTCTGTAAAATTGAGACTAGGTTAGCGGGACTTGAAACTAGCATAAATATGACTTTCTATGGAAGCAGTTCCATAAGCAGAATGTGCAGTTGCTGAATCACTTCATTCCTTTGAAAGCAAACAAGTCTTGCGCTGAAAAGAGCTTGAAGGCTGCATGAAGAGAGAGGAGCTTTTTCGACTTGGTTTTTGTCTGCAGTTCAAAAACTTGTCGGAGAGGGAACTACAGATTTCACTGGTCGTCATTTAGGTAGAGCTTGTGACTTTCAGAGACACCATCTGATGCTTCTTTAATGGCAGCAGCTAAGAACCAGTTTTGTGAATTTTGTATCTTGAAGCCTTATGAATTTAGTTCCGTTCTTAGTAGGTCAGAAGCTTGCTGAAAACTGGCAGAAAAGTTGGATGAAAAAGGAACAGCCATCCCTGTCTAAAGATGATCCTTCCAAGAATTTTGATGCACGGAGGGGAATCTGCATTTCTTGTTTTGATTTTCAGTAAGTTTCTTTAAGTAAGCTCTGACTGCAGGACTGGTAATTGCTTCTATGAACACTTTTTCACATGTGTTTTTCCTATGCTTCCTTATCTTAGGAAAAAAAAAATGATCAGGAGTCATTCAGTATTGTAATTTCATCTAGGATGTGTCAGTAACTTGAAAAATATCAGCATAAGCATTCACAAATTTTCATGTTGCAAATTACTTGAGAGGCTTTCCAGCATAAGGGCCAAATCTAACCAAGATAATTTTCGCCTTAATTAGTGTGCGTTCTACTAATTGCAGTAAAGCAGCAGTCAGATAAGATGCATGCAAAATCTATAGGGTTTGCTTTAGATGGGAACTGTGGAGTTTCTGGATGTGGACTTGGGTTTTTTTTCCAAATGTTCTATTGAAAATATTTTTAAAGATTTTGACTCGAGGGATCAACCCTTCGGTGTTACTGTTTTCCCAGTGCTGCTTGTATTGAAACTATGTAGTAGTTTCAGTTTTGTAATGTGTAGTTGTAAACCTCTACGTCGATAACACATTAACTTCCTTCAGGTGCACGTTGTCACCATGCTTTTGTTAGGCTTTCTGTAGGGTTTTTGTTTAGAATATAATGAGTACACAAGCCCCAAATGTGTATCTAAAGCATGGATTAATTGGGGCGCTTGCCTGCAAACTAGACCTCAACAGTACAAACAATAATTGAGCTAAATGCTTGTCTCCAAGTAAGGAAGATTGTAATCACTGACAAGAAGACTACGGTTGAAAATAAGAAATATTAAGTTTGCACAGGCTTGGGAAAACTGTATTGTGCTGGGTTTTTTCTTTCTTCAAAAACCCCCATGCTTTGCGCTTGTGTTTGAGAAGTGCAGGTAATGTGGGTGAAATGCTTGTTTCTGCCAACATGTTTTGCAGCCTTTCTGCTTTATTTTTGGGGAGAGTGTCCTTGCAGGACACTTTGCTTTGACCCTTTCTGCTGCAGTAACACCTCTGGGGGTTTTGGATGCTGCAAATGTCTCTTTTTGTTCTTTTGGTTTTTTTGTTTGTTTTGTTTTGTTTTCCACCTGATGCATTGCTAAGAGGCAGGCTGAAGGGTTAAGCCCCCCAGAGCAAGGGAGGGTCCATGCAGCATCAGTATGAGTGATGAATAGCAAGGGCTGCACCTAGAGAAGAGAGAGGCTTCCTAGGGACCAGGTAGGAAAGAGCTGTGATTAACTGAAATCTCTTAGGGAGGTGAAAAAGGACAGTAGAAAAACTGAGATTAGAAAAGGCCAGAGCTATGACATCTGAAAGGAAATATTCAAAAACATGCTACATTTACCTGGCAGACTGGAGTAGAGGAGGCATTTCTGGATTAGATGAGTGCTGTATGGGTGTAAAGGCAGGAACAGGAGAGAATAGCGCCGATGCGGGGGGCAGGGGATGGTGACGATGAGAATGCGGGCATCCTGACGCTATATCCCTTATAGCGACCTATAAAGGCATTTCTGAGAAGTGCTGGCATTGCACGTGTCTCCATGTTCTGGTACTCTCATGCTCTGAAGTAGAACTCGAGGTACTTCAGAAACCTCTTTGACACGTGAAGAAGTGCAGAGCAAGGCAGAGTGAGGAGTCTGGAGGGTTTTGCTGCTGCAGTGGGATTTTTACTGGAGGAAGTGCTTGCAAGTAGAATTCTAAACAAGGCTTAAGAGTAAAGTGTGAAGAGCGAAGCCAAAATTTGTGTTGTGGGTAGCTTAAAAAGATAGCGAGGCTGATTTTACAATTGATTGAATGTAAGGATTACCTTACAACACTGAGTTTGCTTCTTTCTGACAGGCGCATGGTTAGAATGAGACGTGAGTTTATAGCCACAGTATCAAGCTGACAGGATGCATTGCTGTTGGGAGACTACCACGTGACAAATAAGGGTGTAGCTCGTGCAATCAGAAAAACTTTTGTGCCACATCCAACAGCATATTTTTTTTGTCTAGGAAAAGACACCGCGAATCTTAACATGACTTAACTATTTCCAAGTAAATCCCCTTGACAAGCAAGCTTCCTGCATTGACAAATAGAGATCTGCTCTCAATAAAGCAGCAATATAGAGTATGAATAGAAGAATTCCATACAAAAATTTGAACATGGCTTCAGCTGCCAGATGAGTCAAATTTCATGTCCTGTAAGTATATTAATTCTTTCCTGCTCATTCAATTTCGTTTCTTCCCATGTGACATGGTAATGAACATGCTGCTTTCAAAGAACGCTTGGCAATGCAAACCTACTGGAATTGATCAGTTCTGTTAATGGCTTTGTTCTATTCTGGAACTGAAAATCACAATGAATGAGTTTTATTATTCCATGTTGCTCTAAACCAATGTTTAACAGGAAATTCAAAAGTAACTAGCGAGTCAAACTCATTGTGGTAGCTAAGTGGAATTATAGATAAAAATGTTTGCTGCTAATTAAAATGAATGTGGTAAAATGCAGTGTACTTCTCTTCCTGGGCAAACCAGTCTTTTTAATTTGTAAGTGACATTGTAAATGTCCTTTAGTTACCTGGGGGGGAAAGAAAACCACTTGTGGTGTTCCCCTGTTTCTTAGTGGTGTTGGTACTCGTGATTGCCAGGCCAATGATGCAGTTTTTCTCCAGCTATGCTTAAAATGGCATGGTGTGTTTCAAACCCTGAAGAAAACGTCCCCATGGTTTCCAGTAACACAGCCCTCAGTCTATAGCAGTGCATTTTTTAAAAGTAGTGCGCTCACACAGATTTTGGTTTCTCCTTGATTTTATTTTTTTTTCTTAAGGCAACTGTAGCCTTAATGGGGAAAACACTGCTAAGAAATTGGAAGCTATCTCTAGCCTGTATCTCCAGCCTGATTAATTATGACGTGGTAACTCCTTTTCTTCCTTTCCCCCGAAATTGTCCTGGCCTCCTTCCATCAACAGCATCCCCATGGAGCCTGCGAGATCCCCAGCTGTTCTGGAGAGCTTCACGTTGTCCAGGCGCAGTGTGCAGCGCTATGGATTGCTCTTCCAGGTCCCCCCGAGGCTCTGCCTCGCTGCCTCAAACATGGTGACTGAACTATGCGGTGGGAGCATTTTGTGGTGAGAACTTGTTCTTGGAGATGGGAAAATACTGGCTGGATAAAATCTTATTTTCTCTCCTGGTAGGCATCCTGATGTTGACAGATGGCTGCTCTCCCTCCATCCTCCCAGTTCTTCTCACCCGACTTGATTTTTCTTGAGTGATCCTTCTAGTGATACAGCACACTGTATAAAATGCTCTGGTTGTTGCTAGCAACGCCCCACACTGGTTTTAATAACAAAATCTGACAACAATTTTCACATTCTTGGCAGAACAAAGGCAAGTGGTAAAGCCTAAGACTGAATGAGAGACACACCAAGGAAACCTAAACCAAAGTGAGAAAGATGTTCAAGTAAATCATGTCTGTGGGCTTTTTCTCTTTCACCTCCTGTTCTGCTCAGCATCATGCTCAGTAACAGTTTGTTAGCCTCAGCTTACTCTAGGACAAGTTGAGGCTGGCCTGGCAAATGCTTTGTATTGGTGAGGCTGAGCAGGGAAAGATGTGGAGGACTGCCAAAATCTATATGCTAGTGAAAGGCTGTCGTCCTTGTGATGGCAAAATGTCTAGCTTCTCTCTGAGTGTTTCACATAGTGCTCTTTACTGTTCTTAATTTCTTAAACCCCAGAAAGAGTTGCTATGAATACTGTAGTAAAGAGATCTAGTATTGCAGGTAATACAGGTCTTAAAACTGTGGACAGAACTTCTAACCTGTCTTAAAATTGTGTCCTTGGGAATATCCCGGGACATGTAAGACTTACCACAGCATGGTATCTTGTGCTATTTAAAAAATCACAGACAAGAAGCCACTATCCATAATGGTCACAGTGAGGAAATGGGAGAACTTTCTGTTCCTCAGTATATTGCATCTCCACATGTGCCTTAAAAAAACCCCAGAACAAACAAACAAAAAACAAAACCAAAAACCCCACCAAAATGAAAAGCCTGAATGATGATGATCTGTTCAAAGAGAAAGCAGAAGGAGTGGTGGGGTGGGGTGGGTGTGTGGGCAATGGACGGCCAGAGTGTAAACGCCCAGGTGCTGTTGTGTAAAGGTATTCCTTACACCTTGTTTGTACCCAAGCAGTTCATTTGAAATGACTATGATGATAATTGATAGCCATGGAGAGAGGCACGTTGAATGTGAAAAACAAAACCAGGGATCATTTGTGGCAGACACCTTACAGTTAACCACCAGGAGCCAGCACATTTTAAAACTATACAGCTGTTGTCATTCATACCTCAGGGCAATACTGTGTTTTCACACTGTCCTAGTTTTAAGACACATCAGTCCACACATTTTTTTTAACGTGGTACATTTCTCTGGTGTAGACAGGGCCGAAGTAATATGTGGTGTAATTTAGAAATCTTCCCATATGGACAACATGCTTTGCCAAGAACGGGAAACCTCATACTCTTTCATCTTCTTTCTCCCATGGTTTTTGTTGAAAGGTTTTCCTGCACATTCTCACATGCAGTTCATGTAAAGTCACTTTTCTCCCTCAGTAGAAGGAAAACAAAATTAATATTAAGCATAAGAGAGTAAAAGTAATGTTCCCTGAGACTTTAGCTGGGAAAGATTAAAAAGTATTAGCTTCACTTTTTATCATAAGCAGACATAAAGTAGATACGCTCAGATAAGCCCTTTGCAAAAATGCATTTGATGTCTCAGCTTTTAAAACTAATTTTCAGTGCTTTCAGATTTCCTTAGGCTGCTGTAATTTCCCCCTGTGCCGAGGCTGATTAGGACACTGCAGCACAGTGAGATTCTGTTTTCCTCCCTCCTGGGCATGCCATATCTTCTCCCTTCCTCAGCCTGTCCCTTCCAGGGGGGTGGGAATTGATGGGCAGAAGCCCAGCCGTGACCATCTCCTCCCAACCCAGAGCTCTGCCCATTCCTTCTGTTGTGCCCAAAACCCATTTCTCTCTTGTTTGTTTGTCAGCAGAATAAAAAGATAATCTGTTTTTTCCCCTCCTATACACCAGAGACCATCGAGGAGGTAAGCATATTACAAGAAAAGAAGGAATGGTTTTCTTTTTTATCCTTTGGCGCTTAGAATGAGAAAGGGATCACCTGCTGGAAACACTGGAGCTGTGTTTATAGGGTCATAGCTTCTAATATTCTCTGTGGAGTTCCTAGGAATGTGAACTTTAAAAGTGCCTTACTGACTGTTGCTCCTGTCTGAAAGCATCGCAACAATAAAAATAATGTTTGTGATCTATCATTTGCCACAACGAGCATTGAGTGTGGAGTTGGCATTTTCATATACTTTCTTCCAGGGAGTTTGATGTAGGGTTTTTTGCCCTTGAAATGGGACTGGTCAGCATTGCTGATTCACTCCGCTGGGTTTATAAATTTTGTTTGGTGAGATCAACGCAGTTCAGGGAAAAGAAACTCTACGGCTGAATATAAAATGTAGCTGGCTTTGCTCACTGCCACTACAGCGACCACTGTCCCTAGCAAATGTACAGCCTGAGTGGTAACTTAAGCTTAGCACCACGGGATCCTGCTCCTGTAGCCATGACTATGAGACTGTATGACTATAGTTATGTGCAAAGCTCGTTCCTTACAAATTGCATTATCTTTGGTGGTTGCTAGGATGGTTTGCACTGAGGCTGCTGGTCCAAGATGCTAGCGTTGAAATATTTTTGCTATTCAAAGATTATTTTTTTCCCCATAGGGCTGAGGGTGGTCTAACCCTATCAGCCCTGGGGGCTGTGTTCCAGTTTGGAGGTTTCCTCATAGGTACAGAGGTAGAGCCCACCTGTGTTGCTCCATGTGTCCCACCTCTTGTCTCCCTTTGTTGCTGTCACTTGTCCCCAGGATCTTTGGCAGTGCAGTGTCAACTATTTGGAAATGTGCCCAGCTGTTTGGGCTGTTTGCTGCCTGATCATCCATTCCCTCTCCCCTCTGGGAAAGGGGCAGTAGGCCAAATAAAAGACATGCCAGGTCCAGCCAGGCCACCGCTTTGGCCTGCGCTGCCAAACTTGGCTGGGGACTAGAGCTCCACCAGACTCTTGGGAGTGACAGGCTGTGGCCACCAAATTCCAAAGTGCCACTGATGGGCACCATGTAGGACTTGCACCGGTTCTTCTGGAGCAGCATATCTTCAGCACTGGAATCCCGGTGCCTTTGGATTCTCATAAGGTCAGTTCTGGCTCCAGTGAAACCCCAAGACACAGCTGGCCACGGCTAATGTCCATAATAGCACAGCTTCCACTCAAAAAGCCCAGACCATCTCCCTTTTCATTAAAAGTGTGAGATCTTTACGCCAAACCTAGCGTGCTCCGCAACTTAGCCAATTACTTTGCATGATGGACATTGAGATAGTAAAAATAAAGCACGTGCACATTCCTGAGGAAATAAAGTTTGAGCAGCTGAGTTTGTGGTTCCTATTTCACATTCTTTTTTTTTCTCATTTTAAATGAAGCATCAGGACAGTAATGCTGTGAGTTGCAGTGTGTGTGTGGCGATTCTTGCCGCTGCATCCCATAATGGGAGGAGGAGGAGAGGAAGTGTTGCTTGTATATGGTCTGCTCTGAACTCGTCTTTGCCTTGCCAGAATCTCTTCATTGGCATTTTCTACATCTCTGGCTCATTGGAGCCATGCATTTGTTTTCCATTAGTTGCCTCAGTTAATATGATGATTGTCTTATTATTCTTAAATTTTACATTTTCAGTCAAAAAAATAACACACCCCTTCAAATGGTCTGATAAATTTTTGGAAGATGATTAGCTCTCTTTGCCTTATGCTCTTCTCTTTTTCTTCATTTCAATCCTTTCCTTTGAGCCAGTCTCGCTCACGCGCACACCAAGTTTAATGTGTTTTCACGTAAGTTTTGCTGCACACAAACTGTGAGAAAGAGCTTTGCTGTTTTCTCCCACTGTAAACCCAAGTCTGTCATGTAGTCTCTCAGGGAGAGCCCAGCTGACCTTTGTGCTGGGAACAGGACAGTGGAGGTACCAGGAACAAGAGGGTGATAGGTTAAAAAAAGCAAGCAGTGGTTAGAAAGCAGAATTATCATATTTTAAGTATCTGTCTCGGCTGGTTGCCTGACTCACTTCCCACCTATCTCTACATTTTCCACATTTGTTCTGGGGTTTTGTTCCTTTAGCAGAAGGAAGTAAAATAAAATAAATTAAAAAAATCACAGCGCACAAGAGGAGAAATAATGCTGAATTGAGATTTTTCATGTGCTCTTTGCATCCTATAAACCCACCACAGAACTAGGACCATAGGATCAAGCCTTCCAAACTTCATACTATAAAGCTTCCTCTATTGAGCCCTTCATTTTTCCTCTTTTCCCCTTTGCAAAGTTTTAAGCCAACAGATAAGTCTTGCCTCATAGTGTAAAGGTCAATAAATCCACCCGACATACACCTGTGGGGAAATTAAAAAGTTACGCCGTCCTCATGGCTGCATTTTCTAAAATGTCTTTTGCCTGCCAGTACTTTTGGTCCTGAGCCCTTTGCAGCAAATTCTGCAGTCATATTTGTGCCTTGAAGCTGGACTAGTAATAACAGGGGAGTTGATGTCTACCGTACTGAGCAGTTTCATTTTTCAAAGTATATTCGGTTACAATCAGTTAATATTAATTGAGGTGAGGCAGACGGAGAGGGTAAGCTAGGCTTACCCCTGGGATGGGATGTTTTCATTCCTTTTAAAATGTTCTAACAGCATTACTGTACTGCTGCTTTCTTTCATGTCCTTCCCCAGCTCAGAAAGCGATGAACCGAGGGATCAATGTTTGTTCCGCCTAAGCACCTGTTTAAAACTCCAGTTTGAACCATTTTCTCATTTTTGTGCCCTGGCCTTTTCTTTGTGTTTCTTCAAAGAGGGGAAAAATCCCCAGGCTGAGATATTAGCCCAAGCGTTTCGTCTTTCTACCAGAGAGTTCAAATAACGTGAAGTGGCTTCTGAACTTAGGCGTACAAAAACTCCCCGCGTCGAACGGCTGCTTTAGATCTAGGTTTTGAAGAGGGAATTGCATCTCCCAGCGCTCTGGTGAGGGTTTTTAATACCGGAATTGATGAGCAGGGGGAAAGCCAGGCACAAGTTCAGGGAGGAGTAATTTAGTAGGAAATCAAAGTCTCCCAGGAGAGAATCTTAAGACTCTTTCTCATTCCCCAAAAGATAATTATTTTCCCAATGATCTCCCCCTCCTGGGGCATTGCTCACCTGTTACCTGCAACAGTTGGATGTTCTCAGATATCCCACGTTGCTGTTGTGACTTGGGTGCAGGGGAGAACAGGCTGCAGTCCCTGGGTTGTCACCCCTGTACCTGCCTGGCCACGATGCCCCGGCCAGAGGCAGCTGCTGGCAGGAGCCCGCCTGCGTCCCAGCCCATTGCAATCCACCGCCTGCTTTATTAATACAAATTTAGGCACTAAAGGTTAACTCACTGGAGCAGAAGAAATGCTGGCCTGGCTCTTGTCCCACAGCTGAGGGGCAGCGACCCGTGCGGAGGAGCAGCTGGGAGCGGGGAGAGGTAAGTGGCACGGCGCTGCCGTGACGGCCAGGCATCCTCTCGGAACATCCTCCTCTGCCCCAACTTACTCTCCCTGGTGCTCAGGTAATTGCCCTTGTACTAACTGAGGGGAATTTCCATACCTTTCCCTTTCCTTAACCTTTCCACTTTACCGTTTATTCCTTGTTTCCTGATTGACTGCATTTGAAATTGGACACGGAGACACGTACCACTGGAAAACCAAAGGACAGGTCCCAAACTGTGCGGCTACACACTATTAACAGCAGGGCTAGCAGCCAGTGAGCTCACTAGGTTATGCCAAACCTAGATTACACAGCACAAACCCTGACAATTTGGTACTATTTTCTGAAGAAACTATTCCAAGTCTATTTTCTAGTGAGGAGAGAAGACAGAGTTTTGGGGGAACGGCATAACTTTCTTTAGCTGTTGAGCAAACACAGAGCATCTGCCTAATATGCTCTATGTATATCCAAGTAAATGTAGGCAAAAAAGGTTTATTTTGGAACTTAGTGGATGAAATCCTGTCCCATTAGAATAAATGGGAGATTTGCCATTGACTTCAGTCAGGCCAGGGTTTCACCAATACTTTTTACATATGTTTTTATGTGTTATGATAATTCATGAATGAACTAAAACATTCCCTGTAGAGAATATATAAAGATTGTTCTTCTCTACCTTGGGGGGAGCAATCTTCATTTGTTGCTTACTATATTGGACTTCTTGGAAAAAGATACGGATGGGAGAGTCTTTATTACATTAACGATACAGACTTTATCCTGTATCTCTCTTTTGTATAATCCATCAACTGCAGCATTACACAGAGTTTAGCTGAGAAAGGAGCACAGATGGGAAGAAAATGTCTGCAACCGGATTTGGGTGATGTTGTAACCTGAGGAGAAAGCAAAGAGAGTATCTTGCCCTTTGAGCGTGTCTATCTTAGGTTGTTCCAAGTCTACAATCCAAAGGCCTGGTTGGATTTCCAGTCTCATTCTGGATGGATTTCTAAGTGCTCAGGACAGCATTAGTAGCCAGGACAACATTTCTTTTTTCTTTCTTTTTTTTCATCATCGTTGTTGTTGTTGTTGTTTCTGTTTGTTGCCTGGCCAGGAGATTCTGATAAATCCTCCTGGAGATGGATCTTGTCATTTCCTCCAGGCCTTTGCCTCCCAAGAGCAGGTTTGTTCAACGTGTTTCTTACGAAGATACATTGTCCATCTGATCAGAAACCAATAGCCGTGGAGGTTATGAGCTGGTTTTATCCCTCTGGGAGTGTGTAGTGCCTGTGCTCCGCAGCCTGCTTTGGCTACCTCTTGTCTTGATTTGAACATGTTAGTTTTGGCCTGGGAAATTCTAGCAATCCAAGGGAGCTTGTCCTTTCCTGGCCCAGCCACCAGTTAGTGCTGGCCCTCAGCCTGGAAGGCTGCTAATGTGAGACAAAAAAGGGGTAACTAGAGAGCCATTTTCTGTTCGAGATCTTTGACTTGGAAACTTACTTTCTCCCCTTGGTCAGAACGTCTCGGGTGGAGTGAATAAGTGGTTTGGAGCTCAGGCAAGGAGAGAAAGAGGATGAAGCTAATGTCATGCTATTTTCTCTTGCAAGACTGTTAGCAGGCAAATGGGGGAATCCTCCATTACCATAACGGCAATCAGTTTAAATATTCACTGAAGTGGAGTAAGAAGTGGCCACTCAGAGGAAATAAAACATGGCTAACATAAAGCCTGTGTAAATCAGAGCGTGAGAAGATGTTACGAACAACTGGTAGGAGAAAAATGTTGGTGATGCTGCTGAGTGCAGAGTGGAGAAGTCCCAAGCCTTTGCTGACAATTCTGCGTTGCCCAACTCAGGCATGGAAACACTAGAGCCATTTGTTGGGTAGTTTTGTGTGCAAGTAAATAAGCTCATTTATTCAGAGCAACTTGGGTGTCTTCCATACCTGTGGTATGACTAATTCCCAGCCACCATAATTTACTTCTGCATAATTGAGAGATGTCTATTATTTCCAAATGGATCCTACAGTTATGATTACATGGCTGTTATTTATGCAATTAAAGAGGTGTATTTTAAATTAATAAGACGACTTAATTGCTTATTGCAAAAACACATGCTTATTGCATGCGTTTAGCAGCCTAACAGTGTTCAAGTCTTGAGTGTTTCAGCTTTTTCATTTCCCCAGTCCACACTATTGAGTTCTGACTTTTACTTGGTACTTCTGTTGTAGCTTTGTCAGGCAATTAATCTAGGCAATAACGGCACAAAATTGTTGCAGTAAATAAAGCATTTCAGATAAGTGCTTTAGTGCTTAAGCAAAGAAGCCCATGGGGATATTTCAACTCATTCTGATTTCCTTTAAAGATTATCTTGGCCACAAAGTACTATTATTTATCCTTGCAATATGAATTTTTGCTGGAAGGCTTTAACACAAGTTCTCTTGTATCATATTGTCTTATAATAAATTACCATGGTTTGGCTGATGGTTCTGGTTTAAGTCTGCTCTAAAACAGAAGGAAGGAAAGTAGCCTAAAATAGCAATTAGAAGAGAGATTTGAGGGTCATGAATTATTTTCTGTTTCTGTCACTAGTTTAGGTCTCAGCTTAGGACGCCTTGAGGTTGCAGGAAATCCTTTTATTGATTTCAGTAGATTTTTGGATCAGGTGCATTCAGTCTGACCTCAGACAAGTCAGGTGCCTCCTGTGCTTGGGAATGAAATGTGCGCGCTCTGCTTACCCCTCCGACAGGATTGCTGTGGAGCTTCATTCATTCACATCTGTAGAGAGCTTTAGGACTTGCAAACAAATGCCACTTTTTAAAGTACAAACTGTTATTTCAGTGTAGATTAATTCATTTTACCTTCCCACCAGCTGCCAACAATCTGTTTAGTGCAATGAAATCCTGGCAGCCTGTGTCAACAACCGAGAGCAGCTCTTTCATGACAGAGGGAGAAAAGAAAAAGAGGAAATGCAGACCTGAACTCTTCCCCTTTCAGAGAATTTCTTTGTGTATGAAAATAAAGATTGTGGCTGTCATTTAAAAAGGCCCTCTCATAAAAGAAATGCACGTTAAATTAAAACTGTTATTTTTTTCATTCCATCGCAATACAGACCCCTCCTGGTTCTTGATGAAGAGCGAGGTGAAATATCGCACGACTGAGCTACAGAGAAAATATCAGGCTGTTCCAGCACGTAAGCCAAAACGAGCATTCAGAGAGAGATCACTGTGTCATGAGCTCATGCTGGCAATATGGTTTTTTCTATGGGTGTAAACTGAGATTTGAGCCTGAGAGAGACCCTGTATTGAGCCTCGCAGGAGCACTTTCATGCGTGTTGTTTTCTTTAGCATCAGCAAGGAAGTTGCAAACTGCTCCCAGACCTAGAAAAATACCTACAGCCCCAAACAAGTCCCGCCACCCGATGCTCTCCTCCCCTTCCCTCTCCTTTCCTCCCCACCACGCAGCAAGAAACTGAAGATGAAGCCAGAGGTAAAACATACAGATTTTATTGAGGGGACAATGACATTTTGCCCTAGGTAACTCTCTGGGTTTGTGTAGTGGTCTGAGACTCTCGCCCATTTTCACTGGAGACATGGTGGGCAGGTGCGGGGATGTGGTGGTCAGGGCTGGGAAGCTGAAAGGCAGAGCGAGGTCCAGCGGAAGGTGGGCACAGTGTGGAGCCCGGGGTCCCTGCCCCTGTGCGGCAGCGCGGAGCCCATGTTTGTCATCCTGGCAGCAGCTCTTCCCGTGGAGGGTGAGACCCCCAGAGTGGCTGTAGCATCCCTGAGGAAGGTCCCCCTCCTGGGGACCATCCCTGAGCTGCAGAAATGGTCTTTCTCTGGTTCCTGTGGAGAGGAAAAGGACGCCTTGGGCACAGCCCAAAGGCAGCAGAGTGCCCATTTCTCTGTATTCTGAACTTTCGGTCAATTAAGTACTTTGCCGCGCAGGAACAGATGCCATTTGAATTCACTAGGATATTTCTCAGTACTGGTTTGTTTCTGCCAGACGTGACCAACACTGGGATTGTTGGTGCAGACATTTTCCTCCTCTTCGAGGCAGTTACACCTCCCAGCACCTGAGGTCTGCTTCCAGCAGAGTGCAATCCACTGCTCATCCATTTCTACACCTAAACACTTCACAATTCCTTTTAAGAGTGTCGTATCTTTCATATTGGTGAAGTCTGAAAAGCATAGGAGTAATTCTTTTCCTTGGTGTACTAAAAAAGGCTAGTAACTCTTGTTAGGGAAAATGTATTTAAAAATAGATGCACTATTCTAATCCCCAAAGTGCTGGCACCCACTTTTAGTGTACAGCTGAGGCCAGGGGGATCCCGGCATTGGGAGGAGCCATCCCCAGCTGTGCTGGCTCCGAGACACCTACTGTGAGGAGCGGGTCCAGGAATTTGGTTTCATTTGCCCAATGGCATTGTTCAGCACAGTTCAGCAAAGGGATCCATTTCGTGTTATTTTGAAAGAAGCAGCCGTAAAGCCTTTGACGCTGGAATTCAGGGGCAATGTGGTCAAGTCAGGCACAAACACATGGCAAGTGCAATTGAAACAGCGAGCTAGGCCTACGGTTCTTGCCTAAAATTAGCTGTATGAATTTAGTCTTCCTATGATATTTTCTTGTTCCTGTAGCTACGTTCTAGGGCATCTTAAAGCCTTACTTAAAGGCTTGAGAAGCTTCTCCTTCATATCGTTTTTGGCTGAGTTCATTCTGAAATACAAACACCAATTTCTGTACCTCCTGCTGAGTGACACATGAAAGCATTACAGCCCATAAACAGCTAGAGAAACCATAGTCAGAGAGGTGAATATTTAGGAATATGACTAGAAGCGATGAAAAGACATTTTAAAAGAGATTTCATTGACAGCTCTATGTTGAGGAACAATCTGCTTTGGGTAATAGTGCAATCTCTTTGCTTGAAACTTTAAAACCACTGCTGTGCCGCTGTGATCTCAAACATCTGATAGTTGACCTTCCTGCGACTAGAGCAGAAGATACATAGCTGAAACTGGTAAAAGCCTGGGTTATTTTATTCTCAAGCATACCTGGGGAAAAATGGTCAGCAGTCAAATACAGCTAGAGCAGGCTAGGAAAAGCAAGCAGGGACAAAGAAATCCCAAGACCCCACTTTGGGATGCAGGATGTGTAGGGCTGCATTGCATTGCCCTGCGTGACTCTGGGCACACTGAGCTCATAAACAGCACAGAGATCTTCACCCCAGTGCATTCACTGTGCAAAGACACCAGTTTGGCTCTAGAAACTGCAACGGTGAGACAGCTGGGGCTTTTCCAGCACATAACCCACCCCTTGGGTTTCTTGGCTTGGGACCCTGAGGGTGGTGCTATGACATCTCCAGCTGAAGAGCGGGGTCAACATTACCTCAGGGCTCTCTGTCCATTGCAGGATGCAAATGTGCCTTATGGACACGTAATTTAATATCTGCGTGCATTCCTGGGTGGAATGGTGATAATGAACCTCCTCGGCCCCATAAAGATTCTGTAAAAAAGGATGAAGACCTTGGATAATTCAGTGAGAGCATCATAAAACTAAGACTTCCCCCTACAGACGTGGAGTGGCTGGAGGAAGCTGGCAGAACAGCTTTTAGATGCAGCTAGTATGTCCTAAATTAAAACAGTCAATCAACTTTGGTCTCCAGCACTCTTTTCTTGGCTTACTTTCAAGCAAATAGGGTCCATTAATTAGGATTTGCACAGATGTGTTTTCACACATAGTAAAAGTGGGTGCCTAGCCAAAAGCCGCTAGGTGCTCCATGACCACTTAGTGAAATGAAATAGGCAGAATTAGCCAGCAGCAGTTTATTGCCAGCTGCTAACAAAAACAAACCTGCCACGGGAGGTAACGCAAACACCCACTCCCCGACGGCTTCTGGAGGGTTTCACCCCGTCCAGCCACACCTCCAGCTGTCACCTCCCCAAAGAAACACCTAGTACTGCATAATACCCTGCGCCCTGAAAATCAGCAGGTCAAGGCACTGGTGTACTGGGACGAGGAGGATTGCTTTGTTCTTGGGTATTTATAGCCTTGTCTTAATAGGCTCTTTAAGAAAAACAGGCGAACCTTTTAGGATTGTAATTGTGGTAGTGTCAGTTGGAGCACAGCAGCCAAGACGCAGGCATCCAAACTCCTTATGAAATTATCATCTGGAAAAGGAGTGCAAAGGCTCAAAAACTGCTGGTGAAATAGTTGCTTTTAGTGTGAGTGTGCATGTGAGAGAGAAAATAGCCAGGGGCCCTAATTCACACATGGATTACAGTATATTTTGCTTTTAAAAGCAAAGTCCTTTTCCGATTTATAGCTATTTTAAATAATTACTTAGCTCAAAACAGCAAGGGAATCAGCTGGCACAGTGGCTTAGCATATTAAGGTACGGCTTTATGTGTCGACCCTCTTTCCTCTCAGTGCCACAAGCTTGAGTCCTCAGCAGGGACTTCAGCTGATGAAGTGATAGCAGCAGGTTTCCAGATCTCCAGCGTGCTGTGTGGGCTGCTCTTCTGCGATGAGGGCAGCTGCCCTGGGAAACCGGATTTTCATGGATGCGAAAGCCAGAAAGAAACACTCTAATCATTTAGCCTGACTTCATTTTACTCAGTAATTCCTGCCTAAAGCCCTGTCACTTGTGGCTGAAATAGAACATGTCTGTTAGCCATCTAACCTTGATTTAAAGACTGCAAGCAGCAGAAAATGCATGCTATCCCACGGCATGCCATTGCGATCCTTCTTGCTATTTGCATCTTGTTTGCAGTTTGAACTGTGTTGACTTTTAACTCCTAACTACCGTACTTTGGCTTGCCGGCACCAGCGGTGCTGTTTGCTGTGTTAGCCAGCCTTAATGTCCGCTGCTGACATCCCTGAAGGGAAATCTGGGAAGAGCTAATTCACAGCAGTCCTTTACTTGAGGACTTCTTCTATGTTCAGATATGGTGGTAATGGTTTTGTTTTGCCTGCTCTCGGGCAACTCTTGCTTTTCAAAGCTTCAAAGTTTATAGAGAGAGGGATTTTGGCAGGGTAGGAAATGCCAGGATACCGTATCCTGTAGGTATGGAAGAACTTCTCTAATGCCTCACTCGTGTCCCTGACTTAAGAGGCTGCATCTGGATGACGATTATCTGTGGGTTTAGAGCTCCTGCAACTACATTTGGTCATTGCATACTTTTGGTATAATCTGCAGTTCGGGTAAAACAAATGACAAGTCTTAGTCCTGTTTGTTTCTCGCCTCCGTGTCTTTTTTTCTTTTGTTCTTCTCCTACACATGCAGAATTTGATTACTGGATCTGATTGCAGGTTGTGATCTCTCATTGTGTGAGAAAGGTTGATAATCTGGATAATCTCAGACATTTTACGTGGAAATTCAATACAGTAGTCAAGGGAGGTATTATACCAAGTCAGTATTGAATCCAATCTCGGATTATATTTTATCAAGCTTTCTGGAGCTCACCTCCAAGTTTTAGAGAGACCACTAAGCTCTGGATTCAGCAATGGCAAGCAGATGGCAAAAGTCAGCTTTATGTGAAATGAAACCCACGCAGAGGAAAGTTCTTGTGTGTTTGTTCCTGGCCTAAAAGGGTGAAACCTTTGCCATCTTAAGGGGCTTGCTTCAAATCTGCACCAGCTTGTCGGAACAACAGACAGCAAGAGAAAGAACAGTGCCTTCTGCTTTAAAGATAACTTTACAATATTTTAATTGTGATATGTATTGAACACGACATAAGGAAGTGAACAGCAATCAAAAAGTGTCCTTTACTTTTGGATAAATCCTCTTGCTAGAGTAATAAAATCTGTGGCCAAACTTATATATATAAAATGGATAGGATGTCAAAATCTGAATGAACACCTCTCTAGCAGAATCTCATTTAATTGCATTAATATTTATTTTCATATTTTATTTTATTTCAATTTCCCAGAAACTTTGTTCATTAAAAAGGATCAGTTATGTATTACACATAAACAAGAAGTGTCTTCATCCTGCAGGGGGACAGTAGGATTAATATAATATGGACAGGAGAACATGTTCAAATTTTCCTGGCAGATCCAAACATATTTGAGCTGGGTTGGGATTCTGTGTGGTCCTGGGGTGGAGAACATGCACGACACCAGTACTTTCCCTCCGGTTAGTCAGGAGGAGGCTTTTGATGAACCTGAGGGCTCTCTGCGAGGCAGCTAGGAGCAATCAACTTGACAAGTGATGTGACACTCGGGTTTGCAGCTGGGAAGGTGTCGAGTAGAAAGAGAGCAGGATTGACAGCAAAGAGATTAATGAAGATCGGTAAGACGGAAACACAACAGCAGGACAGAAGATTAGGCCTGGGTGATAGCACACGAGAGAAGGGAACTAGAAATGAAGTTAATGTGAAAATATTGATCTGGGTAATCCTACTTAGACAGTTACATCTGAGTGACAAATTCTGAAATAATTGCCCACAGAAGGAGGCAGCAACACCCATTCCATGGATGGCATCACAGTACACCTGGAACGAAAGGAAAAAAAACCCACTACTGCTATTCATAGCATAGCCTCCTAGCTCTCAAACAAGCATGAAAGTATTTCCTACCTTTGAAGGCAGACTGGGGTACGTTAGTTTCAATAAGATTCTGGCAACAAAATTATTCTCCATCAGTGAAGGCCAAGCATCTATTCCACAGCAAAATGAATTCTACAAATCAGTTTGTGATCAAGAGGGAAGGGATGGCTACCAGAAAGAAAAAAAAAAAAAAAAAAGCAACACCCCCCACCCTTAACTACATTTCACTGCATTCATAAGGAAAGCAGTCCTATACATAGCTTTCTATTATAGTAACTGTGACCAGCCCTTGTTTGGTCACGAGCAAATCTTTTGTGCAGCTGATAGTCCTTCAAAGAGGTGTTGCTGAAATCAATATACGTGTGCCTGGGGAACTATAAATAATGAAACACCTGACGCTCTGCAAAGTTAACACTTTCTTCATACAACACGTATTCCAGGCTGAATATCCGTACTGACCCCAGCCAGTAAAGGCTGTAGACAAACATCCTTTCTTAGATCCAGCTGCAATAGTTGGAGATACTAGTGCTTCCTCACCCCACAATTTTGCCAGAAAGCTGATTTATATGGGGTCTCTGTAATCCAGCGTAGGGAAAAAAAATCACTAGGGTTAATGGAAACCATTGTTTCAGCATTGCTTAAACTAATCTTTGTCCTTAAAAGTAAACCCACAGAGGATCAGGGAACACCACCTGGTAGGCAGAAATGGAAGCGTGGTGCCCGCTGGCTGAAAGGCAGTAACAAGCAGCTGAAACCGTACTGCCTTCAAACAGCACAGGAAATAACTTCATGGAAAGATTTGCATTTATTTTTTAATTTTATTTGCTTCAGCTCTGTCTGGAGCGGTTCAGCTACTCTCTGCCCTCAGCTGGCTGCTACCGCCCATCCGACGAGTGCTGGAATGGATCCTGTAGCGTTCCCACCCTGCGTCAGTCCCGAGTCAGCTGGTTTGGCTTAAACGGCTGCCGCTGCTGAGGACGGTTTGCAGTAAGCCAGCGGGCTGCAGCAAAGGAAGTAGTCGTGCTGCTTTACCACCTCAGTCATCTATGTCTTCAGCGTGGGAGGGTCACATCTTAAGCTGCCACAGCTGTTGCGTGGGCAAGGCAATGTTTGTAGGTTGAATTAACTCTAATAATGACGGACCTTCGTGGCTGTAACAACGCTACCTCTGTTTCAGTGACCTTTTGTGCGCCAGTATCATACCACAGCTTTAGTTTACTACCGTTTAATTCTCCTTGAAGGAAAAAAAAATTCCAACTAATCCAACGAGGATTAAGCTACAGCAAATATTGATTTACAAATACAGGCCGATTAAATTTGAGCAGCTGATACAGTTATCACCTTCCAGTTTCCTTCCTTGCTCCCTTCCTGGAGGTTGGGTCCCTGCCACAAGGACAGCTGAATTGGCATATGGAGATGCTCTGGGCGCACCAGAGTTCAGTGCCTCACACGCTGGAGTAGAGCAATGCCCACGGAGGGTTGCCTGAGGAGGCAGGGCTGGAAGCTTCAGTGGTTTGCAAGTGGATTCACATGCTGTTCACCTGCCTACGAAGTCAGAGGTGGCCACTTCCAGAAAAGGGGTGGGAAGACAGGGATGGACCATTACTGCTACCTGACTGAGCGTGCTGGCTCACAAACAGATGATCCCTTCTAAACTGGAACACGCAGGCATTTAGCACGCTCCAACCAGCATCCCTTGTTTTCAAACAGGGTTATGCTCGTGTCCGCTTTTTACACTAGAAGGCTCGGTAGATCTGAGTAGCTGGCAAGCAGCTTCACTACAAGAGTGACCTGTTGAGGATGTAGGAGGTAGCTAGTGCACCAAAATTTTGCACCCTTGCTTCATTTGGGATAATGTCATTGTGGCAGCTTCCTTCCATGTCTTATGTGATCCCACTTCTTTTTTTCTTGCAGGTCAGTGTGTCACTGAGAAGATGGGGAACAGCCAGGGCAGCCAAACATACCCAGGAGACGGCAACCATCTCCTCAAGATTTAAACTTCAGTTTGTGATTTATGGAAGAAAAGGAATGAGGTCATGAACGTGGCAAAAGAGAGGGGGAGGAAAAGCTTAAGAAGGGAATGGAGGAAAGAAGAAAAGGCTCGGTGAGGACTGAAAGATGAAGAAGGTGGAGGAATACTTATAAGGTGAGGCTCATGCTCACAGTAGACAGAGCATCTCTAGTGTCCCACAGATGTGGTATTTTTGGAAACACTGTAGTTGGGCAGTGCTTTTATATGACTTTAGTTGCTATGAAAGTGTTGAAGTGCCCTGATCTCATAACATACACAAATGTTTGGTTATGTATTAATACTGCCAGAACCACAGATAACTAGGTCCATCTTATTTTTTCCTCCACTGTCCTCATGCATGCTGTACCTGAATACAGAACTTTGCTCTTTAGGCACTGCCTGACCTTGGCAACAGCAGGTTTTGGTTAGTTTTTCAGTGAATGTGCCTGATTGAACATGATTCACATGTTTTCTTAGTGACTGCATGGGCTGCATGGGACATGACTGTTTTTCCAAACTTGCTGTGATTCAATGGAATTCAGGCATTTTCATATTGAACATCTGTGACTTGGGGAGGATCCATGTGTTTTCTCAATGAATACGAATGGAACTGGCAAGAGCCTCAGTGTTTCCTTCTTGCTTCTATGCTTGTAATTATCACAGTATATAAATACACAGAGACTTTCTCAGAATGTGCCTAAGAAGATCTGACAAAATCTAGTTTTTGCTCAGCCCTGTCCCTCTGTGTAAGGAGGCAAGTCAGATACAGTGGATATGATCTCGTGTGTCTCCCCTCCCGTGCATGCAGATACACACACAGCCACTAAGACTTCTAGACTTATTTTAGAACCTAATTCTCCCTCTTACTTGGACATGTGGAATGCTTAGGCCCTAACAGTGTTGGAAAAAAACCCTTCTCCTCCCCTGTGCGGGTAAGTCAAAGGCTGTTGCAGTGGCTTTGCCCCCTCCTCAGGGAAGGGGTGCTCTGGCAGTGGCACTTGTGTAGCTCTTCCTTGACCAGAAAAGCGGCAAATAGCAAAGCAGCTGCTCTCCCAAGTGCCCCTTCACAGCAGAGGACCGAGCTGCAGTAACTCCTCCTGCTACTTTATTGTCTTTGCCCTGATTTTACTTATCTGTCCTAGGATGAATTTACTTTGCTCTGACTAACTGCCAGACTCTTGCCAGAGAGGTGAAATTAAGTTTGGTAAAGGACCAGTGGGAACAGCAAGAGACTGGTAAGCGTGGAAGTATTGTACTCAGTTTCCACAGACAGGTGGATGGCTGGTACTTAGCATTTATATGACGCTGGATGTTCTCTGCGTCACTGAAGAAACAGTAATTCATCCTTAGACCATTCCCATTTAGGTACAGGAGTCAGAAATGGTGAAAAAGGAAGGAAATTCTGGTCTCGCTGAAGCTGATGGAAGTTAGAGCTTATTTCTGGTAAATGCTTCCCTGCTGTGCTGAGCGCTATTTACTGACCTAATGCTAGGAGAACCAGCAAAGCCTTTTCATGGAAAACGAGGAGCAGACTATTAAGGCGAGAAAAATGCTCGCTGAATTCAGCAAACCCGTTTATCCTGGCAGATTTCTGTCCCATTTAACATCTCCCCTCTGCGAGGCCCAGCTCTGCACCGAGAGGGAGGCAGCCCGTGCACCACTCGCCGCTTCCCGGCCATCAGCAGCCCAGCCGGCCTGGTCCCCCGCAAACCCACGTCGGCCGCGACCTCTCCGCCGTCAGGAAGCGCCTGGAGCACCGCCTGCCCTGCGCCGCACGCCCGCGGGTGGGGGACGCCAGC
>VZSF01008499.1:43592-337322 GCA_013398295.1 Chionis minor | reverse complement strand
AGGTGAGACGGCGCCCCGCGGCCGAGGGCCGGGCCCGCGGCTCCGGCGGCCCCCGCGCCGCGCCGCCACGAAACGCGGGGCGTGGTGACATCTCCCCCTACACACACACCGGGCCGCTGCGCGCCTGGCGGGGACGCGGCTGCCTCAGGGGGCGCGTTCCCGAGGCTGCGGGTGACGCGGGTGGCCCTAAAAACAGAGCCCGCCCTTGTCCCGCGAAACCGGTGGCGCGAGTAGCTCTCACCCGCAGCGGTTTATTGCCATTGAGGCAGCTCATCTCTTGCCCCGTGAGCTCTCCCCACCCGGGAAGAGGAATCGGGAAGAAAACAAGGACACCCGAGGGCTGACATATAAACATTTCATAGGGTAAGACTAGGTAATTAACAGTACTAACGCTAAAGAACCAATGTTGATCCTGGTACCAATACAGACTGTACAAGGATTATACTCGGCCAACTATATCAGCGGGAAGCCGTGCGCTCCCAGCAGCGGACAGCAAATGTCGGGCACTGCGAGCGCTACGGCTTCGGGATGAAGGGAAGGGCTTGGGGGTCCAGCACCGGGGCAAGAAGTCCTCGGGATCGCCGCCATCAAGGGGGAGAAAGCTTTGCAGCAAACTTTCTTGAATGTGCGGTTTATAGTACGAGATAACTCTGTTGGCCAGCGTGGGTCAAGCACCCGGCTCACTCCTCCCCATCCCTGCGCATCCCTGCGCCTAGCTAACCCGAAAACACTGAGACCTTCAAACCCATACGCCATAGCTGGCTGTAAAGTAAATATTTTCACTAATTCAGACACCAGAGTCTTGTAAAAAAGTACAGTTTTCCCAAGCATTAGAAAATAAATTAGTCCTGTGGCGCTCAAACGAGGATGATAATAAGCACAGACGCTCGGATCTTAAGAGAGAATCGGGTATCCGCTCTGGCTAAATCCCAGGGGGAGTTAAACTGCCTGTAATACTTTGGAGGGCTGGAGATGGTCCTCAGAATAAAATGGGTAAGAGCCACCTCTGAGGGTAGGTGTGACCCACGCGACAGCAGAGAGGCGGCCAGACAGTGTAACACAGAGGGACCTGAAATTAAAAAGCTCTTCTGGGGCTTTGTAATATTCCCGGAGCGCTCTGCTAATGAAGGGAATCAATTCACTCTGCCTTCACAGGAACTGATTAATGCTAATGGAAAAAGATGTTCTGCTTGTCCATCAAAGCCCCCTTTATTCTTTGCAGGTGAGGTTGAATGGAGGCTCTGCAGGGCCAAGAGCTACCAGGTAGCCCTGGCGCTTTTCGCTTGGAAGGATGTGTCAGAATTTATAGCTGTGAATGCAGCAAAGGCTTTCCCATGGGTCAGAAATTTGTAGCAGTTGATCATAGGCAAAGGTACAAGTGTTTCAGAGTTTGTGCACAAACTTAGATGAATTTGAGGGAAAACCGTGCTTAAAGAGGAGACCTAGGGAGAGTTGCAGTGTATTTTCTCAGTACTTTTGAAGAAAAATCATTCTGTTTTTATTTCCGGGTGGCCTACTTAATTTCTTCATTTTTTTCTAAATCAGGAGTCATCGACGATGTTTTGGATCTAAAAATCCTTGACTTGAACAAAAAGCATTTTCCCCACAGTTTTTTTGGGTTTTGTTTTGGTGGTTTTTGGTTGGTTTTTTTTTAATTGCACTCTGAGCTCAAACGGCACACAATTTGCACAGCTCTGATAAAAATCAATCTATGAAAAGTTTGGGAAAGTTGGGCTCACGGAGCTTTTAATTTTGTATCCCAAACCGGGAAGAAAATCCCATCACTGCCCTTTCTTTTGCCTCCATCCCCGGGTGGGCAGAGAAGAGGGTGTCCTGCAACCCGGTGGCCCCAGGAAAGCCCAGCAGAAAATAATTTCAGAAGTGTCACCTTCTCGTGGGGAGGAGGGAGAGGCCTCAGGGCAGCCCCGGCCCCTGCGGGCGTGGCCGTGGGCGTGGCCGTGGGCGTGGCGCGGCGCCGGCGTCCGTGGTGCTGAAAGGCAGCGGGCGGGACAGGCGGCTGGTACTGTGGTTGGTGGCCGTGAATAGCGAGTTTTTGCTTTTGATTTAATCAAACAGAAGCATCCTGAAGGATTCCTGCGGCGCTGTAAAGAAAGTAACCTGCGCTTGGGGTTTTATTATTTTTTTTCTTGTAGGTTTTTGATATAGTGTGGATTTTCTAGCAGGTCAAAGGTGTCACGTACTGTGGATATCGTCCATGGTGTACTGAATTTTAACAGCATCACTGTGCTGCCATAATCGTGTTCTGAGAGCAGAAACAAATAGTTAGGTCTTCCGTATCCCAAGCCTGGATATTGAAGCCAAAAGTGAACAAGAATGAGGCATGAGAGGTGTGTGTAGGAGGAATAGTGGATGAGCATGCCATGAACTGCCAGGGAAGGAAGCTGGTGTTTCTGCTTGCGAGTTAATCTTGGATTATCAGCCAAGTTTCATACTGCACTGTGTAGTAGGCTTAAGCTTTGAACATACCCGCTTTTTAAAGTTATCCTCATACCTTTCCCCCCGTTTTCCTTCTAACCAGCCATTGTGAGCAAGAAAAGCCATTGTGAAGCAGGCGGCTTCATTTATGTTGCTCCAGGAGTTGCAGCGAGTGATAAGAAAACAGTTTTTGGTTTGGCCAAGCCATTTTTCAGGGCCTGTGGTATGAGTCCTGTCTGTAACTGAGTTCTTGAACTTCAAAGCTAAACAGGAAAAGGAGGTGACCCTGGTCTGTTGTTGCTGCTCCTGGAGAACTGGAAATGAACCAAGGCCCTGAAGGAGGCTACTCCTGTTGCTCACCTTCCCCTGCTCCACAAATCTGGGGGGCTGCAGAGGAGGACTAAGGCTGTTGATCACACATTTGTGATAAACATTTGTGCTCTGTTTTACGTTCAGATCACAATCATAGTAGCTAGAAGTCTTCTAAGCCTTCCAGTATTTCCCCTCTGCAAGCAGAGGTGCTCTTGCAGTAGTGTGTCACTGAAGTCTTGTTCATAAGTAGCATTTGTGTGGGGATCAAGGGGTGATGAATCGTCGCTTTATAGATCGTGTGTCTAGGGCTTTCTGCCCTAGTGCTTTGCTGTAGCTCTTCCCGGCCACTAAATACTGGGCAATTTACTCCCTTGTGTTCTTGACTGCATGTTGGCAATAGGAGATTTCTTTCCATCTGGGACATCTTTTACTCCTGTCGTGATTATTATTTAGGTTATCTTCATTCCCCCCCTGCTCTCCAGAAATCTAGATTTATGAAGTGGATCAACTTGCATACAGGTCTGTTTTTTACTGGTTTCTCCTACTCTATAGGGATTCACTGCCTAGAAGAATTAGCTGTGCACTTAGAAGACATAGTTTTCAGCTGCTTCTGGAAACACTGCTTTATTCCAGGCATATGTATCGGCTTTTCTGGGTTGATAAAAGGCTCTCCCTTGCAGTGCAGATTGACTGGTAAGGGAGAATCTGCATCCTGAAAAATAAGTGGAATTTGTTTGCATCAGCTAATATAAGAAAGAAATGTGGCAATGTAATGATTGCATCACTGAGGAAAGTATCGCAGGTGGAGATCAGAAATCCAAGCGGACAAAGGGGAGAAAGTCTAAATGAAGAAAAGGGAAAATCAATGGGAAAGTCATGGGTTGTTGGACATTAGAAAGTAGAGCAAAGGAATGCAGTGAAACACAGAAGTAGATTTTTGAAGACGTTAACAGCATTTATCACATTTGTGTCCATTTTTGAATACTGAACTTCTGGTTTATTAGCTATTGTTATAGACACACTTTTGTTAGAATTTGAGCTTTACTGGTGGAATGATTAAAAAGAAGTAAAACAAAAAAAGATACAGGCACAGGGAGGAAAAGGTGAACACAGTTGAAGAACAATTGTAGACCAAGGCAATTTGCAGTAACAAAAGTGGAAGCAGCGCAAGCCCTCTTTATGGATGACATTTCTTATTCAGTTATTATGATGAACTTTCAGCATTATATGAATCAGTTTCCTGAAGATCTTCATCATGACATAGGAAGGGGATAAGATAGAGGAATGAGTGAGAACACCTTGGGCTTTCTCCTGTTTTTCTTACTATACCTTTCATCCCATTCTCAAGGACCGATGTGATTACAAATGCCTGTGGACTGTTGAGTGATGGTGATGATTATGTCCTGTGTCTGCACTCCTTGGTGTCAGCTTGGCAATTTTAGGTGGATTTAGCATCTGATGATGTATACCTCGGTGCTGATTGTGCCTCTGTGGCCTAAGAGTGAGGAGTGTGTCAAGTATCTCTCTTCTGAGCCATTCTCTTAATCCTGTGAATTAATTAAGGAATAAAGCTTTGCCGTAGACCTGCCTTGCCAATGTAGGTTTAATTCTGATTACAAATTTTATTTTCAAGCTTTTTTAGATGATTGCAGTGTTTCTCAATACTCATTCTTGCAGTTCTCTTTAGTATGGTATGTCTACAAATTATAGAACTTGAGTTGCCAGGTTTGTCAGGATTTTCAGTCTTCTAGCTGAAGTGGCGATGTATTTCTCTCCAGCATGCACAGAGCAGGCTAAAGCTTGATCTAAAGGGAAACAGTTCAGCACATCAGGTTGGCACCAAGTTTTTCTTCTGTTGTACCTTTTACCGTGGTGGAGTAGAAACACCCCGTTCTGTTTCATATCTTCCAGGGACTGCTGCATAAAGAGTATTTCTCCTTTACTGGGCTGTGCAGAGCTTATAGTTAGAAAGAGATTTGGTAACCGTGGCAGCTCTTAGCTGAATTTGTATTTTGAACTTAATGAAGGTGTTTATTTTGTGTTATACAGCATAGTACATTCTGTATATGTTTGGGGCTCGTAGGTTAAACTTGCTTCCACTGCTGGTGTATGCTGTAGCTTGTCAGGTACTCTGTGGCATAAATGTTGTTCACTTCATACTGCACATGTGTTCTTATGAAGTATAATGAATTATGTACCTGTAATTGCATCTTGAAGAGAGCATTAATTGTCATGAATTAGTGACAGTCACGTCAGTATTTTTTTACTGAATTTATTTTCTTTTATGGTTTATTAGAAAATACATGTTTATTGGCTTTCGAGTAATCTCTGACAGACTAGAGGAAGAGAAAAAACATATGTTATCTGTCAAATGATAAAGACCCGTATGCATTCCACTGTTATGACAACTTGTGCTTTTCTGGTCCATTAAGGAGGCTGTTTTAACTCACTGGTTAGAGGTCCTCAGTTCCTTTTATTTAAAAATAACAGACTTTCTGATGCTGACATTGTGGGGAGGTTATAAATGCAATGACAGCAAAGAAAGATTGTGTTTGAAGTTCTTAAAGCTAAAGTAGGTATATAAGAAATTATGCAATAATAAACCTGTGGGTTTTTAGAAAGTAATATTTAAAGGTATAACATACGTAAGAAGGCTGCGTGGGTTTTGAGGATTTTTTTTAAGTGCTTAGTATATTTGAGAGAAGTTGTTTATTCTTACCTGAAATACGTATTTCCAAGAGTTACTTACACAATGAGACAGTTCTAAAAAAGACATTTTAACATGCATATTTTCCTAATTTTTCCTCTGCCTTCTGCAAAAGGAAAAAGAAAACTAGGAGGACAAAAAGGGATGGAGGATACATCCCTGCTGTGAGGGAAGGAGACTGTAATCTGTCATTGAGCCGGTGAGCAGGTAGCAGCATTGGCCGCAGACTGCATTTTTCTTCCTTTTCTTTCCCTGATCGTTGAAGCAAGGAGCTAAAAGGACAGTCCTTTCTCTGACGGTTTTGTTCCTGCATCATTTAGTCCACACTGCAATTACTGAAAGCAGAAATGAAGCCTGAAAACTAGGTTCACATAAGTTACAAAGAGCTATAAAATGCAACTCATCCTAATTAGAGGTAAGATGAAAAGAAGGTAAAAGAGATCAAGCCATGCATTCCCCTGTCGGCTTCTTGAGCTTTTCAGGTGTAATTTTCACTGCATCCAATTTAAAGAAGTCAGCTGCAGAAAAGACAGATTTTTTTTTGTTGACCTGTAATGCTACTGTGTTTTAAAGCTAATAAAATTGACAACAGAAAGACCAAATCCCAGACTGAACTATAGTTACAGTAAATAAATTTATCATCTAACCTATAACTGTAATGCAAAACTATTTATTTGTTCATCCAATTCATATTATTATTTTACAGAGTCTGAAAGCAGTTAGCATGTCTTCACTTATCTGTTAGGTATATGATTTTGTAGCAATTATTTCTTTCTAACTTCACAACAAATATCCCTTTGCAATCCAGAAACTGTTCAGTAGATTCTTAGTAGGTTATAGTAGTTTTGTGGCTATAAAATTACTTTTCGTGACTATGCCCAACTTTTTGTAATCTATTAATATGCAGCTTTAGAAGTATGGATGGTCTGGGCTCAGAGGTTAATAAGTGTCTCTGAATCTGTGCAGTAGTCTGCTGGGTGCAGTCCCGACCTGATTGCATGAAGGGAGAAAAATGAAGAAAATCAGAAAACAAAATATATTATTTTTATCATTATTTTAAAGTAACTTTAAATGAATAGCATTTCTACATATTCTTTTGCTTAAGAATTCTAATTATGGCACCATTCTAGCTTTTTAACAATAGGAAAACCATTCCGTTTAATAATTGGAATGTTTATAAGGATGAGAATCTGTTCCTTGATGCAGTCCTTTCAGCGCCAGCATCCAACACCAAATGCAGAAATGGGAGATGAAAGTCTTTGACTTTTGCTGCTCTTAGTTTGTAGTTACTCTTAAATGTGGCAAGTGTTAACTTTTCAGTGTCCAACACCTGCAAAAAACAAATGCCCGGAAGTAATTCCCCCCTGCCCATGTACTGAATCTACAGCTGTTTACTAACTAAACACAACACTTAGAGAACATATGAAACATTGAAACATCAAAAACACTGACATGGAAACATTTGGCTTTTATTTGAGAATTTAAAAATACATGAAAGTTTAAGAACAAAAACCATTTTTTAAATTACTGCAGAAAATGACCTTTTTTTCCTAGTTTTCAGGGGAGTCTTTTAATTGACGTCAGCGAGCGGGGTCTGGGAAGAGGGGAAGTTTGAAAGCTTGTGTGTGACTAGGTCAGAAATTGTGCACTTCAGTCCGCAGCTATGATGAGAAAAGAGACGTGCGTGATAAAGGTGGTGTTGTTAGAGAAATTAGTTGTATCCCTAGCTTTGAGGCAGTGGAAGAGGAGTAATGATATTAAATAGTCTTAATCATGTACTTTATATTGCAGAGATCTTTGTACTAAAATACTAGCTAAAAGACTACTTGGAGCACCAGCGGCCAACATAGACTCCTTGAATGCTCTGGGCTGCTCAGTTTATAGAGTTTTATGCAGCATAATGAATAAACATTCAGTTAAGTGTCCAGCGAGTGCTCATTCATAGCCACTGACCTTCTGGAGTAACGACTGTGAACTACTTTTTTAGATGGAAGGAATTACAATTCAGAAATATAGTGGATTTTCTGGTGTTCGCTTTTATACAAAGAGCTGACTTTATCAGTTGTCTTATAATACACACGAGCAAATTATTAATAAGCTGTAAATGGATGGGTATGGCCTGTCTGTTCATTTATCAAATATTAATGTCAGTTTATTATCTGTATAGATTTTCATAAATCGCTAGGTCAGCAGAAGGCTTAATCTTTCCTGGAAGGTTTTAAAGCATTGGGAAATAGATGAGTAAGGAATCTCTTAAGTTCCAGTTTGCTATGCAAACAGATTGACACACTGCAAAATGAGCCCTTCTATTTTACTTCGCTGCTCAATTCATTCTTGAAAACAAGCTTCTAATTGCATGCTGAAAAAACATCAATGATTTACAGTGTCTGCATTTGGCTTTTAAAATGCATGAGTTTGATTTAGAACCCAGTCAGAAGCTTTATGGGCTTCCATGTGCGTGTAGATAGCTTGGAGAAACTTGTTCTGCAGCGCATTAATGGTAGAGTTTGTCTGAGCGATCCCTACTCCGTGTTCAGTGGGAAGCAGTAAGTAATATAAACACTGCTGGAGTGGGGAGTGGGGCGCTCTGCCCAACTGATTATCCAAATCCTGCTGTAGGCATCAACAGTACGGAGGCACAGATATCAGCTGACAAAAAACTTGGGGGAAAAATAACACACACCTCACGTGGCACAGGTGCTACATGTAACAGCCTGTGTATGTATTCTTTCGGATCGATATCCCATCCAGCCCCATATCCTTTTTGTAATAGAAGCTAAAAGCGTACGCCCTGGATGAGGGTAAGAACAGGGCAAACACGCGTGAATCTTTCCCTCTTGGATTCTCAGTGTTCAACCATTTTCAGCGCAAGGACACCCCGAGCAAGTTAGAGTTTCTATGTATTTGTAACCCCAAATAGATTTTTTTTTCTGTGAAATGTTCCTGGCACTCAGCTTTTCCCAAGTAATGTCAGTCCCAATGTACTGTGGCAAGGGGTGTGCCGATCAGCTACCTGCTCCATGAGGAATTGCCCCTTTGCTTTGAACGTGGAGACAGAGGGAATGATTGGTCCCAGCTACTCATGATTTCACACATCACCTCTCCGTCTCATTTAGTACTCGTTCTTGTTAGCATTTAGCCAGCAGCTAGTCTTGAACACCGAACGCTGAAATGTGCCACTGGTGAAAATATAAAATTAAGCCTTGTTTACAAAGGTGATATAGTAGAAGAAAGTTCACGTTTTATAGAATTTGATAGAAAATAATATCCTTGCTCTCAGTCTGTGAAGGCAGTTTACTCATCTGTGTAAAAAGGCATTCCTTTTCGGAGGAGCAATACATCTTTAAGATACTACTTCTAAATCACAGTCCATTCAATCAATTCTAAGCACTTTGAGGCTCCTCTGTAAGAAGCTGTACAAAATCAGGAGCTTTTTAATTTCATTGGCACTTAGGTGAAATCATTCTTCTCTGGTGAATGTCGAATTGCAAAAGATTTACGTCATGCCTGGAGAACATGTTCAGCAGTGCTGTATTTTGCATTGCAACGGAAGATGTGCAGATACTTCCCACCTTTTTGTACTTTTATACTCTATAAATTTGTGTGTATAATGTTATATATACATACAAGTGTGCAGCAGATTAAACATTTGTATCCTAGCTAACACATACAAGTCCAAACTGCATTTACAGTGACTAGTAATGCACTCTAATGCAGAAGGGATGTTTTTAAGGACCTGTGTGCTGGCTGGCTATGCTTGGATGTGAAATCTCTGCCGATTCCTCTGTGTAATTACTTGGTTAGGGTTTTCAGGGTAGATGTAGGAACTATGTACCAAAGTAGGTGGATTACTGATGAAACTGCTGTGTACAAAGTCAATTCCTATTCCTCCCCGAGTCCCATTTAAATCAAGTAATGTAAAGAAAGTTTCAACTAGGCTTTCTTTACGTGGGTAAATGCGACAGTACAACCCAAAGCCTCACTCTTCATGATAGCATCTGACAGTGAGAGTTTGCAGAACATGTTTTAAGGGGCGGTGCTTATGTTGCAACCCTTTTTTGGGCCTATTTCTTTGTTTCCACAAGCTTCCCATTGATAAGTGGGTTAATCTAGATGGATCAGATCTATCTACTTTGAAATAGGGCTTTGTTCAGAAGTGGGTTTTTGTTCTGTAGCTGAAGGTACAGCATTAGAGACGCAGCTCTAGGTCCTGTCTCTTCCTCTCCTTTGCACTAAACAACAACAAGCATTACATTCATGCCAGACTTTACCAGCTCTATTTCCTGCTGGATATGACTTAAAATAAAAATCAGAATACTGTTGTGCCTTTTTACTTGCGCTTACAGGCTGTGCTGCTTTAAGCGTAAAACTGTTGCAGTACCAACAATATGTGCTGTAAAAAAAGCAAAAGTACTAACTTCCAGCCTTGACAGATGTCTCAGTATCCCGCACTGACCTGTGTAAAGTGTTTTTGTCTCCACTTCCCCCTCCCCGTCCCCAGTACTTCCCGCATGCAGAGAATTAGGTTGTCATGCTTATGTCTGCTCCACTTCCACTGGCTTGTGCCTACATCTGGTGCTGGGAAAGGGGTAACAGGAAGGGCAGTTTTTTAACTGATGTCTAACTAAACATATGCGAGACAAACAACTTGTGTATGCCCCATTTTTTTTATCAGTTATAAACAAACACATATGGTTTAATGCAGTGTCCAAGGAACCGGATGTATCTTGCCAGCCAGAGAAACTGCTGGAGATGACTGCACGCAGCCTCTGGTACATTGCCTTCTAGGCGACCTTTTGTTTTCAAATGTGTAAAACCCCAATAACTACAGTTTTATACTACACATACAGTTTTTCCCAATATGTTTTGGAGTTGCTTTGGATTCTAAACTCATGTCCAGACATACCAGAGTAATGATTTACTGAGGCCTTTTCTCCCAAGTGTCCTCCTGTGGTGTGACTGCATTGATAACAGAGCTATCATTTGCATGAAACTATGTTTTTCTCATAGACTGTTATCAGTCACAGATACGCTGATATCTTTATCTCTACTTCTGTACACAAATGGGGTTACGTATTAAGCATTCTCCATAGATATATAGGCACCTGATTATTTTCACTTAGGTATACATTATTAATCTTTTGATAGGCTATTGCTGTGGACACTTACCCAGTTTGATTCTGTAAGAAATTCCCAGAATTTTTATTAATTAGCTAATTCTATGTATACATTTCAGTTTGGTACTTTTATCACTATGATACTTAATGTCATTTCTGTAGGACTGATGTGCACTTACATGGGCCTGGACTCAGTAAAGCATGTCCGCCGTTCTCTTCTGAAAAGATTTTCAATTGTCTTAAGATGCTCCCAAATGGAGAAGAATAAGCTCTTTGAGGATTATCTCTTTGTTAATGCTTACGCTGTATGTTGTACCATAAGTGCGTGCTGTATAGATACGTTTTTTGGTGTTCTATTAGAAAATATGTTAATCTCAAGAACGCATCAACACAGAATTTAAACCTTAAAATTTGCAGTTACCTTTGGGGGAAGGGGAGCAGCAGCCTGAAGGTACTAACTCAGCACATGCTCAGTTTTCAACAGGCTAGTTCCTGTTTTGTGTGTTTTGTGTGCTGTACTGTTACTTTTGCTCATGAAGACATCAAATAGAGTTTGATTTTACAGTGTTTTGAGAAATTAAATCACTGAAAGCACTTAGATTTCTTGGGGTATGCTGCGCTTACAATTGTAGTTACTCTAGGGTGGCTCTGGGGCAGCTCTTTAGCACCGTTAGTACCAAGGGTCAGTCGGTGCTTGGAGCCCCGTCAGGATCCAGTCTCCAGCTCGTGGTGCAAAAATGGGATGGACCAAAAATTGCTCAAATTGAAAACCGGCTGTTTAACTTGGAGCACAAGATTCAGTAATGCCAGATTTTAAAAATGACCGAACCTGGTAATTCCTCCTTGCCTTCTGCTTTGTGTAGACCTATAAGCCTGTGCAAAGTCAGTGTAAAATGCTACCATATGGTAATGCTATACAACAACATCCCACCAATTGGTGGCTGCACAAGTTGTGAGGCAGTGGGGAACTGGGAGGCTCTTTTCAAAAAAGCTTTTGTTACATAAGCATACAGGGAGCTTAGGATCATAAGCCGCAATGAAATCAGCCACGACGTGTTCTTTGGGGGGTTTTCAGGTTCTCTGGATTTGGAAAATCTCAACTAATTTAATGTGTGTCTGTGGGTTTCTGAGGGGGAGAGAGAACACTGTACGCACGACACCGTAGGAGCAAGGGCATGAAATAAACTCCAACACAAATGTGACCTGCTTTCCCAGAGCACAGAACTTCTTCTTAATGTAACATATTTTAAAACAGTATGTGCTGCCATCAATAGTAATAGTAGAATATTTATTTTCCCCCTAAGTTTAATTTGAAAACAAAGTCACAACTTAGAAAATTCTTTTTCCTTTAGATTTACGTCTGTATAATTTTTAAAAGGATCTAAGAGAGACCGTTCCATTCTGGTTTTGAAAAGAAAGAAGAAAGGCAAACCCCCATATATTTGGCCTCTCTTGTTTGTTTGTTTATTTGCTCCCTTTTGTTACTATTAAAGTAAAACTCCATATCCTGGAATTTGTTTCTTCTTTTCTTTTTTTTAGCTGTCTTTGAAGTTGATGGCTTTAGCAATAATTTTGGCAGTGCTACAGTCTTGTAATGATTTTGCTCTGATACCAGGCTGCTTTTGTGTTCTCTGTCCATTGAAAAAAACAAACCTCAAACATCTTAGGTTTGCAATTTGCAATTAAAGGAGTAACGTTTAAATTTTCATGGAACTAATCAATAATTACTTTTTTTTTTTTTTTTAATTTTTTATTTTTATTTTAATCTCCATTTGTGCCTGTATCTGTGGAGGGGGAAAAGACCTGACAGTTGAAACACACTTTTTGAAAGCCTGACTGCTTTTAATTTTCAGAAATGTTTGTCTGAAGGGAGGACTCAAGCCAAAATTTGGGAGTTAGACCAGAACATGTGTTACATTTCCAGAACCCTGCGGCTATGGGACACAAGTTATCCCACAGTTTCTAAAACTCTTGTTGAAACGCCATGTTGAAAAGCATTTATGTTTCCTGGGAGATTTTCAATGTCTATTGTATCTTATTGGAGGCCACTTAAAGTGTACTTTTGAGACTTTGATTTTATGCTATGGCATTATTCTTACTAATTGCTCATAATGGAAACCACGTTTTAGGCCTATGAGCATGCACTAAATCGTGGTTATTTTTCCTAGAAAGCGTGGATGAAAGTTAGAAACATTGCTGGTGATTATCAGATGCCAGTCTCAGTACCGACCATCCCCAAGGGCTCCCAGTGACTACATCTTCCCTTGCCCACCCCACATTTCTAGGAAGCGAAGCAGAACTGCTGCACTGTCTGAAATGTGTGGGCAGGCAGGTGTTGTCATCAAGTCTCTGGCTCTAGCCAGACCACTGGACCCCTGTGCCCCATCATATGTACTCAGTATTTTCCAAATGGGGACTGACAAGTTATTTGCACAGGAATGTTAATACTTAACTGGCAATATCTCACCTAAATCAGGTTGCATTTTTCATTTTTTTTAGGCTGGATCACTTTTACTTGTCATCATCCTTATGGGTTTTTTTTCTCCTCTTCAGTTTCGAATGAATAAATCCCCAGCTTATAGCAAAAAATATTAGTCTGTTGGTATGTAATTTTGTATTTTGTCATTCTATTTTTATTACTTCAGTCTTCTAGTTCTTCTGTATAAAGATCCTCTTGATCTTCTATATTGGCAGTACTTTCTAGTTTCAAGAACTGATGAATATTATTGAAGTGCTTACGTTCTGGGGGTTTTTTTTTCTGGTTAATGAATAGACTTAACAAACTGGTTATCAATACGACCAACTCATTTGTTACTTCCCTTTTTCAAGAGATCTTGCTTTCATTTCTACTTTACCTAGTTTCTTATCATAGGATTCTTTAACTAATAGCTGTATTGTCTGTACTAAATAAAATGTAAAGAAATAGGATTTCCATTGGTTGCTTTACTAAATCCAGATCAACTTACTTGTGTGTCTAGAAAAATCCGTCATTGAAAGGACACGGAAGCACTTGGCAAAATGTTTTATTTTATCTTCTTTTCTATCTTCTCTTTATTCTTTGAAACTTGTTCTACAATTTGTATCTGTTTAGGTCAGGCTGATAGGATTGTAGTGCCTACATTCAGTTTTTCTCCTGTTATAAATGTAGTCCCTCTAGTTGATATTTTCAAGAGAGATGACTTTGTTAAGATCTAGAATGGCTATGGCTGCAAGCTTGTAGTTTTGTCAGTTATTCAATAATTCTAGGTTGGGTCCTCCCAGACTTTAAGATGCATAACTTCCATTCCTGTATTCTCACTCTAGTTACAATGGCCATGATCGTTGCTGATGGCAAAAGTGAGGAAGGTACTCCTCCAGCTCTAGCACAATGGCCAATTTTAACAGCATGCTATCTTCTCATTTTAGCACACCTATTTCTGCTTATTCTCTTCTGTTCATGAATACCTATAGATTTTTATCATGATTGTCTGAAGTCCCAGACTTCTGTCATATTCAAACCACTTTATTTATTTGTCTTTATTAACTGTTAATTTTTAACATTATGTATTTTATCACTCAAAAACTTTGAGGTACAGACTAACTTGTTTACTCCTCTGTTTAATTTAAATTTAAGTTACGATTACATGGTCTTAAGTATTCATATCCAATGGCTTTATTATTTTCATTGATTTATGAGTCTCTGAGAAGATAAAATTCCTCATAAAGAAATGGTTCCTGGTGATATTCATTGTCCAGGAGCATTATAATTCTCTCTGTATATCTTCAAATCTAACCTTGGGGCTGAGAAGGCCTGCAGCAGATACTCATCTTTATTCCATGTGATACTGGGGAAAAAATCCACCAAATAACAAATCCTCTAAGCATTAACTCAGTGCTTTACAACTGTTAAAATCTCATCTTCTTGCTCTGAGGACTAACCATCTATGTTTCTCTTGGCTCATAGACTTGCACGTGAAGTCATTCTATTTGTTTTTTGCCTTTTTTTTTTTTTTTAACATACAGGTTAACTGGGGTTGCTAGTAGAGTTCGTCCTCTGGTGGGACATTTCACTGGCTGATGTGTTAGGGATTTATTTCATTAGGCCATTCATGCCTTAAGCCGCTGGAATCCGAACCTTCGTGGGGTCTCTAAGCACCTTCTGGAGATACCATAAATCTTTCAAGTGATTGTTGGGATTCAGCCCAGCTCATCTTGGCTTCTGCACCTTCCGACTTTTCTTCATAACAAAGCTTTTCTCACATTTTGTTCCCACATGAATTTTACATGTCTCTAGTTAAATAAGACCGCATATTCTTTCTCCTCTCTGAAAATTACAGAGCTTGCCCCCTACGTAGGCTCTTCTTTCAGCTCTTTTTAAGCTTGTGTGTTATCCGCTCTTAGTGAATTTTTCTTGCTTGAGTATTCTTCACCCTCTCCACTTCCTCCTTGTGGACAAGTAGGAGAAAATTCATTCCTGACTTTAATCAGCCTCACCCAGTGAAGCAATTGTTATTCTTAATGGCCAGTCACTCTGTCTGGTTGGGGTGGTATGGTTGGAAGTGGTGTGTATGAGAGTTACTCCATGAAAAAACAATATTTATAAAACAATTTCCAAATGCCAGACAAAGTTCATAAGTTGTTTACAGGGAAGATTCCTGGACGTCACAGTAAGTGTGGATATTCTCACTGTGCAGTACTAGAGCTGCTTTTCTTGTGTGGAATTGTTAATGAAGCCTTCAGAGAACCTCAAGAAGCAGGCAGTCATCTGTCATATTCCTCGTCCTACTTTTAAAAATGCTCTAGAAAGTTCAGGACTTCTGAATATTTAGAATATCTGTAATCCCTTTTAGAATTAATATTTATTGACTTAAATAAGAGGCATCCCCCAAAAAAGCAAGAAATAGGAACTGTGTCTGGAGAGAATAAACATCTCAGTCCTATTCCTCTTGCATCTGTGAAGTTCTTAATTATGAGTATGTGATCTCTGATGGCTATCATTCAGCCTACTTGTATTTATAACTTTACTGTTACATGTACCAAATGGGAGAAAAGAAGACCCAAGTAATTAAAGTACTGATAGAAGATAAAAACAGTCGTAAGGTATAAGAAGGAGGCAGACTAAGAGAGACAGAGATAAGACTGGAATATTAAACTGCCATCAGCAGTAGCCAGGAAATAAAGGCATTTTGTCATTATCATAACCTGATCATAAGAGAAAGATGACCGGAGCCAAAGGGAACGTGACGAATTGTCTCTGAAAAGAGTCCTGCAGAGTATTTAGGTTTGCGTGAGTTGTGTTGCAAATGTATGTGATTACTGCGCTTAAAATACATGACAGGAAAAAGAAAGAATTTTAGTTTGGGGATGAATGCTGTTGTGAGAGTTTCACGTGGTCAACATTTCTACAAACTGCCAGAAATTCAATTCAACTTTTCAGAGCAAAAGGATATACCAGTTTTCTTTCTATGTAGTCTAACACTTGTCAAAGTGAAGGAGCAGTTGTGTTACGAAGTTAAGGATTTGTGCAAATGGTTTTGTAATGACATGAAGCTGCATACAATTAGCTTAAATATACTGGTCTCCAGGCTGATCTGTAGAAACGCTCTTCTAGCTGTGAGACTGGAACTGACCCTCAGTGGCAGCAGCATCTTTTGGAGAGCGTCACAGTTACTGGCACTTCATGTGCTCAATATGTTCTGGTCCTTTAAAATACAATAATGTAAGAGGGTAGGTATATGAGGCTTCTGTTTGATACAAATTTCCATTGTGTAACAAACTGTGATCTAAAAACAAATTCTGCAGTGAGTGGGTGGGGAAAAGGAGAGTAATACATTTCAGGGAAGAGATTTCCTCTGAAGTAGTAAATATTTTTATTGCAAACCATAGAAGGCGATGTGCTAATAAAGTGATAGCCAGGCTGTCTTATTTTTGTTTCTTGCTGTAAAAAAGTCCATTTCCAGAGCTAGATGTTAAGGTGATAGCCCCATTTAATACCATATACCTCGAGAACACCTTCTTCTCTTTATATATCTGCATGTTTTTTTACCAAGTATACAGTAATCTGTCTGTTCAAGATTCTTGTCATATTCTTTTGCAAAAATAAAGTGGTAGGGCTACTTCTTCTTTAAAAGGTAATGAAAGTGGGATTCAATCAGATACAGAAGCATAAGTTGAGCTTTAATTATTTGGATACACTTGTTTAAAATGCGAACTTCGAGAACACTTTTTTTCATATAACTCCTCTAGAATTATTCAGCTTGCTGGAATAGTACACATCCTTCTCATATGTGCTGTCATTGTAGACCTTACAAACTGTAATGTACTACACACATTTAGATATTGGGAATATCGTGTATTTGTGACAATTCCAGGAGGATTTTATTTCTCCAGAGAGTTAGTAGGCTGTAGGCATATTAACGTCTTCTAGCTGCGGCATCAATAATATGGATAATCTTCATGTGATAAATAATTCAAAAACTTAAAATACAAACATTAATGTGGTAGAGCCATCTTTAATTTTTTCTTTCCATCTATTTATTTTGGGCTAATTTATCAATTTTAAGCACCATCAGTCAGAAGTTCTTCTAGGTGAGTTTTTTGGATCATGAATATGTTTTTGACATTTAGACTAGAATAAGTAGTAGCAGGATTAGGATGTTATTGATATCTTCTCTGGTTCACATCCCCAGAGCCGTGGCTACTGTTAGCTCTTTTATCACATTTATTCTGGTTCAGTGCTTCAGATCTTATCCTGCCTTGTCTGAGCTGAAAAATTAATACAGGCTTTCAGTTAGAAATGAACCTGAATTCTATTTTAGTGCTTTTTTCTATTTCAAATTAAATATGAAATTAACAAGGTGTTGCAGGCTGAATGAAACATTGACATTTTTTGGAAATAAAGGAAATTTTTCTTATCCTTCAAGGAAAGCAAAGAAAGTAAATGTTCTCTCTCTCTTTTTTTTTTTTTTCCCTCCTGAGAGCTCAGTTATTAATTCTCTCATATAGGGACTGATGCAGAAATCAAGCTCCCATTTTCTGGAAGGGATTGTGTGATATCTGTAAGTGAAGCCTTTTCCTGGTCATTAAAACCAGACACAATTCAGACTGTTATTTTCCACAATCACAGCTGTAGACTTGTGCTTAGAAAAGTGTTGAAGGTGTTCTTAATCATTGTGATAATATTCTGGTGAGACACTGTAGCATGCCACAGTCTTTCCCAGGGAACTGATGATAAGAAAACCAGAACATAGAATTCATCTTGTGGGAATAAGACCTAAGAAATGAAAGCTGAAAGAGAAGGAAAAGTCCCTGACAGTAAAGCAAGGTTCTCTTTCATAAAGAAGAGGTTACTGTGAAATTCCAGTTTTCTTTGTACTCCCCCCATCACTGCTGTTGATTTATTTTCCCCAGAGGCCTCTTTAATACTGAAAGCCTGATTTAATTATCTTGAATTAATTAGCTCAGTATAAAGCAGATGACACTGCATATCGGTGTTTGACTTGGGAGGGACTGGCAGTGAAGTTGTAGAAACGGCATAAAAATGTGAAAGTCTTCAGGATCGCTTCTGCAGGAGCACTTCCTGGGAACGGTAACGGCTTACTTAGCAGCCTAATGGTCCAGGTGTTACCAATCTGAAAGGGTGTAGCCTCAGCTGTGTTCACTGTAGTGGGATGTAACACTTTAGGAAGTTAATTGCCTAATAGATTTAATTTGTACAGGACAGATTAATGTATTCATTCCCATTCCCTAGAAATTTCACCTGTTCAGCGTTTTATGCGCCCCTTGCCTTTGCTTGCCACTTAGTGGAGTATTATATTGCTGACCTCTCTGTTAGTCTTTCTTTGGTTAGTATGTGTTCTGAGCAGGGAAAATGGACTACTTGAAACTTAAACCTGTGTATTGTAATTAAAACCTCAGTAAATTTAGATAGTGTCTTGAATGTCTGTTGTCATAAAGCTTTGAATACTGGTAGTTGTATGTGGGAAAAGCCTTTAGTAATTTCAGTCCTACAGAGTGTATTCTCCTTTGACAAGGACAGTGTATCAGTGAACTCTGCTTAACTAGAGTTCATGCTGTTGTTCCCTGGGATTGGAAATGGATGGGGTTTAAGAAGGTAGCAGTAGATGTCTTAGTAATCTTCTTGTCTGCCTTTAGCTGTTTTGGTAGTATCTGAAAGGTATTAAGACACTGAGATATGGTAAGTGCATGCCCAATTTAAAGTCCCCAGGTTAGGCTAGAAACACCTTTAGAACAGCGTGTTACAATGAGTTGGCTAGGACATGGAAGTTGTCAAGTATTCTGCTATTCACAAGTTTTATTATTTGAGTGGAAAGTCTCCTTTACAAATAAATGTCAGGTTGTAGTGAGCCTGCGCAGAAAAAGTTAGGAGTTTTTTACATCTTAATAGAGGCAGTACCGAGAAAACTTCTAGAATTTCAGCAGATACTTGAAACAGATCTTGTGGTGAACTTTAGACGTCCATGTTTTCAATAGGAATTGTGCAAAAAATACACTGATTTTTCTCTATGGCACCGATGTTTGTAGTAAAGGGAATTAAAAATAATTTTTAGTTACCTTTCCCACTCTTACCTATGTCAGGGTTCAGCTCTGACCCATATCTAGCTTAGTGTAAAGCTTTTCACCTCTAAACCCAGCAGCACAGAACGTGGAACGTGCCCAGGTTACCAAGGCTCATCTGCAGCCACACTTTCAGGTAAGCCGGTGGTATTGAGCAGCGAGCGGGATGACTGAGAGTGCTTACATTGGAATGGGAAGGGGAGTTCTTTGCTCCTAGTCCTCTAGGCAAACTACGAAAACGAATTTTGTTTCTTCTTCTGTATGTTTAATATTTTATCAAGGTGCGTAGTATTTCTACCCTTTGACCATGTGACTAGTTTATTTTTCTTATTTGATTTGCAGCTGAAGCTGTTTCAGTTTATTACATCTGTCTTGTGCATTCTGTCTGGACAGATCCTTTCCTCCCAAAGTCACTCATACAAAATGCACGTATTGCTGCGCTGTGCAGCATCCCATGAAACTCTTTGTGTTGTAAGCGACAGCATAATAAACTGACAGATATATGAACTGTGAAGACTGATTTTCATAGGATAATATTTCCAAGTATATAAAGAAACGTTAGTTACGTGGGCTTTCTTTCTAATTGTTCGTGTTAAACTTTTGCATCATAATATCCATCAGCTCATTAGAATTATGTTAGAATGTTTCATAGTGTGAGCCAGGATGGTGACTTGTTTTGTGTGCTGCTGAAAAACTTGCTCATATGAAAAACGTGCTTTTAATAATACAGATGGCAGTAGATTATTGAAGAAGCTTTTATGTTTGTCAGCAACATTTGCATTTTCGTGCTTTAACAGTCAAGAACACTTACTAACATCAACGTGACAAATACGTAACATTTAGTCCTGTCATGATGCATTTTTGGTGTGTGGCAGGGTTTCTCTTTTTCTAATTACGTCAATCAAAGACCCTGTTTTGTTTTTTCTTGTCTTCCTGCAGTGTGGTTGGTAGGTCTGAAACGGTCTTACCCAAGATAGAGGTCAGTCTGTTTTGTTCCTGCAGAGATTTGCTGACAGGTATCGGCAGACTTTTCCAAACATCAAAGCGTAGTCTGTTAAACAACTATTTCTCTGGTACTGTCAATGTTGTTATATTTTTATACTGAAAGGTACATTTTTCTCCTGTATTCCTGGCCATGATAATTCTTTACTTCTAGTTCAGTAATTGCAGAGTTCAGTATGTAGTCCTATTTCTGAATTCCTTGTCCATTTAAATTGAAAGCTTTGATTGGTAAAAATGAGATGAAAAGAAGTACTTGGGGATGGTTTCTCAGCCATTTGCCCCTCTTCTTGCTGTTTTTCTGCGTTTTCCCGCTTAGTACTGTCTGACTTGAAAAGAGAGCAAGTGTCTTCTGTCAAAGCTGTTGATTGCCCTTGTTTGTTGCCTTGTAAAACTGTCCAAAGTTTTAGAGTAAAAGAAAAATCTCTCTTCCGGTCTAGTTCTGTCTTAAGCCTTTGAAAATAGCTGGTACCTAGGGCTTTATTGTGACATTGAAGTACCTGTAATTATATAGTCATCTAGCCTATAAAGATGAAGACCAGTTTTAATTTTATCCCTCTCAGGTCTCTGATGTCTGTTATAATAATAATATTCCCCTTTCTTTAGATCTAGCTTTGGATAGTGTACTTGTTTAGCAATTTAAGCTATTTCATTGACTACAGTGGCGCCAGCCATGAAGAACAGCAAAATTCAACATTCTTGGCTCTGCCATTTAGATTTCTTTCTGTTTCTGGAACTTGACATTACTATTTTCATTACTATTACAGTATAAATTCCTTATAGTTGTGAGTAACCTTTCTAAGGTTTTCTACTTTATAATTGTTGCTATTGTGAATTTTTCTTTACATTTCTGTGATAATGTGAAGAGAGTTACCTTGAACAAACTTTCTGATTCATTGATGCCTGTCTTTAGATGCATCTGTATGTGAAAAGCAGCTTGATTTCACTATCTCAGTCCAAGGATGTTTAACATAAGAATCAAAGCTTGAATTCTTTGATAGCAGTATTTCAGCAGGAATTGAAAAACTTTGAGATTATTTTAGTTGACAGTAACTGTCAAATTTCCAGGTGTCTTTATTGCAGAAAAATTCCACCCCAGCTGTGCAGATTGCCTACATATCTCACAGAAACAGTTCGTCAACAACTGTCCTAAAACAAATTTAAAGCCACACATTTTATACCTTCAGAATGGCCATGGGCAGTATTTTATTACTGAAGGAAATTTGCTTTCTTCCGGAGCTGAGCAGCTGTAGTATGTCCAACTGCCTTCATCTGAGGAGCTCCAGAACCATCAGGTCAGGTCCTATTGTGAAAAAGAAACCAACCACCCACTTTTCTTTGTAAAACAGGATACTGACTCTCGACTGTGAAATCGGGGCTCAAAGGAGAATGAGAAATTTAACAGCTGCTTTTAGTTTCTCTTGAGAAGGCTCACATGCTTCCACAAGGCTTGTGTTCATTGTCCTTAGGCAGCAAGAAACCTGACTGCTTGAAAACACTCTCATTCCTTCCACTTGCCTGGATATTATTCTCTGTGTCTGGGTGATGACTGTTTCTACAGCTGCTTATGCTCAGCTCTGACTGTAGTGGCTGGGTAGATGTGTGGATGAGTAGGTGTGAGTAGGCTTGTTTTCACAAGCCACTTTGTTCTTGAAGCTACATGACAAGAGTAAATGTAGATTTCTTGGGGGGAAGAAAACTCCACAGGGCAGAACTTGAAATAAGCCACAAAGAGCGGTTTGGGTTTTTTTCCCATGCTGGCACTAGAAGCATGGCAGATGCAGTTACAGTAAGGAAGGAATCGTGCATGCATTATCTTCTGGGACAGAAAGCAGCCTGTGGAGCTGACCTGCTTCTTTTAGGGAGTAGAAAGTCTGTATGGAGGATGACAGAGCTCTGGTGCCACCTCCTTATTCAGACGCTTTGACTGGAAGCTTGGCACTGCCAGATGACATACACAAAGAAGTTATTAAAGTGTAAGATGAAGCACTACTGTGTAACATTAATGACTGGAGAAGCAGCACATTAAGTCTAATTTATAAAACTTGTCTGTACTGCGGTCTTGTTAGCATAAAAAAAAAAAATCTCTGTCTTCTTTCTGTAGAATACCATTACTGTAGAAATACTGTTTTCATAATACATCCTTGTGATGTTTTCATTTATTAGTTATATAAATGCTTTGCTTGTTGAAATAGCCATATTGAAAAGATGCACTTCTGACCTTCGGTGTAGCAAAGTAATATCTTAGTAAGTTTTAAGATCTCCTCATCAACTATGTTCAATGTGGTTGAAGATGAAGGGGTTTTTTATGTCTCTCAGTAAGAACACATGTACTTCATAGGTAGGCAAACTAGGATAGTGTTGAAAACGTGAGAATTCTGCTCTTCCTCCTCAACGTTGCATCAGATCTTCTTCTTCCTATAACAGGTGTCAGCAACACCTTTTCCTTACGCCCCAAATAACAGTAATTCTTTCTTTGGCTGTAATTTTCCTTCAGTGATTCTGTTCTTTCCTTTCCCTCTCTCTGTTTATGTACCCTTGTTATCTCTGAGTGTCCCCCAGACACTCCAGAATCCGCCACTGCTTCTGGGGGCCTCCATCTTTGCAATGTGGGACCTGACTTGAACCACAGCTGTAGATTCTTCCCACTGCATGGCTACTTTGGGGTTCATTGCTTTGTTGAGAAGAAAGGAAGTTTTGTAATCATTGGGAAGGACTTACATTTTGTTCAAGGGAAGGACTTAAACAGCTGTATCTTTCAAAAACCAGTAGTGCCTTTGGCCGTGGTGCTTGTTTGGCAAAGGGAACACAGATACGTTTTTCTCCTTTCTTTTGATGGTGTTGACCAAATACTGCTTACTTGGGCAGGGGGAGTATTTTATTTTAGCTGTTACTGTCAGAAGAGTAGTTTAATGAAATGGCTTTTGCCTTCTGTTTGATAAAGCTAAGGTTTGTTGTTCTCATCCCTTTTGTAAATGATCTCAAAATTTTTTGTGTCCATCACAGAAAAATGTGTTTGAACCTGTAACTTGAAATTGACAGTTCTGTCCCTTTAGAAAAGCAGTTTCTGCCATACACAAGCCATTTCCAACAAAGAGGTCTAAAGATAAGGATGGGAGCCTTGAATTTGAGCTGTTACTTAATGGAGCGTTAGTCAAAGGGGGACGAAACTGAGAGGAGATGTGATGAGGAACTGTGGCTGCTGAGCAACTGCCTTGCTGCCTTTCAACCTGGTTGGAGCCTTTCCAGGATTCGAAGCCCTGGAGCGTTCAGTTATCTGCTTCATTGCAGTGTGAAGTTGTGATGCCTAAAGGTGAAAAAACTTGTGATCATTGCAATTAAGTCCAACTGTGGCAGGAATGGGATCCTCTGAGCTGCTCTGGCCTTCTAAGCATTTGGGAAGAATGATAAATTCAGATGAATGCCAAACCAGGTAGCCTAATGTTCTGTAGGGAGATTACATTTGATATGGGTGATACCTGAAACGTGGCAGAGCTTTTTAACAACTCTTTTTCACCAGCACCACCTTAGGATTGCTAGCGTTCAGCCAGCTGTCTAGTATCCATGTGTGAGTCTTAATCACATCTTGGATACCCAGGAAATAGTGCTCTTATATTTGATAGCAGAGAGGGATGTTAGCAGTATATAAGCCATTATATTTAATTTTTCCCTGGTGGCTTTGTGGAGAGGAAGAGCAGGGATGTTTTACGATTTTTCTGAAAAGAGCTCTGAAACCAGCTCAGCGCAAGCCCCGTAACCCCTGTGAGGTGTTTATGGCAGTAACATCCCCAGCTGGGAGGAATCCCACTTCTTGGCAGTTCCTGCATAGACTTGGAGGCAATTCTTGTCAAGTCTCTTATTTGCCTTCCTCAGGAATGGGGAGGTTATATTACAGATGGTAAGTAAATAGAGGACTTGAATCAATGGAGAGCCAAATTCAGTGTGCTTCAAAGGAGACCCTTCTCAAAAGAGTTTTGAAAGGGAATATGACATAACTGAAAAACAAGGAAGAATTTAAATTTATCCTTGTCCTACAAACTCAGATTGTTAGCAACAGCTTTGTAGCATGTTACTAATAAATATCCTTACTCTTTACTCCTTCTTAGCCTGCAGGAATGGGACTGAATGTCTCAGGCTGGTTATTGCTGCTTCATTTGTCTTTGTCACAGAAACCACTGTGCCATTTCTTTTGGCAGCCAAGCAAAAAAAGTCCAAAAGCATACAGACAGCGAAACCTCTGTACTAAAAGTGTGTTCCTTTGTGGTTGGTGCTGATACACATCAACAGGAACTTCTCCTGTCAGAGGAGAGAAGGGTTTTCATTTTGCCAGTGCTGTTCATTTGGGGCTTTTATGGGAACCAAATGTAAGTTAAGGAAATATCTGAAAGTTTCCCACAAAATTCATAAAGTCTCATTACACTTGTTTACATTAAAAGGTCCAAATGCAGTTGTTCACATGACATTATCTAGTCGCACACAAAATGACTGCTCTGTGACCTTTCGAATTTGATAAAAGTAGTATGTAATTGTGGACAGGTTAACCCAATAGACAAAATAATAATAGTTACTTTATTGAGTGATTAAAGCCTGAAAAAGAGGGAAAATAGATCTGTTTAGATATTACCCAGCCAAAGAAAATAAGGACCGAGACCTCAACAGTAGCTGAGATTTATGGGATTCTGATGCTCACTGAAAAAAAGGGCTTATATCAACTATATACTAGTTTAAAATTAATTCAACATTTGTAACTTTACATCTATATTGTAACTGTATTTATGTGTTTAAGCATGTTAATGTGAGACAGCTGCTACAGCTTCATACAGAGATGAAGTCCACATGATGAGCCGGTTTTGCATGCAATAGAGAGTACTATTCATACTTTAAAGTGTCGTAGAAAAATGCTGTTTCACCACAGAACTTTGTCTTGGCACTAAGGAAGCAGTAAGTTGTGTCTCGCTGCAGGTTTTTCTGATTTCCACTGGTTCAGAGTTCAAAACTGTAGATGCTTGTTATCTGCAAACGAGCAGGTTTCCAGGCTTACTTTGCTAACTGGTGTTGGTAACACCGTGAAGACAAGATACTTTTGAAGATTACCAAGGTGTCTGGCAATGACCAGTATGCCCATGGATGAAGTCAGGTGATCTTTGAAGTTAACATCAATAGGGGTAATTCCTCAAAGAATGCAGAGGAGCTGCGTGTAAAGCAGGCAGACATACTGCAAGCATGTTCACCACAGGATTTGTTCACTAAAGACTATGGTTTTCTACACTTGATCTTTTGAGTTATGTCACTTGCTGTCATGTAATTCTTGCTTTTTGCATTAATGAGTTTGTTTTCAAGGTGAGATCACTGACAGACACGCTTCTATGGAAACCAGGTATTCATTAAGGATTTAATTCTTTTTTTGAGTTCTGTGCAATTTTTGCATGCTTGAAGAGGCTTTGAACCACTGTATTTTGCAGCAAGAGACATTTCTCACTTCAGTCATGAAATCATCCTGTTCAGCATTGACATACCCTCTTTGGTTTTAGTGCTGGAAGTCCAGATAATAAGTAACTATAGAATTGAGTTTTAGAAGGGGAGTTTATACACTTAATGCATGAATCCTACAGCTTGTTTAATTCCTGAAGTGCATTTTTCCCCCCCTGTTGCGTTCCAAATTTGGGCGTTGGGAGCCTGAGCTGTGGGCAGGGCTCTTTGTCTGTGGTATTACTATCCATAGCAGCAGCCATGCCTGTCCGCAGCTGCCTAGGAGCAGAGGGCTCTCATGAAACTGTAGTCCAAAGCACCTGATTGTCGTAGGCTTCCCATAATTTGTTTTTATCCCTTTATTTTGCAAAACATTGTCCATACATAATCGTAATTTATTTTCACTGTCTTTGGGGAAAATTATCACGATGCGATTGATTTGGGCACAGGTATCAGATGAATATGTGCCTGCATGACTCTACTTGTATTTTATCACTGATACTATTGTCATGGAGTGATGTTATTTTAAATACTAGGTGTGAAATGACCCTTGATAAAGTCATAGAGTCTCCATTCCTTTTCCTTTAAACGCCAAGGTGATGACATTATAAAGCTAATGATACCTTTTCTGAAATTTCCCAGTCTATTGCTAGCATATTAAAAAATAGTGGAATTCTTTGCAAGGGGAAAGATTATTAAAGGAAGGTAAAATATACCGTGCCTCAAATTTTGTATTAAATATATTTTTATTAATTCCATAATAAACAAGAAATTGTATAAGTGTTTATTTGCAAAATTGTAGTTCAAGAATTTTGAAACGCTGAAGATGTAATTCTCCTGTAATTAAAGGAGTCGTTGAGACTAGAGGGAAGCTAAAGCAACTAGCACTTATTTTTCATCATGATATAGATGTTATAGATTAGATGGCAGGATAGAAAGGAGACACTTGCAGGGAGGAAAATAATGCTGAGAAAGAGACTGTTTTCTGCATGCTGGCCTGCATAAAGGGCTTTTCTTTTGTCTGGAGCCCGCAGGTGGTAACAGTGGGGTTAGTTTCAAAATGTGTTGCAGTGTAGTCATGGTCAGTTCAAATCAGTCCCTTAGGATTTCATGCCGTAATAGAGAATACTGCCTACGCTGGGAAATGGATTTTGACATACATTTTGCAAATACTTTTGTGTGCTACCGTGATGGTGTTATTAAAATCCTGAATTCCTTATGTTGCAGAAGAGTAGGAATTCACAGCAATGTTGCCATGTTTTTTTTATCTTCGGCACAGAAGCGATCATGTTCATTCTATTATTTTTATCTCTGCAGTATAATTTTATATTAATCTTATAGTGGAATTTTGTAACTTCTTTCCTGCCCTTTCTTAGAATTGGGTGAGAAAAACTTTAACTATTTCTTTCCTATCTTGTCTCATGGCTTCAGAAAGTGGTTTTATTTTTTTTCTTCAGAGACTTCCTACAGTTTTCTTTTTGTCCTTTCTTTGGTCTCAGCCTATCCTTCCTTTGCCGCCTTCTATATTATGAACTTTAAAAGGTATTGGCATGTGGTCATATATTTACAAAACAAATATTAAATTTGCTTTTGGGATTTTGAGTTTGCTGTGTGTGGAGCTGAACATCTTCCTGGAAGAGCTGTGGCAAGCAAGAGCCGTGCATAATGCTGATGTCCGTGTCTTTACATGAAAGCTCCTTCTTCCCTTCAGTTGTTTCAGTTCTTTACCCAGCAGCAAAATTTGGATGGGATTTGCCCTTTTGACTTGTTCAGTTTACTGTATTCTTTTGCTTTAAAGCTGTCTTTCTAGGTTAGTAAACTTTCTTCTCCCCTTGAACTGGAGAGGCCTCCTTTTTCTTCTCTTGCCCCTCCCGCAGGCTGAGATGGAGGAACTGTAATGACTTCAGAAGGAGGTGGTTTTTTTTGGCTCTGAAATTATCTTGGAAATTGTTGTTATTTTTTATGAATGGGTGAATTCCTCTAATTTGGTGGAAATGGATCTTTACAGGATCAGAAAAAAGAGACCTTTGCATTGCTGGCTGTGAAGAGCCTGATGCTGTAGCCAGTATGGTATTAGTATTGAGGGCAGCTTTAGCACAAAGGACTGTAGCACTTGGTACCCATGATGTGTATCTGTTGCTGTCTCTGAAGGCTGAAGACTTGGATTTCGCTGATCATCTCATTTTCCCAGAGTTTTGTACTGAGCTTCCCCTTTGCTCCTTTTCTGCTTTTGTAATGAAATTGTACAGCATTGCGTTTCATAGCGCTCAGTCCATGAGCTGATATTCTCATAGCTTGTATTTGTTATCCCTAATCATAATAATTCAAGCCTTGGTCTGTCCCACAATGTATGACTAGGCAGCTGCTGATTTTGATGTATTCCCTAGCATTTTAAGCAGTGCCTAGAGAAGATGCTTATGGAACTTAGTGGAAATAAAGTAATTATTCTTCTACAGAAAAGAAGGTAAAATAGAGGATAAGTTTGCAGTTCCAGCTTTTTGAGCTGCCATACAGAATAGCTCTTTATAATTGTATAGGAAATATAATAGATTAGAGAATAATGTAGAGGAAAAAAACTGGTATTTGTTGCATTCTGTAGCTTTGTTCTCATTCTAGATTTTATTCAGAAAATAAAAGGAAATGTTATTTTAGCTACTCTTCAGTCACGTCTTTCCAGGCCGAGTATAGCATAATGTGTACCATGCTCCTGCTATGACACAGGAGAGATGGGAACCACTAGTGACCCAAAAATCCCAGTTACTCTTAGAATGAGACAACTGAGCCTTCTCACCATTATTTCTAATTAGAAGACAGGTACATTCAGTTCATTACAGAACAGATGAACTGGCTGTTGGTAGTTGCCTCTATCATCATCCATTCTAACTGCAGTAACATACGACACGTGGCGCTCCAGCAGGTTTACACTGGGCAGACAGTTCACGAGTGACTGTGTACGTACAGAGCGCTCGTGTTGTCACTGGGAGTTGCGCAGGCAGCGTTACGAACCTTTACCCTTTAACCAGTGTGGCTAAACAGGATCCTGCGGAGGAGGAGCGGGTGAAAGGGAGAAGGCTGCAGGAAATGAGACGGTGATGCTGGCACTGGACAAGTGACAGAAGAATCAGGAGATGATGCAAAGGGTCTTTTAAGGATTAGTTATGTTTAACTAATGAATCTGTCTCCTTTGTATTTACTGGAGACTGTTTAAATAGTTTGCAGGAGTTAATACAAAATACAGCCAACTTCCATTTGCTGCGTTCCTAGTACAAAAACTAGGCAAAAGCTCCAGGCACTTCCTTCCTTTAATTTGTCAGCTTTGATTTTTATATTACAAAGTACAGTAGTAGTAGTGCGTGTATGAAGCAGCGCACTTATTTGCCTGATACTTTCTCCTAATAATGGCAATCTTTTGTGATTAAATACCATGGTTCCTATGGATAGTTTTCAGACACAGAGAAACTATTTTAAATAGTCACTAGTTGGAGAAAATAAATGTAAGTCTTACTGTTCTGTCTTATAGTACCTTTGCAGACTGCCTTTCTGTCAGATGGAGAAGAAAATGCATTTTAACTTCAAAGAATATTTTGCCCTTCAAAGAGAACACAAAAGTATTGCTTTGGGTTTTGTTTATTTTTTTCTATAAATCTCTTTACCTTGCTTACAAATCTTTTTGAGCATATTGCCCAGCCTAGCAGATAATTATAATAAAGTACTTAGCAAGCATCCCCTGCTGTGTGGCAATCCTGCTTAGCTCAGCTGCTGTCAAGAAAGAGCAGGGTTTTTTCCATGTAGGCAATTTATGAGTGTGTGTTAATGGTAAAGTAGCTCTACCAACAGTTATTAAAGACAGCTCACTGTTCATGAGCTTCGGCTGCTACTTACATGGTCACTGTGCTCAATTATTTCTAGACGTACTTCCAATCCATTCTGCATTTGCTTCAAAACACGTTCATTTTTTATTGTCCCACCTGTGCTCCTGGTGTATGCAATGTACACGACATTACCAGATGTATGTTCAGGCTGGGCTGCTGGAGGGTTAGGTTACAGATGTGAAAGCAGCTCAAATGGCAAAATTGTGAATCCTAATGGAGCGCAGAGCATGGTGGCTATGTGGAGATCATGTTTCTGTTTCCTGTCACAAGAAACTGTGTCTGCAAAACACAGCAGTCAACGGCTAAAGTGTGCAGACTTCTCTAATTCTCTAAGTGTGCAGGCGTGGAGCTGGTAGGCCAGATGGACTACACTTACGTTGTGGTGGAGCAGGTGCTCTCCCACCAAACCCCATCACTTTCAGCACAATTTATCCTTTCATAAATTTCTGAAGTGTCTTTTTTTTAACACCTTATAAGAAGAATCACATTTTAAAATGTCATTTTCCTGCTTTTTTCCTATTAAGATTGCTCTCATCTCTTTTCTTAGTTTTCACCTCCCTCCAAAAAGTCAAGTTCTTTGATGGTAGCACATATATCTATATATTCATGGTGTTAGGTGTGGGGGGTTTTGTTGGTTTTTTTTTTGTTTGTTTGTTTTTTTCCTTGGGACTGACTTTTAAAAATGTCAAATCTTAATTTTAACTTTTGCAGTTAGGACACCGGGTTTCCTCCAACTGCATGCCTCTTCCCCCCACCCCCTGCCAGCCACTTCTCTGATGGAGTTAATTTGAGCTGCACAGGTGCTGTACTTGCTTTAGGCCACATGTGTTCTTCCATTATTTCCTAATGTCAATTTGTATTTTTTAGCCATTCTGCCAGTTGATTTCAGTCCTGCTCTGTGCACCATTATTGCATCTTACCTTTAAGTCTGCACACTGAATGCTTTTAACGTTACAGTAAACAGCAGATGTTTCAAATCTGGAAATACACCAATTAAGTGAGTTCCATACTTTATGGTGAAGTGAATCTAAATGCCAGTTGTTGTTGTTGATTTATGCCACAGCAGTGCCTGTTGATGCCAGATCCCATGACGATAAAGATCTCAAGAATGTAGAGCAACCAGCTCCATCTTCCTTGTTGGTGTAGCACTCTGGCACATTGATTAGGGTCTCTCCTTGAAGAGATCAATCTTTTAATCTTGCATGACTAAGTGGTCATTAGCAAGGACTAGTTATTAGTGTTATTACCAGTGTTCCCACAGGCTCAAGAGACCTTGCTGCAATCCCCATGGACAGAAGCATGGATGGACATCAAGGATCTCTAGATCATCAGTGGAGAAAGATCTTTACTGGCACTACTCTGCCATTCTCTAGGACACTATCAGAGCCTGAGGTTTCCCTTTTCTACAGTGCTGATCAACGTCAGCTTCATACTCAGTCAAGGGAACACTGGGGTTTTTTTAGTGCCAAATGATGGGGGGGTACCTGCAGATCCATTAGTCCAGTTTCTCAACTCAAGCTGTGACTAATGTTAAATGTTTCCCATTTGAGAAATGGGAATAGCAGTCTTTCTTTTGTATCTTTGCCAGAAAAAAGGTCCACAGTAGAAGAGTTATGAAATAACAAATAGTTTAGAGTAGATGTTAGGAGCTTTTCACTCCTTGTCTAACAACATAAGATACTGCATTAAATTGAAAAGGCATAAATTAAAAAAATGATGAGATAAAATTCTTCTTAAGTAGAAGATTTGTAGCCGTGGCTTGTCTTGGAGATCTTTGGAGAAAGCTTGGACATTTATGTACATAATACAGGTAAAGACAGTTCATTCAGAAAAGTTTGGGAAAGAATAAAACCCTGACCTTTGGTTATTAGCCTATTTAACTATTAAACTTATGTTGAATCCTTCATGGGGGAGGAGAAGAAAGTAGTTTTATTGACCCTTGGGTTCCTGCATCTTACTCTTCAGGCTCTATCACTAGCCATTGTGCAGGAACAAGGTCCTGGACTAAAGACTCGGTTGTTCTGCCCCAGTCTGGAAGTTTTATATCTTTATAATGTTCCTCCATAAGCTACAGTTTCACTTGGGAAAGAAGGAAGGAAAAAAAAAAAGGTTATAATGTTGCAGGACAAACTAGGAAACAAGCTCTGATTCTGTGCAGTGGAACAAGATCTTGAGAATAAAATACGCTGGTGTATTTACAAGCGAAGTGGAAACCAGTGGTGTAAAGTGGAAAAAGCACACACTGTAGCCCAGATATCCCCATCTCTCTACTGTGTGCTCTCCAGTGTCTCTTGTGTGGTTGAAATATAATAGCTCTGTTGTGAAATTTTAGCTGCTGTGATTCCCGTTTGTGTAGTTTAACGGGAGCCAGGTCTCTGTAACTCTGAAACTGTTTGTTTAAAAACTTAAATGAAAAGACTGTTGCTATGTGCACAGTGCATAGCTGCTGGTGAGGGGGAGCTGCCACTCTCTGCAGAGGTAAGGGAAAGGCTGGGACCAGGGCTAGGGGTGAAATGACACGGCAGAGGCTGGGAAAAACAAGCCTCTTTTTTTGCCAGATGGTGAAAAGCTCCAATAAAGGCAGCTGAGATTAACTAGCATCATGGACAGGTACCAATAGTATGTATGAGAGATGGAAGCAATTGAGAGCAGAATCTCATAATTCAGCAGTTCCCTATTCCAGTGTGTCTTTTTAGTTTCTCCAGAAAATGGAGGAACATTACACAACAATGAAAATTAAAGAGCTACAAATTTAGCACATAGATGTGCAAAACTGCAGGGATCCTTTTGGCTTAATAAGAATATCTGGTCTGTTTATAGTTTAAATACCATGCTACAAATGGTCTCATCCATTAGTTTGAGAAAAATGTAACGAGGAAATGGGGAACGGATCATCTAAAAGTAGCACATGTGATAAAGTGATTTAGTATTAGAGACATACTGTCTGAATATTCAGGGAGGCCTCAATCTTCACTAAACATATGGATGTACAAATTCTGCATACACCAAGTTGGACATACACTTCTTTTTGGAGTTGCTATGTTTTTAATTTTTGTTTCTGCAGAGCAGATACTGAAGAATGTTTCTACTTGCCAGCACCATCTTGCTTTTCTGATCGCTGAAGCTGAAATTCATTCCAGTTAGCTGTTCTGATCACTGAAGGGGCTACATTCAAAATGTCCAGAACCAGTCCCCAGAATGGATTGTTTTCTTTTCCTAAGAGAAAGCAAAAGACTTCAGAGAATTCTGGAGCTGAGCAAATGGACCTAGCCATCTGGTTTCCATCATCTCCCACTTCAAAACAGCTCTGACTTCTGCTGTGCAAGAAGTACAAGAACAGTGTAAGACTCCAGTGTCCCATTTGTGGGACAATCCCTTATCAGAAAAAAAAAAAAAGGATGCTTCCGTCTGTATCACTGATGTGGCCAATTTATACCCTGTTAGCCCTTCTCATTTCCTTCCTGGAACTTAATCCATCTGTTGCTTTTACTAATTAAACTTTGCTGCTAGTACACAGTGTGCTTTCCTTAGATGTTACACTATAAAACTTAGCTGCATTCTGTGCTTGTAGATGTGCTTGAGCTATGCCCATATATGATGTTCCTTTTGCTATGTGGGGTATTTTGCAAAGGCCTAAGGTTTGTCAGGTATTAGATCATGCTATTTAAAAGCTCTCAACTCATGCAGCAAAAGTTATTGATGAATAAAGTAAATGTAGTTTGTAACGGATCAGCTCTAGTGGGCTGGTATCCACTTGTGCTGCAGCTTCGTGGCTATAGAATTGGTTATTCTCTCCCCTTTCTCTCTGCTTTGACGCTGTTAGTTGTCTCTGGACTGTTCTGGCCTGAAAACTTGCTTAACTTGGGATTTCTCAACTGTTCAGCTGTGCAGTGGGTATGGCCCAGCAGGACGGTCTGCTCCTGGGTCCCCGTCTGATGACGGTGCATCTGTCACGCTGCCAAATGGAATGTGCACGTAATGCACCATCTGGCTGTGTATCCTGACTGCAGGCATGTAACATGCTGGTCTCGTGGCCATCATTTAATTGGGGTTGTGCACGGAGGCCATATGAATGGAGACGGACTGTAGGAGAAGCAAGGCTGGTGCATGTCACGGTTTCATTCAGACATCCAGCCTGGTCTGCAAAGGGGATACAGGTACTTCTGGCCCCAGAATTCTGAGATGGTGTAGTTAATGACCTAGAGGTTACTGTGTTCATTTGAAGATCTGCAGCTTGTGATAAGGTGTATACACACAATTATTTTCATAACTGATATGTGAGGCTTAGGTGGCAGGGTAATGCCTATCAGGTCAATTTTACTAGCCCTTCACTGAACAGAGTTTTGACTGTATGCATGATAAGCATAATTCTCATAATACTAATGAGGATTTGTAGTTTGGGAGCAGGAGGTAATTTATGGTAAACTGTTTTAGATACTGTGAGTGTTTAAAAGCTCTGTCTTTATAACAGCTTTTGTTAACTTTAGAGTGGTAGCGACTTCGTACCACTCTAAATGGTATCGAATGAGTGTCATTGCTTGAGCATCATGGATCATAGGTGATGTCCTTTAACTTTTTGGGAATGGCTCTGCAACCTCCACGTATTCAAAGTAGGACCATCTGAATCATATTTGTAAAACATATAGCTAACTTAAATTAAAGAAATTGCTGGTTTAGTTACACACATTTATTGTGCACTCAGTAGGTTTTGTATTTCAGACCAAATAAAGAACTAAAAGCTTCTTTTTTGTTAGACGGTATCCCAGATACTGCTTTGTGTCACGAGATTTGAGGTTAAGGTTTTTGCATGTTCTGCGCTTTTTGATCTCTCTGCTTATTGTTGCACACTGTAGTCTGTAAGCCTCTAAACTGTGTGAGTGTGAGACTTGTACAGAGCAAAAATAGCTAGAAGCATAGACATACAGTGTTGGAGAGTTAGGAGGCAAAATTGGTGTGTATATGAAAAATTGATTTAGAAGGAAGGAGGGGAGAAATGTCTCTATACTTTGTGTCAGGCTTCATTTCCGCACCAATCATTAGGAGATATATAGATCCCTTGCTAATTTTTTGTCTACAATGAACAAAATACAATTTTATTTTTAAGTGCTATGAATACATTATTCAAGCTGTGAGTTTGGCCATGTTTTAAATTTTCCATAAACGCAGAAATGAACTAAGAGAGTCCTCATCTTCCTACTTCCAAATATAAATTGGCTATGATTTATAAGCCTCCAGTTACACAAAATATATGCTTTCCTTAGGAGAGAGTTTATTCTGCTTTTTAACGCTTAGTGACACAACTTTTTTACAGGGACTAACTGAAAGTAGTGCAGGCTGTATTTCTGAGGGCCAAGCTAAGGTGCTTACTGATGATTAGAAGATGTTATTACTAATTAATAATAGTGTGATTTTGCATGTAAGCACAGTTACAGATATTACAGTGGGACAGGGCAGTAGGGGCCAGCTTTCTGAAGAGATTCAGGTGCCACAACCTGCAGCTCATTCCCTGTACGATTTACAAAGTTCTGTGGCTTCTGTGGTCAAACAAACACCTTAATAAAAAAAACAAACAAACAAAACAAAAAAAAAACAAACCCCAAAAACCAAAAAAACCAAAAAAACCCAACCCTCTCCCCAACAAACAAACCAACCAAACAAACCCCCTCCCTCTGTGATTCTAAATGGCGTCAGACCCCTTTCACAAAATGGTGAAGTCACCACCTTGCAGAGCAAGAGCCTGGGACAAGAAGCTTATGTTTTCTGTTGTCCCAGCTGTAGAAGGACTTGGGAGAATAGTCAGGCTCCAGTGTGTAAATGAGCAGTGGTCTGAACAGTGAAAGGCATTTGAAATTTGTTAATATTTGGCAGACTATTTGAACAAGCATTCAGAGTGTTAGAGGTGCAAAGTGATAGAAACCTTTGCCTACCTATGCTGATGTGTCCTGTGAAGCCTTTCTTGAAGTGGTGCTGTTGGATCTCACCATGCTGATCGAAACAAGAAAAAAAACTACAGGGTGATGAGAATGATATTGCTGTTATCTGACCTACATCAGCTACCCTCATTACAAAACCTGATTCTTAATGGATGTGAAAAAAATACCTGATTTTCAAGGGTGTGTGGATGATAGTAGGTAAATTAAATTTACTGTCATTTAACTCATTGACTTCGGAAGCAATCAGAAGGATAAAAACTTGTAAAGGAAGTATAGGTAGAAGGAAACCTGCTACTAATTGAAGAAATAAACTGGAGTGGCAGGTCAAAAGCTGATGCCATCAGGAATGCAAAAGAACATGTCTAGCTTTGAGCAACCTGTTTGGTTTGGGGTTTTTTTGAGGAGGAGTCCTTCCTGATTTATGGAAAGGTGGTGACCAGTCAGCTCACTGCTTCAGAAAACACCCATGTGCAGCGCATAGAAGTAGCCACAGCTGTAATACAAGTGTGAGAGGGAGTGGGCTTTGTGTGGACCCTTCCTGAGACCTTCTCTGGGCTCAAGCAAAGCGGTACATTTGCTGAGGTAGCCATCTGCTACGGCTTTTTGGGCTAGTAATGGTATCTCAAAGGTTGCTTCTTCAGTGACAGCAGCCCTCCAGTTGGCCTGCCATGCTATCCTTTCCCCTGTGTTAAACCACCACATTTACCCAAAGAGTGTAGCAGTGTACAAGGGGGCTTGTAAGTGACAATTTAGGCAGTCCACATGTGGCCTTTGTTTACTATAAAGGTGCAATAACAAACCCTTTTTCTCTAACAATAAAATCAATTTAAGAGATTTATACCCTGACTGCTTGTTGTTCCTTGCTAGTGTGACTCTGAAGTTAAATAGGAAAAGAATTTTTGAAATAATCTGGCTAAATACAAGTAAAAGGTCTTGGGTGTTATTCTATTTTCTGTTTCTTTAAGTGGAGGATTTAAGCTCTGCTTTTAGTGATCTTATTCACAATGTGGTTCCAGAAATAGTTGTATCAGTCTAGCTAGGAGTATTGGTTGGAGCATTGTCATTTGTGGTCAGGGATTAGCAGCTGAGACTGGTTTTGGGGACTGGAAAATGTTTGCATGAACATGTAAATGTGTTGTTTCCGCATGTCTTAAGTCTTTTGGACCCTACCTGGGTTGCACTTTACTGCCACGACCATTTGCCCCGGAGTCAGTTGTTTCAGGAATTGGCTTGGCTGAAAGCTAATGTTGCAACAATAACAAAGTTTTTATGATGAGCTTTTACTGGATGATCTTCCTGATCTGATCTGGAGTGCAGCTGCACAAACCTGCATGCCACAAAGGAAGGGGCAGCCAGGTGCAAGGTTGCTTATTCACTTCTGCAGTTCTTCTTTCCCTCCTTTGTAGCATCCTTCTGTAATTTGTCTATTAGAGCATGAGTATAGTCGAAAGATCTTTTTATCATTACTGTTCAGTTTTAAGGTCACACGCCTACTCTGCATTCAGGATATGTATTGATCATTTAGGCTCAGTTAGCTAGTATATCACATTACAGCTTTGTAAATAGTAATTATGTTGATTGATCTAAGCATAAAAAATTGAATTCTTTTAATTAATTTTAATTAATAATACACACTGCCAATAAGTCATATTATCGATTTATTGTTCATAGTAAGGCATTCTAATGAGAAAAATGTCCTAAGCAAGAAGATAGCCAGTACTTTGAGTCATGCTTTCTAAACCTTTATAATCTTAAAATAAATCCTGCCACCAAATGTTAAAACATGCTCTAATGCAATATGATTAAAATAACGTTCTGTACAAAATATTTCTTTATTTTTGTGATAGATATTCTAGATTATTAAACCCATGACTCCTTGCTTTGTGCAATTAGCACAGAATAGGGAAATTTTTGTGCTCTGCTGTTGCTTGGCAGAGGTACTCAGACTTGGAGCTCTGTAGCTTACTAAAGTTAATGAATAAAAATGGATTTGTACTTAAACTCTTAACAGTGCATAGCAAGGTTTTAGCATGTTATAAAATCTAAAATTATAGTAGAGTATGTGAACAGCATTAATGAATGGATGGAGTTGCTTTTACTGAAAAGTAGGGGACTTGACTTTAATGATTAAATAAGGCTTTAGTCCTGCAAGTATTTTCTAGTCACTATGAAAATTAGTTTTCCTTCCTCAGGAATACGTTGTCTTTTAATTTCTGTTCTTCCAGTTTACATAGGCAATAAAAATAAATTATGTTCTCTTTGGTTATGTTTCCATGACGAGAAGGCAAGCAATGTAGAGCAAATAAACTGACAGAGTAGATGGTCCTTTTAGCAGACACTTTTTGTGCTGGAACCTAAGCTTCCTGCTCCTAAAACAGATTTTGTAACCACTACTCTACCATGTAATAATTGGGCATTAGCAGGACTGCTGCTTGCTATGAATTCAGACATGGACAACTGTATTTTATATGATATGATATCAACTGTATCCTGGGCTGCATCAAAAGAAGTGTGATCAGCAGGTCAAGGAAGGTGATTCTCCCCCTCCACTTGTCTCTCATGAGACCCCACCTGGAATAATGTGTCCAGCTCTGGAGCCCCCAACATAAGCAGTACATGGACCTGTTGGAGCAGTTGGCTTCAAACTGGAAGAGGGTAGATTTAGATTAGAGCTCAGGAAGAAATTTTTCACTATGAGGGTAGTGAGGCACCGGAACAGGTTGCCCAGGGAAGCTGTGGATGCCCCATCCCTGGAAGCGTTCATGGCCAGATTGGCTAGGGCTTTGAGCGATCTGGTCTAGTAGGAGGTGTCCTTGCCCATGGCAGGGGGTTGGAATTAGAAGACCTGTAAGGTCCATCCCAACCTAAACCATTCTATGATTCTATTTTGTGATGGTCCAGATCCTGTTTGTGTGCTAAGTGTGACAAGGGCATGCTGTGCAGACTGGGCCTGCCTCCCACGCTTCTGGATCCTGGATAGGGTCAAGGGGATTTAGCCGCTCATGCTGTTTTGCGGGAGGCATAGCAATGAACCTGAAGGCATGTCAGGAACTTTTGGGTTAAACAGGAGTGAACTGGGCTCTGGCTAGCATCAGAGCAGGAACTCCAGATTACTGTACAAACTGAAATGCCCCATTCTTCCTGGATCTGGACTTGGCTTGCTGGATGATGTCTGGTTTTCAGAATGAAAGCATGATGCTGTAGTGTACTTATGCTGCTTTCTCCTCTGGTGATTTTCATCTTTCTTGCGTTCTATAGATTGACTTAAAGCAGTAAATCAAAGGTATGTCAATATTTTTATTGGCAGGTTTGTTCATTGTCATCAGCAAGAGAAGAGCAGAGAAGGCAAAAAGCTAAAATCTCGTAATTGCTCATCAAGGAATACATGCTTCCTTTCATTTACTTGTCTTGGGGAAGGTACAGAGTGTCACAAAAAAATCAATGTGTACTAAAAAGATAAAATCAGTGTGATCTTTTATGAGAGATTCATATATGAAATGGGGTTAGTCTATCTGATTTCAAAATCTTGTAGTTTATTTGGGCACCCACAAGCAAAAAAAAATGCAGTAAGCACAAAAAACATTTGCTGAACCACTTCATAACTGTTTGAAATGCCAAAACCAAAAGCTTTATCATAACTGAGAAACACAATGCTTACTTGAGGCTACAGTGAATAGTGCATTCCACATGCTGTCATTGAGCACATTGTATGATAATTGAGCACATTGTATGGTATTTTGCACCTTCCAGCTAAGCAAGAGGAGTTGAATTCTCACTCTTTCAATTCTGACCCTAGTGGAATATAGGGAACTCAGAGAAGAAAAAAGTAAGTTGTTTTCCAAGCCTCTATGCAAGAGGTGTGGGGTTTTTCTGTTGTTGGGTTTTTTTCCTTCAGGGCAAAGGTGCTGAGTACAGAAGGAACAAGCAGGGTGGGAACAGGGTTGAGTGTCTCTTCCTCTCCAAATGGACTGGCATGGCTAAAAGGTTCCTTTTGTTTTCTAGGCATTGTTTTTCTGGGACTAACCTACCCATGTACTTTCTAAGGATCCTGAACGCCATTCCTGATTATATGGTTAACGTCTCCAGTGTGGGAATTGTGATGAGTCTCTTGACACTCGTGTACGTTTGTGTCCAGTCCCCTCTCTCTGCTTGTGTGTAAGTTTCTGTACTTTTAACGTAAAGGTTTTTGAGATTTAATTAATGAATATTTCTAATGGGACTTGCATGAAGCAGTTATGAGCACCTTTGGAAGACTGATGACAGTTCTGGGAATGACATGGAGGAATCAGCATCTGCTGCAGGAGAGGTTAGCAAGGTCGTGTCTGTGTAGCGCTTATTGTCAGTTGTTCAGCTGTGGTAGTCTCTGTGATACAGGAGGTGAAGAGAATGCAGAAAGATTGGCATTAGCCAAGTCTGTTGCCGCAGTGGAGACACTTTGCATCAGCGCAGGGACAAGGACTAAGGATTTTGTTATTCTTTGTTTCCTGGAGTATGTGGTACCTGTGGTGGTTGGTAAAGTCAGTGTCAATGCCAGCTGAATGTTCAGCTTAAATGCTGGATGTTATTTTGGTTTGTGGCTTTCCAGGTAGGGCCCAGTTTGAGGATGAGGAGCAGGACTTTACCTGTTGTCACTGCAAGTAGTTCAAGAACAGGCTGTTAAGTCCTCAGGCAAATAATTCCTGTTCTTGAAGTCAAGACTCTTGCCTTCAGGACTTGAGCAAGTAGATATGAAGTTTTATTCCTTTTTCTGTGCATTTAAACCACTGGCACCAGGGAGATGGGTAGTGATCAAGCATGTTGAGACAAGCAGATAAAAACCCAGAGAAGTAATGTATTTATTAGAACTCTTTTCAGGTTTGGTGTCAGCATTATTGCCTGCACTGCCTCAGGCAGCTATGAGGTGAGGATCATGGGTTTGTATTTTATACACTATTTTCTTGTCAAACAGGGTTGTAAGTGAGGCCACTGAATTAAAGATATGTGATGATGTGTGTTCTGGCAGCTCCTGTGCTAATCTCACTTAGTTACACCCAAATGACTCTCTCTTGAGAACGTCAACTCCCAGTAATTCCATTACCAGTACTTCTACAACCTCATTTTACTGATAGCATGCTACCAACACAGGCTGCTCCTCTACTTTCCTGTGGCCAGGGATCTGGCACAAAGGTCTGGCATAGTGGATTTTTCCAAAATGCTTCCAAAATTCAGCTGTTCTGGGGGCGTTTGGGTTGCCTGCATGTGGTCATGCAGCAGTCATCTGGTAGAGGTCTGCCATTTGGCATTGCTGTACTGCCATGAACAGGCCTGGTGTCATTCAGTCCTTTAATTGGAAGGATGTTGGATTTTGGTTGGTGATGTCTGCAGGACAGGACCGTGCTTATACCATTCAGCAGCAGCAAAACTACTGCTGAACTGTTTCCTTTCAGTTTCCTGATAGTTTCTCTATGTCTGTATCCGTCTGTTGCATCCTGTCTTGCATTTTGATGATGAGTATTTTTTGAGTAGTGGAGTATTTTTGTATCTACCCTGCATTCTCATTTTCTTTAAAACTGAGTGCTGGCAATTAACTTGCTTTTCATGATGTCAGCAAAACTGAAAGAATGAAACACACTTTTTAAGTACAAAATAGAAATCTGGCTTATGCTTTTACATTAAGGGTTCCCCAAACAGATTTTATGAGCTATGAAAGCTGTATCTTGGTTAGCTGAAATCAAATGGAGTAAATTTGACAAAGTATGTGGTATGGTAGTGATTCTTAAGCCATGAAAAATTGATTGAATATTTTTTAGTCTCATTTAATTGCTATCGGACATGACCACTGTCATGAGTTATTTTGCCAAACTGCCTGCTCTTTCCCATTGTAGTCTAATTCTATTCTGTTGATCTGAAAGCCATAAAATTAATTCTGGTCACCCACATGTGAAATTGAGCATTGCAAAGCAGTCAGCTTTAAGGCTGCATACTCTAAATCCTAGAAATGGTCTTTACATAGAAATGTTCTTTACATAGGATGCAATGTGCATGGCCCTGAATTTTTGATCCACACAGTTAATAAAATGCATTTTCTGATGTGGTTTGTGTGCACAGGTCACTTCTCCCATTTTGCATATAATTTAAAATATTTGCTCTGCTCTTCAAAATATATTCAGTTGTTATAAACCAGGAAATAATGCCTAGGAAAGAAAGTAAAGAAATCTAAATCAATAGACAGGAATTTTAATCTGTTGAAATGGTAGGGTGACATGCTTACATATACGCTTGGGTATTTTGAAGCAGTGCAAACAAACAATCAATCAAAAATGGGGACCTTTCTCTTAAAACAAGTTAAGTGTTTAAACCAGTCTGGGCTTTAAGAGCTGATATAATTCTCTATAATCTTGTTTGATACTTATTGATGATATTGTTCCATGCCTGTAAAACACGGGGACAGATTGCCCATTGCTGTGAGTTGTCATAGTTCCACTAAAGTGAATGGAACCAGCTTAGGATCTGCCAAATGTTTGCTTTCTATTAGCTGTAAAGTTCCTCCACACTTTTAGCATAACACTGAACAAGATGTTTCTTTTCTCTCCAATTTAAGTGTATTGCCAGCATTTTTTTTTGTTCATTCAAACCTGCACGTGTGTTATAGGATTAAAGTCTATATCTAGGTGAGGTTAATGATCCTTAATTACATAGTGGTTCCCTTTATTTTCTCTGAGATTAGCCCCGCTTTCCATACGCAAATAAAGGTAACTTCTGCACTTCCAAAACTGTCTTAATCTGTCTCTTAAAATGTCTGACTATTTTTCTGCCTTTCTTTATCTTCTTACACCCTTTGGTGTCTACCAGTTACCACCATTTATTCTCCTCATGCATTTATCTGTCTAAGCATCACATTGATGGATCAGCTATTTTTAAAAATTCTCTCCACATTTCTGTAAGGTCCTCCTTTTTAATTTCTCCTGAGAGGATGTCTGCATTCTGACCATTTGTTACTTTATTGGTAGTGTCAGCAGGATGGTAGTGTCAGCAGGACAGAAGAAACTTTTTCTCTGATGGATTTGCAGTCTAGACAGTGTACAAACAGACTAAAGGATGTAGGCTACAGAAAGCATGACTGACAGAAGTCCAGCCAGTAGCTGTCCATACCATTACTTTTGTTGGCTTTTAAAAATGTTTCTTGGGGAAATATCCGTCCTGTCTTTCCTTATTCCAATTTTACACTCCTTAATAACATGCATCTTCAACTTGGTATATTGAAAACATACTTAGTGAAAGAATGAGAAAGGGCCTGCGAGCATAACCCTTCTTTTTCCCTCCCTCTTTGTTTTTTCCTAGATCCCAATCTCATATTCAGCCAAACTCTCAGAACAGAGATGTTACAGCTTGGTACTCTCTTGCCTCCTGTGTCTCCAAGGCATATAAATCCTTTCAGCTCTACCACCTCTGTGATATTGCTGACATACAACACTCTTGATCAATCCACTGTGAAAATTCCTGCTGCTGCCTTCATTTCCTCCTTTTTGGACTGCTGTAATTCACAGCTCTTGGGCGCTTAACGGCTGTAATACGTTGTAGGTTTGGTACTAGCACAGTATGCTATCATAACCTGACGTGTTTTGGACCGTGACTACCATGTACTTTAATTTCTAAAATCTGTGGTAACTTGTTCCCTTCATCTGTATCTGAAAACTTGAATTTGTCAGCATGTTTTCACAGTGTTCCTCCTAAGTCAGCTTGCATTGATTTATTTGCAGTTGCTCCCCTGACCTCAGCTGTAGTGCCATTCAACCTCAGCTCTGTCTGCTACAGTAAAATTTTCATTCACTTTTAATTCAAGATTCTTCCCTCTTCAGAGCAAAGGTTCCATGAGCAAAGTGGCTTAAAAACCAGGACTACTGAGTGGGTGGAAACTGAATGGATGTGAAGGAGTTGAATAGAGAGAAAGATCATGTTTTTATAAATGCAGAAATTGATGCCACTTAGTTCTGCTGCCTGAGACATGATTAAAGTAATTGAAGTTGATCACAATTAGACCTTCAAATTTGTATTGCTTTGAACTGAAGCATTTTTATTTAAATTTGTCATTCATTATTCCATTGCATGTACCGTTCGAAGTCTGAGGACTGCATAATTTACAAGAAAGAAAATAAGTCACTGAACATAATGGGCTAAACTTCTAACAATACCCTTGAATTTCACACTTGTAATTAATCACCCCTGCTGAATTGCAGACATAAATGTTAGCATTTATACACGTAACTGTGTGCAGACGCAGGGAGGCAAAACCTTTCAGTATTATCACCCTCATTAGAGTTCAGGCACAGGAAATAAATTGAAACACTCTTCTTATAAGGGCTAAGTGAATTACTGTTCCACAGCATCAGAGTGGCAGAGTACCGAGAGCATACTAGGCCTATGTTTTATTATTTTTTTTATGATAGAAATAACAAAGTACAAGGCTGGTGAAATATGTGTGTTGTAGACTTGATTTATCTACAGCTGTAAAGCATTTTTAGGGCCGGATCTTTGTTCCGCTGAAGCTGAGTGTGAGTTTTGCCTTTAACTTACCCAGAACGAGCGGTTGGACTGGGGTCAGGAGCAGCTGCGCGTTCCGCCCTGTGCTGCAGCCGTGGGATGCGAGTGGGAAGGGCTCTGCGACTGCAGGGCTCCCGTGGAGAAGCTTTCTGTTTGCAGCACCAGAAACTCTGGAATAATGGCCTTCAGCACCCTGAGAAGCCATTTGGAAAAAAAGGGGTGCATTGGAGTATGTGGCACAATCACTGTCACAGTGATAATTCTTCTGAAATACAGCAAATCTCAAGCATCCCATGCAGAAGTGGAGAAGTCCATGGGGTGCTTAAAAACAAACAAACGACCAAACAAACCCAACAAAGAAAAAAAAAAAGCCAGCTAATTGAAATAACACATTTATCTTTTGGGCTGTCCATCATTTTAAAATTCTGATGGAAGGAACTGGTCTAATGTAAGCTTTAGCTTTATAATTTGCCTTGGCGCTTTTTACATGGTTTCCCTTTCCCCAATTCTATGCTTTTCAGCCTTCCCAAGCCATGTTTTCATTCATTTGGTTTTAGTTCAGTCACAGTTCAGTATCTTAATGCCAAAACAATTCCTCTGGGCGCAAAGTAGCGAGCATGTGATAGAGTCACTGACTGGTCCTTAAGGCCATGTTTGTATTAGTGGGAGAAGCCGCCAAAGGCTATTCTGGTGCCTTAAGGCCAAATGACCTGGCACAGCTTTTGTCCATGCAGCTAAATTCATTTACATCGCCCAAACAGGATGACTTTGTCCAAACTTATAGCTAGGAATAGTCCCTGGCCTGTCCTGCTTGGTCTTTTTTGAAACCGTGCCTGAAACTGTGCCTAAACCTGTGCCAGACGTGTATCTGTACACCTTTGCCCTGTCTGTGGTCGCTGGCTGTGGGTCTCACCTTTCCAGCCTGGGCCAGGTGCAAGCGATGGCTGGCACAGGTCTCCTCTGTGAACTCCCACCAGTTTTAACTCTCAGGCTTTGTGATAATAAGGTTTCTGAAGCTCCGTTAAGGTCTTCAGGTATTGTACTTCATAGGTAGGCTGATGTAAAAAACCCACAGAGTTGGTCTTCAAAGAATAAGTAGAAAATAAGCAGCTGAAGAGGAGAAATCCTTTAAGTATCTCCAATAATGAAAAATTACACAACTAAAAATACTGGGTCTTTTAATATACACTTATTTTTTGTAAATCATTTTCTTCTGACATCCTTGTAAATTTAAGTGAAAACTTCCACAATGGAATGTGCCAGAGAAGAGCCAAGCTCAGTACAAAATATTTTATCAGAGCTGTAAAATTGAAGGTGCAACAGAGAAAACTATTCTGTTTATCAAATGCTGATTTAACCAATCTGCCCCTTGTCCAAAGAGCAAGAGTTTCACACTTGAGAATCCTGTTGACTTGACTTTTGGTGGCTGGTGAAGCAGCACAGCTGCGTTGCAGGGCTGACGTAGGTGGGTAGTGGTCTATTACTTGGCCTTGCCCGGGATGGAGGAGGCGGTGGGAGGTCTCTGGCACAGCCCCATCTGCTCAGGTTGTGTCCATGCGTGTCAAAACTTGAGGACAGAGACCCCAGCCCCTCTGGGCAGGGAGCCTCTTCTAGTGCTAAATAGTCGTCTTCGCAGTGAAAATACTGCCTTAGGTGCAGTCAGTACCTCTTCAGCTTGTGACCAGTTTCCCCCTTTCCTGCCCTGCACCTGAGGACAGAATTTGGCACTGTCTTTCCAGTGATCTCCCCTTGGGTACTGGGGGGCAGTTATTAAATCCCTCCGAAACCTTCTCTTCTCCAAACTGAACAAGCCAGTTCTCTCCGCCTCTCCTCACTCAGGGCACATGTATATGGTATTGTCAAAACCTATTGCTACAGCATATTTATTAAAATATCTCAAGGGGTATGTTGATTTTGGCCTTCCCCCATGTGTGTTTTTTAAAAACAATTTTTTTTTAAAAACCCTTTCAGGTATGTTCTGTATTAAAATTTAAAACCATATGATAGTTTGAAATTATTGGGGTTTTATGCTTTCTAGACTAGTCAGTGCCTTAATTGCATGCTCAGCTGAAAGGTATTGACCCCCTATGGTTTGTGTAATGCTTTGTGAGTCCTTTAAAACCCAGTTGAGGGAAGGTGATGCAGCATGTTGAAAGTCACCCCAGCTTTTCACAGGCTTCTGAAAACATCTTGTGTACATGCAGCACGCAGGTCTAGTCTGATGCATTGGTAACACAGGGAGACTACCCATAGCTGGAAAGGAGAGGAGCTTGTGTTTTGGTTTGGAAATAGCCATTTTGTGCCTAGTATCTGGCCCCCTTGCCCCATGGCTACCATTGCCCTGCTACATCACCTAACCATCATTCATTTAGGTTTTCTTCTGCCATCCATTTTCCTTGTCTGCAGGACTTTGTGTGTGTGTGTATACACACATATATATACCCACATCTTTTCCCATTTGATGCCATGTGGTTGCAAAGGAATCTCCCTCTGAAGGAAGTCTTTCTTTAAAGTACTTACTTACAACATTTGTTTGGGATTTACAGCAGAATTCATGCTGCTTTTTAGATGTACTTAATATAGCTGAGAAGAAAAGATGTTAGGCTTGCTTGTTTGTCATTCAGCAGCTACAGTTACATGCAAGACTACACTGACAAGGTAATTAATTCTATCACAGGGACTTACTGCAGTCTGTGCATCTCTTGCTTTGTGCTGTGTGTGCATGGGATGGTCATGTTTAGCTAGAGCTCTAGCTCCTCGGAGAGAGGACTAGAGATTAAATCCCTTTCCAGTCCTTAACTTGTCTGGATCACCGTTCCACCAAGCCCTCTTTCAAATGAAATGCTAAATTAAGCTCTGGGGAGTCTTTTAGAATATATATTATGTAAGAATGTCCTGCAGCACTTTTCTCGTCTACATGTGACATGGTTTTCATAAGACTTGCCTCCACTGGTAAAAATAATATGAGGGCAAAGTGACTTACGGTACGGCTTACTAACTTGGCTTAACATGTATGGCTTTTCCAGTCATGGGAGGTCCACTTGATTGAGATAATTATTGACAGATTAACAAGTAATGTTACAGACAAGTCTAATCGATCTTATATGCTTGTTGCAATAATTACACTGTCAGTAGCTGAGTCGTCATTTTACAAACTTCAGACAGACAGCTTAGGTAGCAGAGTGTGGTTGTATTTATCGTGTGTATGCACATTTGCTTTTATAACACAAACAGATATCTCTAAAACAAAGTATCTGTGCTTTTTAAATGAATGAGTAATAGTTTTGCCGGCTTTGTTTTTTATGTCTGTTTCTCTGCAGGTCAAGGCAACAGATGCCGATGCCGACCAGTTTGGTGAAATTGAGTATTTTCTTTACGATGGATTTCATTACTATGAAAAATCCAAAGCCTTCCAGATTGACCCACATACTGGTCAGATCTGTGTGTCTCAAGACATTGACAGAGAAGAAGATCCAACCACTTACGATCTCTTAGTAAAAGCTACGGATGGGGTAAGCTTCACCTTTCCATACTGCCAGATTTGTGGATGCATTTGCAAATTTGGATGTGCTGTATACCTTTAAATGAGAATGTAAGGACTATATAAAAATTGCATTAATTTGAATAAAATATCTTACCCCTAGAGAGGGCAGAAAGTGATACTTCATGAACTATAAATTTTGACCCAAATTGGCAGTGAAATCCCCACCTACTCCTAAATGAGTTGTTGAAAACTGCTTCTAGGATGTGTTAGTTCCTGCTGGTTTTCCTCCTCTTGGAACTGGTAGACTGCTCTGCTCCTTGCTCTCAAAATGACTGCAGTAGTAACAAACCAGTAATTTGTGATAGAGCTGTGTGGCTACTGTGGGTGCCAGTGATTTTCCTGGAGAAATTCCTTGTCCTTTCTAGCTAGCTGATACCATTGCTGCTGCTGTGGCTGGGTACAGCCTCCCTGCAGCAGCGTGTCTGAAAGTCTTCCCACTTTACAAGATCTGGTGCTTGGAAGTGGGTGTTCATGGTACAGCACAGGGAGGGTAGTTCTGTGTGCCTGAAATAATCCATTTCAGATCTCTATTTGGCAAGGAGGGTGAGGAGACATTTGTTGTGGTGGGAACGCGTTGAGGTCTTTGGGTGTGGGCACTTGGTCTACTGGGTGCCACGTGACAGAAAATTTTGGTAGCGTGACTCCTGAAAAAGACCGGAAGAAAATAATTCCTGAGTTCATCCAAAGGCGATTTCTAATGAGAGGCCTAGAAGGAGACCAACCGGTACTTTTTTAAACTTTCTTTGGCTTTAGTAGTGAACTGCGAAGAGGCTGAAGGAAAAGATTACTGGTTGATCACAAATGTTAAAATTAACATTTTTTTAAAAGTGTCCTTATGTTATTCACGTCATGTTTTGCAGCACGATTTGAACTGAAAAACATTGAAATTAAATTATTTCAGGGTCTACAGTCTTTACTTCATACTTTGAATATTAACCTTGCATTTAAGAAATTGTCTTAAGCGTATCTAATATAATTTTTTTAAAATGCAGTTGTGCTAGAAATACTGTATTTTTCATTAAAATGTCTGTGCTTTTTGTTACAGTACACTGAAGAAACTTGGTGAACTATGAGGTCCATATTAATGAGTAGATGAATTTAAATAGCTGCAGTTGATGCTTGGTATTAACTGTTGCATTTTGAGAATATCAGAGTTGTGGGTATATTTGTACACTGTTGAATTTGGTTATACGTGTAACAGTTAAGCAATTCATCTGCTTTTCTTTAGCTATCACTGTTCAGTGTTTACTTCAGAAGCTACAGAAGCATTTTCTTGTATTAATAGTGCCTTTAGTAGTATGCCTGTTCTTTCCCATAGATTTCTTTTGAGGAGAAAATTATATAAGATTTTTTTTTGTTTATTTGTATGTTTCTTTCCTGACTATCTTATTTGAACATCCGATAATTTAAGAATGTAAGTCTCTCAGTTAGGATAGTGTCTGTCATGTTCGCAGCAGAGGTAAGTCTATGTGCCCATTTTGGAACATCTCTGATTTGTGTCTTAACTTCTTTTCTTGGCAAAATTAAGCATACACCTGAGTACAGATTTCCAAGCCTCGAATAATAAAGAAGTCAGTATTACAACGTATAAAAGCAGAAAGTTACATATTCCGCTGTAGTTCATCACTGCATTTTTTTCCTCTCATATACATGGCTTAAAGCTCTTTAAATGTAAAGAACACATACACATATCTGGAATATCAAGATTAGCCTTATTCATAAAGGCTAAGTTGAGAGCTGAACAATAGCAGCAAAATTCTGTCAAGTTTCTCAGATATCCAGTCTGGTCCAGAAGATTATTATGAAAATGGGAAAGAAAATAGGTTTATATGAAAAAAAGCTTGATAAGTTTTTCGGTTAAATTATTGCTCTAGTGATAAATCTCATGTCAAAAGTTAAACACCCAATGCATTGAAACTATAGATAATTTCATTTTTAAATTGGTCTGTCATTTACCTTCATTTAGGGACCTTGTGCTTTCAGAAGCTCAATAATGGGGAGGGGGGTTCAATTTTTGATTGCCTTTGTCTGTGACAGGCAGGACTTGATCTTCTTACTGGAACGCAGCACTTCGTAGATCCCATTGATTTCTCCTCTGAAAATAAGCTAATCTGACACCTAAATACTAAAGCACCCAAGTTCAGTATTAGCTTTTGAAAATTTTCAGTATACCTGAACTAATGTTGAGCTACTCTCCACCTTTATTGCAGAACTGTAGTAGGATCTTTTATCTCCTGGCATGCTGTTGCTGATTTTGATGGATTAAAGGTGTTAGGTGTGGGGTTCAAAGTGGAGGCTGCGATCAGGGGAGAAGTGTATGCAGAAAAGACAGAGGAAGAGTGAAGGGTCACTGTTGACAAAGGGGAGGGAGAAAGATGAAAAGGAAAGAAAATAACAATGTTAATTAGAAACGGGGAGGAAAAGAAAGCATTTTCCAGGTGGTGCTCAGTTTATCTTACAGCAAAACTCTCAGTTTTCTCCACCTGTTCGTGTCTACTTCATTACATGGGTTTGGAGCTTGTTGGTCATGTCTTTTATGCGCTGTGCAGAAAGCGTAATGGGAGAACTGAAACTGCACGCGAGAGGCAAGTGGAAAACAGATTCTGTTAAACTGGTGTTAAATAAACATCCCGAGAAAGGTTGTGGGAGCACTCTAAGTGGGGACAAGACTGATCATAATGTTAGTATTAACCTTTTCAGCTAGTGGTACTGATTTTGGTACCAAAGTCACTTACTTCACATACCTATTTTGTGGTACTCCTTGAAATGCTTTTATATGAAAATAAATCATGTAGCTAGGTTTATAGAAAGGTGTTGGCGCTGAATCCCATGGCATCTGTGCCTAGCCCTCTCCTGGGGTCTCTGGACTGTGGCAGACCGACAGTGGTGCCAGCAGTGAGGGTGACCCTCCTGTGATTCACATGCCAGCTCTGCCTGGGACACCCCTTGCTCAAACTGCGCCCTTAGTCACAACAGCTGTGTTTCTGCCCTTGTGACGGATCAGAGACAGTTTCAGTAGGCATTTGGGGCATCTTTGAATTTACAGTCAGATGAAATTTCTTATAATGAAGTTAAAGGTGTAATTTTTTTCTCTCTGGAAAAAAAAAAAGAAGAAAATCAGATGAAGATACATTGCTTAGGGAACCTGCACAAACACTTGAGAGAGATTTAGATGAGGCATAGTGTGAAATCAAGTCTTGCAAAGAGGAAAATATGGAAAACCAGGAATTCTAATAAAAGCATTTGCATGTCCTCAAAAGCACTATAGAGGACAAAATTACTACTTTTTTGGTTTTGAATATGTGCAAATTAGGTCTGATATGTTTTAATTCTTCTGTTTGGCTTTTTTTTGTTTGTTTTCACAACGTGACTGAAATGGACACTCTGTGTGTTTTTCCCTATTTGCTTGGGGGTCTCCAAACTACTACATATGTAAATTTATGCTTCCTTTATGCTTGTTTTGTGTACTTCTGCCTTAGAGTCTTAAACTGAATTAATTTTCATCCAGGAAACCTTTTTTTAATAACACTCCTTTTTGCTTCTGTACAGTGGCAAATTTTGTTGCTAGGTATCATGCATAATTCAATATTTTTGTTCATTCATTTGCATTTTTTATGATGCCCATCATCTCTCTCTCTCTCTCTTTCAACCAAATTAACAGCAACACCTGCAACTGTTAAAGAAAACCCGCTGCAGTCCAGGGAAATTTAATTGCAATAATGATAATTTAAATTCTGTCTAGTGGCATCTGTACTATCTGCTTACAAGCAACAGTTGTCTGGCCTTTAAAGCCAAAAACTGAGTTGCACAATCTTGAGGCTGGTGCACAATAAGGGGCATTCAGGAGTGTCCAACCTTGACTCTTGGAGGAGCTGGCCCACACAGTTTTCTTCAAAAGCTGGGGAATACCAGATGATCTAAGCTTGTGAGAGCTGCTACCAGGCATAGACCAGTTCCAGCAGCAAACATCTCTGTAGGTAACGCAGTGCATGTACCAGCATACTGTCTCTCTTCATCAGTGTGGCAAGAATTTTTGAAAACTGCAGAGCATGGGCAGGGTATTCTACTGCTCTTTGTCCCCTACAGCTGTAAGGGGTGCCATACCACATCTGTAGACCCTACTGAGAGTAGGTTTGGGTTTATGGTTTTGGGATTTTTTTTTTTTCTTTGTCTTTTCCTTTTGCAGAGTGGACTGCCTTGGTTTTGTTTAGTCCAAGTGAGGTTCTTGAGTGCTGTGATAGGACTGCCCTTGATGTTTTGAAGGCTGCCATTGAATGGTGGTAGGATGCTTTTTGGTGGGTTGGTTTGAAAATCTGTGCCCCGGTACCTTTTTTGTCATTTTGCCTGTTTTTCCCCAGTTTGGCTCTGTTAGGCTCTGGTTTCAGCATATCCCAGGATTCACTAACGTGTAGTGCTTCAGGTACCTTCTAAATATATCCACATAATAAAGCTCCACAGCTTTTTTGTTTTTTCTTTTTACCTTGGGGACATTGTGAGTCAGAAGGGAAGGATGGAGATTTTATTTGAGTTTCCTTTTTATTCTGGACTACAGTCATAGCTTTTAGATGTTGTCAGGGTCGAAAACACTTCCGGGTATGTGTCTTTTATCCTAACTTGTTGGCCAAAGGAAGCCATGCCCACTGTAGTGGTAGAATAGAATAGACTGTTTCAGTTGGAAGGGACTTACAACAATCTTCTAATCCAACTGCGTGACCAATTCAGAGCTGACCAAAAGTTAAAGCATGTTATTAAGGGCATTGTCTAAATGCCTCTTAAACACACAGGTTTGGGGCATCGACCACCTCTCTAGGAAGCCTGTTCCAGTGTTTGACCATCCTCTTGGTAAAGAAATGCTTCCTAATGTCCAGTACAAACCTCTCCTGGTGCAGCTTTGAACCATTCCCACACGTCCTCACACTGGATACCAGGGAGAAGAGCTCAGCATAAAGACTGAGGCAAAAAACGTGTGGAACGCCTCTGCTTTTTCTTTGTCCTTATCAGTCAGATGACCAGCTTCAACAAGTATCTGTCCAATATTTTCTTTAGACCTCATCTTGCTATTAACATACTTCAAAAAGCCCTTGTTATCTGAAACAACGCTGGCCAGTTTCAACTCTAATTGAGCTTTGGTCTTTCATGTCTTCTTCCTGCATATACAAACCACAGCTCTGTAATCTTCCTGAGAAGCCTGATCTCACTTCCAGAGATCATACAATTTCTTTTTCCTGTTGAGCTCCATGAAGATTTCCCTGTTTAGCCAAGCTGGTCTTCTGCCCTGCCTGACTTGCAACACAGAGAAATTGTGCTTCTAAAAGGTCGTTCTTAAAGACTGACCAGCACTCGTGGACTGCTAAGCCCTCAAAAACAGATTTCCAGGGTACTCTGCTAAATATGTCCATGGATAGCTTAAAGTTTACTCATCTGAAATCCAGGGTAGCAAGTCTGCTGTCCTTTTTTCTCATTAGACTGAAAATTTTAAACTCAATCATTTCATAATCACTGTGGCCAAAACAACCACCTACCATCAGCTCTCCCATGAGTCCCTCTCTATTCACAAACAGCAGGTGTAGGCGGGCATCTTTTCTAGTTGGCTCAGTGAGTACCTGTGACAAGAAGGTACCTCCTGCTGACTTCAAGAATTTCCAAGACTTGCTTGTCACAGCAGTATGATATTCCCACTTGATGTCTGGGAAATTGAAATCTCCCATAAGGACCAGGGTTACTGATCGAGAAATTTCTTCCAGTTGCTTCTAGAATTGCCATCAGTGCTTACATCCTAGCCGGGTGATCAGTAGAAGATACTCACTGCAACATGTCCTTTGTTTTTCATCCCCCTAAGGGGATCATCACTAGCTGTAATAGTATATATAGTGTGATACTTAGGTATAGTGCGACACCTCCTCCTCACCTGCCCTGCCTATCCCTCCTGAACAGCCTGTAGCCCTCCATCCCAGCACTCCCATCGTGGGACTTGTTCCACCAGTGCTTCTTTCTTCCCCCTGCCCATCTGTTAGCCTTTGCCTGGAGTAAGATCTGTTGATTTTGGGCCGTATTTTCTCCAATGAAAAGGGCGTCCATGTCATAGGACAAAACCCATGGAAATAATTTCTGCCAGGGAATGATGGAGAGAAGCAGAAGAGTATGCAGCCAGCCTTGGCTCTGGAGCGTGGGGGTAGAGCCCTCCAGCCCTTGGGCAGACCCAGCTGTCTGACCTGGGGATGCAGCGAGGAGGGTGACTAACCCATATGTTCATCCGCCCATCCAGGCTGCTCCTTCCCTGCCCTCCCGTTAGAAGCTGCCGGCAGACAGCAGCACGGTGGCAGAGCTGCTTTTGTACGTGCAGGCTACAGGGCATGTCTAGTACTCCGGTTCAGACAGAGCGCTCTGCAGATCTTGTGAGTGCTGCAAGGACTTCCCGGGCATCTGTTGTGACTGAGGTCGTTCTGTGTGGCTCAGTGTGAAAGTGCTTTTGACAGCAGGGAGGTGGTCTGCAGACCTGCAATGCAGGCACTTTCACTTGAGTGAAACAGCCTGCCAAGGCTGTATTGAACCTTTTGCAATGATTATGTAGCAGCCGAAGAAGTGTAGACCTAGCGTTCCCTGTAAAAGAAACAAGGATGCTTCTTTTCATCCCCAGTTGAGCAGTATTAAGATAATAAGACTTTTAGTTGCCACCTTTTCTAGATTTCTATCTTTGTGAGTCTTGGTCTTTTTATCCTATTCTGGAGGGTTTTTCTTTTAAAAAAAAAAAAAAATTTAATGCTGAAAACTACTTCAAAATCAGATGCACTTGTAGAGACTAAGATAAAAAACCTAAGAATTTTAAATACAGTGCTTTAAAGTAAATCTTAAGTCTCATCTAACTGCATATACAAGTGCATCTGCTAAATATGAAGATACAGTTATATAGAGGATTGTGTTTACATCTGTACTGTACGCTCAAGATTATCACTGAATTTTCTTAGGATTGTGTGCTTCCTTACACAGATGGGTGTTACCACTTCTTGTTGGGAAGCATTCTTTGAAAATTCAATTTAAATGCTTTGAGAATGTTTGCATAAGCAATTAAAGTACACATATGTGAAAAATTCAAAAAATAGAGGAAAGACTTGAGCTTTAGGTTCACATATTGTGCATAAACCAACCTCACTGTCACAGAACACCTGGCTAAAGCTGCCTCATAGTATTGACTTTGGTACTATGCCTGGGCTTCTTCAAAACCACATATTTTTGTATGTAATTGCATGCAATGACTTTCAAGGTTTGTAGCTCAAAATAGGAGCTTTGACATGCTAAAGAACAAGTAGGTAAGCAGTTCACCTGAGTAGTAGGAGTATTTTTTTCTTTCATCAAGGTGTGTTTCCTTTAATAAATAAATAGGCATAATTCTCAATTTGACGTGATGAGATTGTAAGTTGAAGTTTCATCTTGTGAAGAAGACACCAGGCTTGGGCTTCAAGGCTGAAGTGCAATGATTTTTGGGGCAATTTGTAGTGTATTCTGAACTCTTTCAATTTATGTCATATGCAGCAGATTATGAAGTTGGCTATCAATGTACAGTATGGCATTAGCACCCTTTTTGTTACTGCACATCTTTAAACAGGTACCAGAACAATTTATTAAGCATGTAAGCTCTGCCAGTTACATAGGTTGGTATTTATTTAGACTCTGAAGAACTTCTAATAATAATAAAACCTTAGTGACTGTCTTACTGCCTTTCTGCATAGAAAAATACTTTGTTCTTCATCTCTTGCTTTTTGGTAAAACACACTGTTGTCCAGTTTTCTTTGTCTTTTACACTGAAGCCATTGAAACAAAGAGATAAAGAGCTCAACGCTCACAGGCAAAGCTTCTGAAGGAGCTAAGGCTTTTGAAATAATTGGCAGTGTCTCTCCATGTTGATAGAATTGTGACTTCAAGACAACATATCTTTCAGGTTTAACACCAAAAAAAAGAAAATATGTCTTCATGTCAGAGATCCGGTATATCACAGTTTAGTTTGGAACAAAAATTTGACAGCACAATTCACTGACAAAAAGTTGGAGGTTGTCATGGAAAGCTTGATGAATTCTTAAGCATTTTACAGCATCAGGACAAAGAAATACAGCTATTTGAAGCAGCACCATTTCTACTTATTAAGCTAAAGAGTCTCTCCCACCAAAGGCAGGATAATTTTTTTTTGAGACATGATAAAGAGGTGTACTAATAGCTTTCTATTTTCACATGAATTTGGTCCTGCCAAAGTAAAGAAAATATTACTTGTGGTTATTTTGACTTGGTGGTAATTTCTTGCGTCCTTTTTTTGTTCCATGGAAGACACAACTCTCAGGATTCTGGGAAAGAAGCTGTTGTAATTGTTAACTTGTCTTGCATCAAACAGCACAGCATTAGTTAAAAATACTTGAACACTTGAAAAAAAGGGATTTTGAAGCAAACTGTGGTTTTCTGTTGCTTGTAACACGTTTTGACAAGTGTAATTTTTTGTAACAGACTTGTTTAAATCAGCCTTCATATGTTGGAAGACCTACTATGTCATGCTTGCTTCTGAGTAGATGAAATATATTCATAGTTAAAAGAGAAGCAGTTTGCTCCTTCTCAACTGAAATGATACTTTAAAATTTTCATAGCCAGAACAAGAGCTGGAACATAACCTGTTAATATCATAAGTGAGTAAGTTAATATCATACTTGACTCTTGTGAGGGGATACATTGCTTCTTCAGGAGAAGAAGGATCTGTCTCCATCATAAAATTTGGTTGGTCTTCTGAGAGATTAGGTAGTTAGTAGGTCTCCAACTTGCTTCTCCCATATATTTAGAATTAATCAACTTCCAAAGACCTGATCTAGTAGGAGGTGTCCTTGCCCATGGCAGGGGGGTTGGAACTAGATGATCTTTAAGGTCCCTTCCAACCTAAACCATTCTATGATTCTATGACTTTGCAGTCTTTACATAACTCCATAGGATAGATATAAATTAGCTGGGTACTGGGGGGTTTTTTAATGTCTGTTTAGCAATAATGAAACTTGGAAGGAGCAGTTTCTCATGAGTTTGGTTTCATGCTGTTCCAGACTTTGCCTGTTTTTAGATGCTTTTCATTCTTGACCTCAATTCTTTCTTGGCCTTCTTCCCTTAAAAATATTTCTGATTCCTGTCCTGAAGTGCCTGAAAACTGTGAAGCTACAGAGCATCTTCTGACAGCGGGCTTTGACAGAGCACATAGGGGTCCCCTTTCAGCTCCTGTGCAGGGATTTCCTTCCTGTGGAAATCAAGGTGTTGGGGAAGGGACTCACCCTGAAGTGGGGTTGGGGTGTTGGCAGTGAGCCCACTAGTTCTGCACATCTCCACTTCCCCATATCAGCACAGGGTTCCATGACTGTCTCAGTAGTTTGAGGCTGGTGCTAGCCCAGTACCACTCACCGTTCTGGTCCCCAGACATGTGTCCTGGCGGCCTCCACAGCAGTGTGAGCCCTGGGAGCATGCCATGCCTTATTTTCTGAAACATAGATGCTTGATGTGCAAGATCATCTCGATTTTCCATGTACTTGAGCTTTCATGGGAATGTCACTGCCACCCACCAGAGGTAATACTACTGCAAGGCTGAAAAAAACCCAAAACAGAACAAAGCAAAAATACCTGTGGAAATGTAAGGGAGAATGCAGATAGTGTTTTTGCCCAAAAGTAAGTTAGACCCTGGGGACACGATCAGCAAACCTTCAAAAATAGTTTTGGGGGAGACTTTATGCTGCAGGGCAAGTCTAAAGGAGTAGTATCCAGTCTGAGTTATTGGATACTTTCATGAAGGTCAGGTTTAAAGATAATTGACATGAACAATTAGGTTGCAGAAATATGCAACCTAGTGGTTTTTTATATATCATAGCTACTGTGACTGCAAAATTCAGTTTGGACTTGCTCAGCATAGCTTGTCATGTGTATGCACCAACATCTGATCTGTGTCAGCAGTTTCGGTAAGTGACTAATTGGTACAAGCCCAGCACTCTCAGTGTGACTTTGAAGAATGCGGGATTCTTCCTCAGTCTGTATCTTAATGTACTGCGTACAGCATGCGCAGGCTATACATACATGTGCTGCTCTGTGCCTGCGTTGTACACATCAGCGCCCCAACATTCACCATTAGCTGTGCCACAGGTAGAGCTGCTTTCTTTTAAAAATGTCTGTAGTTGGGGCTGTAAAATAACCTTGGAAACATGAACCCCTCCAAACTGATGGAGGGAGTCTGCAGGGAGCATGAGGTGGTGCCTCTCAGAAGTAAGTTGCCATTTGTTTCACTCGGGGCTCTGTGGGATCTCTGCTTCAGAACCCACAGAATTGTCTTTTTTTCCAGATTGCCAAAAAATTCAGTGCTTTGCCATGGAAAAATCATGATTTTGCTGTAGTGTGGTTTGATAAGCCAGCTCGCAATTGGTCCTAGCTTCTCCAGTTTCACTGCAGAGCAAGGCTGAACTGCGGCTGCTCACCTGGTATTTCAGCGGGCTCTTGGTGGGCACCTGTAGCAGGAGCTTCAGCCGTGTGGAGAGCAGTGCAGTGGCTGGGCTGGGGTCACAAAGAGGTACGGTGTTGAAGCTGTGACCAAGGCCTGGCTCTTTTCCCAGCTCTTTCTGTACAGAAAAGTTGTTTCTTGTTTGAGCAGAGAAGTCGAGCCAAACCCCCTAGAAAGCATGGGGAGACCTCTTTCTCTGCAAAATCACAAATGCGCTGGAAATAATTTTATGTAATCAGTTATGAATTTTACATCAACAAATCTTTTCAGTTGCTCTTCAGTCTACTTTGGTATTGTTTTGTCGCTGTGTATGCAAAGTGAAGGTGTGGGTATGTAGACGAGCATATATGCGTACATATAGAGATACGTATACACACACACACTTCTATATACACAAATGTATATATATGTATAGGCACGCACACGCACACACACACAAAATGAGCAGAACTGCTTAAAGCTGCCAGGGAGGTAAATTGAGGATAGGTCTTGCAGCCTGACAAGTCAGCTTTTGGCTGTCCTGCACTGCTCTGCTCTCAGTCTGTGTTCTTCATCAATAGTTGAAAAAGCCTCACGTTCGCTGTTACAATGGTCATGCTTTTAAATCTGAAACACTCATAGACAGAAAAAAGTTATTTCTGCTTTACTGGAGCATCACAGTCACCTGAGGGGCATGTGTTTCTGGGGCAGAAAGACTTTCATCTGTGAAGGGATAAGTGGCGTGTAGCTGAGGTTAGACTAGTAAAAATTTGCCATGTGTAGTGCTCAGTATAAACAAAAATAACTTTGTGTTCAGGCCTCACTGTTGTGAGAAGCTGAACTTCTTTGTGTACTCTGTCAGTCCACTGGAGTTGTTCTGAACATGTAGCTTACCTAAATGCAGTATTTTGGGGTCTTACAGATACCGTAAGTTGTTTTTAACAGAGATTTTCATTGCTCGATATTGTTGTAGCTTGTTCCGTTTCCTAATGATGGGCTGAAGCCTGATGTGAATGATTGTATTGTGTACACTTTTAAAACTGACCTTGTGTTTTGTTTTTATCTTTCTGATTTATCCAACAGGGTGGGCTGAGTGCCCAAGCTTTCGTTCGCATCGAGATAGAAGATATTAACGATAATCAGCCTGTTTTTGAACAAGCCGTCTATGCGACGAGCATCAGCAGTCACACGCAGCCAGGAACAGAGATCATAAATGTTGTTGCCACAGACAGAGATTCAGGAATATATGGCGTTGTCATGTATGAACTGGTCCCAGGAGAATTTTCTTCTTTTTTCACAGTGGATACATCCACAGGTACTGTGCGAGTCTGTGATTCTGAGAGGCTATAATTATACTACACGTATCTTTTCCTTGATGATGCTTTTTTTTATGTGGAGTCATGTCATACAATTGAAACTTAGATTCTGCTGGAAAATAGTTTGAGAGGAAGACAGAGGATTTAGGTTTAACATAAAGCCTTTGCATTCACTGGAATAAAAATGAGAATGGGAAACATAGTACATGCCAGTACAATACAGGGCAAGCAGTATGCCACTTACCCACTATTGTCAGCCATAAATTTATTCATCATTGTAAGAAATAATAAAAACATTATTTTTTACAATAATATCTGAGTTCCTGAAATGTTTAGGTCTTACTTTTGAGGAGCAATAAAAGACCCTTCAAGATGCTTGTCCTTTCATTTCATACCTTTGTTTCTGTCCTAATCTTCTTTCCCCACACTGTGCTAGAATAAGTCCCCATTCTGCTCACAGTCTCAAAACACCCAGCTGCCTCCCTGTTTGGTTCAATGATTAGGTTTGTAAGTGTCTTTTTCTGCCTTTTACTTTCTGGTTTCTGGAGAGAGTTCGATGAAGGGTGACGATGAGAGCAAGAAAAGAGTTATGGCAAAAGCAAATCTTGGTGAATTATTTTCAAAGACATGTTGAATCTCACAGATTGAATTACTTTCCCCATGGCCACAAAGCAGCTCCTGTAGGCTGCTTTCTAACTTTAAAATAGTTATCAATATCAGCTGGAAAGAACATGAGTAGTGTACCTATGAATGTCCACGGTGTCTTTCAGGGAGGGGTAAACTAAACTGCAGCTACCATTGAGAGCCAGCCATTGCATATGAATGTATCCCAATGAACGGATTTGCTTCTTGATGCTTATGGCACAGGGGATTATTTTATATGTTTTAAGAATTTTTGGGGTTGTTGTATGTGTGTATATATTAGCTGTTTGACATACGAAATACTGCAAGGCTCTATTCTTTCAAAATGGTGCCTATTTTCACTTTCTTAAAAGGTCCCCAAAATATTGAACAGAAGAAACTAATCTTCTTAGGAAGTTGGTCTGCTTGTCTTGGCTATTTCAGAATTTATTTAACTGTGGACTTTTAACTGCCTGTCAAATCAGATTCTCTGAGGCATAACTGATGCCAAAAGTATATAGGTCAATCAATAATTAGGGAGCTGGATCTCCACAGGCATTTAACTGGTCATTTTAAAGCTGCTCCAGCAGGCTTGTCAGAGAAAGAGCCCCTGTGGATCACACTAGCAGCACTGGCTTTGCAGAAGTCCTTTTGTTTGAAAGGCTTCTTCCTTGGATCGTGACCTTTTGGTCTTTTTTTTCCAGTTTTGGCACTTTGTGTAGGAAAAAAATGTCATACTTAATCATGAAGACCATATAAGTTTATAAGTTACTATTATCTTGCAGATCTATTATGGCGTTTTATCAAAGGCAGACCAAATTCAGGGTGAAGTTGCTTGAGGTCATTATTGCTGACATTTCATGATGAGAAGAGCATTCAGGTCAGAGACACTATTCCCAGCATTATAGTGCTTGGAATCTGATTGCGCTTAATCAGACCTCCTGGGTAATTCATGAGGTCTGACTGTGTCTAATTTTATCTTATTAATATTAATGGTGTGTGTTGGGTTTTTTCCTGAAGAAAACACTTTTTCCTTTTATATTCTTCCACACCTACCTAAAATAGTGCTTACGCTCAGTCACTGGTGAGCAGAATGATTTTTACACTCTTGGCAAAAAAAATTTTTAAACAAATAAACATTAATATTGCCAACTTGTCACACAGAAGTTTTGCTATCTTTGTGGGTTAAATAGCTGCAAAAGCTGTTCAGTATTCAGAGGAAGAAGCTCTTCCTCCTTACTTCTTGTTAGGACAGTGATATTTTCCAGTTTTTGTCATGCTAAAGCTGTCTTCATATGCTCTGATACCTGGCCTAATTTAGATGTGTCTCTGAAGGCTATGTGAAGGACTTCAGTTATGTGGGCTGCATTTTGTGAACAGAGGGCAATGGACAAATATGACAAGAAATAGGAATTCTTTAAGAGGTGGATCTCCAAACCCATAAGCCAATCAAGATCATATTACAGTTTTGGTCTTTGGTTTTCTGATCTTATACACGTGCAGTCTGTTACTGATGTGTTCTGCAGTTTTTTCCAATTTGCAGTATGGCATATTCTGTTTTATCTGCTCTTTTCACTACTAGAGGACCCAAAAGGAGGCATAGTGATGGTGTTGGAGTCTTCCATGAATTTTCCTTCCTGATAAGTTGGGGGTTTTTTTGAAACGAGTAATTTTTCATACTGATAGAGCATTTATAAATGAGGAATGAAAATCAGTGCATTAGCCTTTTTGACTTCTTATGTTTATTATAGCCCTTAGTATTTTACGTAGAAGTAGACAGAGATGTTTTCAGTATTATGAGATTTAAATTAATTAGTAGCTAACCATTTGCAACACTACAACACATTAAAATCATATACAAGATGACACTGTTCTCCATGGCATATGTAACTTCTATTTTATGGCATCTAGACTGTGGACTTGAAAGTTTACCTCCCTGTTTTCTTTGGGGGTATTTTTGGAGTGTTGCACTTAGAACACTCACTAAAGATTCACTTTTTCCCCCCATCCACTTTTTTATTTTTGAAAGAAAAATGGATACAATAGTAGAATAAAAACTGTAACCTAACTTCTTCACTGCTATGGTTTGCTTCTGGCTGTTGCTTTGTTAAAGCAATTGTATGGATGCATCAAGAAGCTTTTAGCTTTGCATAGTGAGCTGTGTTCACAATACAGGATTTCATACCAGCTGGTCAGCCACTGGCTACGTAGAATATTTCAATGGTGCTTTTGATATGTAGATATTATGAGGTTGAGCCACATCCAAGCTCCTTGAAGGGGCTCCATCTTTTGTTTTAAGCACTGTGACATGTGGATGTCATATATTGATAAATTCAATGGGAGTGGGAAGGAAGAGCCTTTCACTGAGTAGATATTCCATTAAAAGTTTTTTGAAACTTTTCTGAGTCTTTACTAGTGGTATTCCTTTGTGATTTTAGCTTTTAGATACTGCATGTATTGTTTGTTATACGCTCTTTTACTTGTAAAAAAACATTTATTGCATTTCCCTTTGAGAAAAAATTGAAATGTAGTATTTTTCATTTGATTGATGATAGACTGTCCACAAGAAAAACCACTGTAAGAACTGTGTAACTAGAAAAATGTATGGATAGGGAACTGTAAACCAGTTCTTCTGCTAGTTCGTGACTCTTGCTATCATTTGTTTCTAGTGTTGGTGTAAACAACATCTTGGCTTCATTATGTTTCCTTTTGTAGATATCTAATCCATGCATGATCTATGAACAGCACTTGTGAATTGATTAGAACAGAGCAAGTTGAAGGGCTCTTCTGGCTAAGAAACTATTTGAGATATGTTTGCTTATTTTCCCATTGTTACCTAACAAGCTATCTGATAGTGTATTTATAGTTATGGCTGAGCAGGTAATTAAAAATGTAAGTCACAGGATACAATCACAAGTGTGGCAGAAAACCTATGCAGTGCTTAACTTGAAGACTTTTGGATTAACAATTGAATTTCTAAACTTTCATTATGGTGCAAGCATTAATATTCTCTTTCACTCCAGGGCATGTGATTCATTTTTCCATTGATGTCTGTGATACCCTTCTTGAGAGCTGGATGAAAAGATGTTATCATCTTACTGTAGCCCTGGTTCAAGGAAGCTGTTTCAAATCAACAAAATTAATAATAGTCTTTGAAAATTAATTTGTGTCAGTGTGACTTTATCCTGTTCAGTCTTCAGGTCTTCTAATATTCTTAGAATAACTCCCCTACCTAGTCACTGTGTACAGAGAAAACTCTCATGAAGGCAAAGTAAAAGGCAGCAACCATTGATTTATGTTTATTTGAAGGTATTAGTGAACTATTAGTATTATTTAAACCTGGTATGAAAAGGTTGTAGGGAAAGTAGCATTCACACAGTGTACGTTACAGCAGTATAAGCATTTAACTCAGCTTCTCTGTTTCTTTCAACTAGGGTAAGATATTTAGGGTTGTGTTTCTGTGAATCCTACACAAATTAGATGCCTAAAACAGAGGCTATGAGCTTCCTCCTTTGTATTTAACTAAAAATGTTTCTTTACCGTCATGGGCAAAACAGACTCGACTTGGGTACATTAATTTATTGCCAATCAAAATCAGAGTGAAATAATGAGAAATAAAAGCAAATCTTAAAACAGTTTCCCCACCCCCTTCCTTTCTTCCTGAGCTCAACTTCATTCCTGATTTCTCTGGCTCCTCTCTCTGAGTGGCACAGGGCGATAGGGAATGGGCATTGTGGTCAGTTCATCACCTGTGGCAGAAGTCTCTGCCACTTCTTTCTTCTCAGGGTGAGGACTCCTCACAGTCTTCCCCTGCTCCAGCGTGGGGTCCCTCCTACAGGAGACAGTCCTCCATGAACTTCTCCAACATGAGTCCTTTGCATGGGGTGCAGTTCTTCACGAACTGCTCCAGCGTGGGTCCCTTCCACAGGATGCAGTCATTCTGGAGCAGTCTGTTCCTGTGTGGGTCCCCCACGGAGTCACAACTCCTGCCAGCAAACCTGCTCCAGCCTGGGCTCCTCTGTCCATGGGTCCACAGGTCCTGCCAGGAGCCTGCTCCAGCACGGGCCTCCCACAAGGTCACAGCTTCCTTCAGGCATCCACCTGTTCCATTGTGGGGTCCTCCATGGTGGATATCTGCTCCACCATGGACCTCCATAGGCTGCAGGGGGACAGTCTGCCTCACCATGGTCTCCACCAGGGGCTGCAGGGGAATCTCTGCTCTGGTACCTGGAGCACCTCCTCCCCCTCCTATTTCACTGACCTTGGTGTCTGCAGAATTGTTCCTCTAGCATATTCTCACTCCTCTCTCTAACTGCAATTGCTGTTGCGCAGGTTTTTTCCCCCCTTATTACATATGTCCTCACTGAGGTGCTACCACTGTCATTGATGGGCTCAGCCTTGGCCAATGGTGGGTCCACGTTGGAGACAGCTGGCATTGGCTCTATCAGACATGGAGGAAGCTTCTAGCAGCTTCTCATAGAGGCCACCCCTGTAGCCCCCCTGCTACCAAAACCTTGCCATGCAAACCAAATACAGTGAGGAATTTGGAGATCTTTAGTGACTTGAAGATACTTGGATCAACCTTTTATTATAATATCATCTGTTACATATTTACACCAAAAAATACATGATGAGTACAACAGACAAGCCTTGTTTCAAGAGCTCGTTGGTAGTTTAGCATTAAAATTTTCTTTTGGCACAGAATTACAACTTCTGCAAAATAAGCATTCTTTTGAGGAAATTTTGACTTGCTAAAAACCAATTTATTTTCTTTAAGATGCATTCTGATTCCTTTTTAATTGAATAGCGTAGGCATCATGTGACTAAAATGTCCTGTAAGACATGTAGAAAAGTCCAGAAGCTCATTCTGTTAGAGAGGAATAAAAGGAGGAATACATCCGAAGGACATGCAAATTTAAGAATATAAGAATTATTAGTGAATCAGCCAAAAGTCTTCAAAAGTCCAGTGTCTTACCTCTTTAACAGTGCCTGGTAATGGATACAAAAAGAGGGGTTAAGTGTAGAGCTTGTGCAGAACAGTCCCTTCACTGATACATTTTTCTTATTTTGGCAGTGTGCAATGTAGTGCTGTATTAACTTCCATTCCTGTACTATGGCACCATATGTAAATGCGATTTAATGTCAAACTGACTTAAAATAAACTTTTTGATTTGGTTCAGAGCACCAGAATAGATTCATTCCAGTTAAGGATGTTGACAAGTTTTGTTTTATTGAAGAAAATGGTAATGTTGCTGTTTAACAGTCTTAGGATTTTCAATGCGTGAAAAAGTTTTGCTTTATTTTTACAATACAGGTTGAAAACAAAAGTTGAAATACTTCTTTTTGCGAAAAAAAAAATCCAAACTTTGCTTAACTCCATGTATTATACAGTGTTTAATATATAGCAGATTGTAATATGCATCAAAGTAAAATGGGGATGCATCCTTTTTCAAGAAAAACAAGTCCATTTTTATGGTGATTAATGATGTTTTTGTATAGTATTGTAGGAAAAAATAGTTTATTTTTAAACTACTTTTGGCATTTTCATACAGCATGTAGTACATTCGCTAAACATATGAAGAGGTTCACATAAATAACACTCAAAATTAGGAGTGTTTTATTTTGGAACATTTTGAGGCTTTTTTTAAATAAAAACTGCAGTTTCTTCAGTTACTGTTTTTCTGATCTTTCATATGAAATTGATAGCATATTCAGAATGCTGCAAAGCAGATGAATATGTCTGAGACACTGGTTTAGCTCACTAAGTTTTCACCAAGTAATTTGTGGAAATTTACCTTCAGTGAGACCTGATCTAATGAGAAATCTAACATAAAGAATACAGGAAACAGTATATTCTCCTTGAAGCACACAAAAGTTGCTGTACTAAGTGTGAGAGTGCAGATTTTGGCCCTGAAAGCAAGCTGTGCAGCAGAACAGCATTAAAAAATATCCATAGTGCCAGCTCTTAATGTATGTGTCTCTTTTTTTCTTTTATGAATAAAATCCAATAGAATCTACAAAGAGAAAAATTCCTACAAGCTATGTGCCAAAAACTCAACCGTGCAGTAGTGGTGTGACATGTCTACTTGAGATTCATTGAGCATGATACAATGCAAAGTATTTACAAAAATACTCCAGCCTACCTGCCTTTTTTGTAGTAAGTCAATGTCAGACCTTTGAAACAGAACCCACCAGATGAGACAAGCAGTGAACTCCCATGGTTTTGCACAGATGATGCGGGCTGATAACAGGAGAAAAGGAAAAAAAACTAGGCCCAAACCTCCCATTTTAGAGGAGAGGAATAACATGAGATTTGTACAGTAAAGTTCAGACGATCAACGCTTTTCTTTGCTAGAGGCTGTGTGGGTCTGAAGTACAGATGTACTTAGTGTAATTCATATTCTCAGTTAACCTAAGGAGAAAAAGAAAGCGGCAGATAACCTTGGCAAAATGCTGTTGTGCTCTTGGGCTCTTAAAAGGAATGTAGTAGGGGAGTGTATATAGTAGAAAATGAGTTTGTGAAGATCAGGATGAGTATCTGGAATGTTTCGTAGTGCTTTTAATATAAGAACGCAAATAATATCTTATTGGGCTTATATTAGGCTTCATTCTGTATCTGTACTGGAAACATGCATTTTTTGGGACAGGGCTTACCATGGCAGTCAAGTTTTGTTACCAGGTTGTGCATGGAGCTATTTTTGGATCTGCAGGCTGGCAGCTTGATTGAAAAGGTCCTTGATTAAAAAGATGTTTTTAGAAAACTTCAATAAGCTAAGCAAGCAGAGATGACCTGGTGGGATGTTGTGGCAGCGCTGGAGCTGTGTAGATTGTGTGAGGAAGGCTCTGCCTTTGTCTTTGAAAATACAGCAGTTCACCAAGCCAGAGTCCTGCCCATTTATTGGTGTGCTTTGATTTTTGGTGTGGGGTTTTTTTTAAAGCTCATGTTTTATTTGGAGGTGTTCTCTTTGTATGCAATCAGACAACAAACATATCCCAGTTACTGTTATGCCAGATTAAAGGAAATAAAGCAAGACAAAACCAGAGAAAATCTCCCTGCAACAGCAAATTACATCTCTTCAGTTATATGCTGCTTTACTGACAAATTAGTGTTTTGGTTTGGTTTTTTTTTCTGTTAGGGAAGAAATATTTAAACATATAATAGTACGCTATAGAGAAAGCTATGTCAAAGTAATACTTTTTTTTTCTGTATTAAGTTTATTTTTGGTGCCCTGTGGTAAGTCAAAAAACCTTTATTGTACTGATAATAGCATTGTACTAAGGAAAAAAAAAAAACCCCAGACTTTAGTCCTATCCTTTGAGGTTTATAGTAGGTTGAAATAGTGATACAGCAATGGATTAACATGACTATCTGTCAGTTCAGTATCTCTAGGTTTCTTTTCATACGTAGAGAATGAGAATTTTTTGTAGAGCTGAGTGATAGATTTGACAGTATTCTGAATAATACATAGCAAATATAAATTTGTTGACAATTTGAGGGATTTCATGTTGACATTTAAAACAGAATGAAGAGGGTCAAGCAAAATGTTTCGTTTGACATGAATGTTAGAAATAAAGAAAATGAAACAATAGATTCACAAAGTAAATGAGTTAACAGTTTAGAGATTGGTGCAGTCACCAGCAAGACCCAGTTGAATTCTTCCTTTGCTTTGAGCAACATTGGATCTATTTGCCTTCTAGTGATAGTGTAATCACCTGATTAAAGCGTGAGTTGTAGGATGGGTGGGTTTTTTACCTTATTGATATTTCTTTAAGCGTTTTGGGCAAAGTGGAGCAGCTTTCATGCTCAGAATAGACGCTTGTTCTGGGAACTTTATAGGTAAAGCATTACTCTTTTCTTCTGAATGAGCTGGCAGTGTGCCCATGTGTCCAAGAAGGCCAACAGCATCCTGGCTGTATCAGGAATAATGTGGCCAGCAGGACCTGGGAAGTGATCGTCCCCCTGTACTCAGCGCTGGTGAGGCCCCACCTCAAATACCGTGTTCAGTTTTGGGCCCCTCACTAGAGGAGGGACATGGAGGTGCTGGAGCGTGTCCAGTGAAGGGCAACGAAGCTGGTGAGGGGTCCAGAGCACAAGTCTTATGAGGAGTGGCTGAGGGAACTGGGGGTGTTTAGCCTGGAGGAGAGGAGGCTGAGGGGAGACCTTACCACTCTCTACAACTACCTGAGAGGAGGTTCTGGAGAGGTGGGAGTTGGTCTCTTCTGCCAAGTAACAGACGATAGGACAAGAGGAAATGGCCTTAAGTTACACCAGGGGAGGTTTATATTGGATATTAGGAAAAATTTCTTCACAGAAAGGGTTATCAAACATTGGAACCGTCTGCCAGGTTGAGTCACCATCCCTGAAGGTATTTAGAAGACGGGTAGACGTGGTGCTGAGGGACATGGTTTAGTGGTGGTTTTGACAGTGTTAGGTTAATGGTTGGACTCGATAATCTTAAAGGTCCCTTCCAACCTAAGTGATTCTGTGAATCCGGTTACAGAATTGTGTTTAACCTATTCATGGTTAGGTGGCAGATGGGAAAGCTGAGACACACCAGCTTTATGTGTTCCTTTATCTGCCCCTTGAGCATTAGGGGGCATGTGACCTCCTAAACTGGCGGACTATACTCTAGAGACAAAGAAGTTTGCATCCCAAATAGTGCATTGCAAGGCTCCCTCCGAAAAGCACTTGTGTAACAGAAAACTGAGCCTAGATGATACAAAAACATTCTAATTCTCTCTTGCCTGACATTAGAGGCTGATGGTCAGGTGGCTATTCTGCATGTGACTAATAGAACTGCCTTAACTAGAAATTCATATTTTTTGTGTTGATGACTACTTCTTAGATCACTAAAATTGTCTGTAATCTGTAGTATTTAAAATAGTAGTGTTGTGCTTCTGGGAGAACTGCAGCGTTAAAGCTGCTTATATTTCCCTGTAGATCCAGGTACTGGTTCCTTACGTTGCAGATTACCAGCCTGGTTGGATTTGAATGAAGTGCTCTGGAATAGGCTTTCATATGCTAAGCGAAGTCTTGTGATTAAACACAGTATGTTTAAATAGTAGTGGCTGTAAACACTAAGATACTTTATTCTGTCTTTTTTAAGACAGAAACTATGAGTTTAGTACAAGAATCTGCTAGAGAGGGCCACTGTTGAAAGCGTTAAATAGTGCAGGGGTATGAGGCTTCTGTAAAGTACAAATGTAGATTGGAGATTGATACAAGTTGAATCAGTTATTTACTATGAAAACATTAAAATACTGAATATTTTAAATTTTGCAGTGGTCATCTTACTTACTGAAACTCAAAACAGTGTTTGTGCCATCAAGATTAAGTTTTTTAAAGCCTTTTCCTGTAAGCTGAAGCTGCGACTATTACAGTAGGTAGACTGTAAATAACAATGTAATTCCTCACTAATTCCTTCCTTTCCCCTGACAGTTATTAAACCAGCTCTTCAAACAGTGCATTTTGCAGAGTGTTGTTATGGTTACCATCAAGAATGCAGCTTCAATAAAAAAGGTGCATTTTAAATACAGGTAAATTGCTAAAGCGGGAACCTAAATGCGATACTAAGATTAGAAGGTGGGCAATGAGTCAGATAAATTTAAATAGAAATGTCAAGCAGAAACACTCTCATTCTTCCCTAGAACAATGTTAATGTAAAGCCTATGCCTCGTAGCTGCATTGAGCTCTCAGAGAGGATCACCCTGTCTATGCTCATCCTGAACGTTTTTCTGACACATAAAAAGCAAAGCTGTACATGCATCTCGGCACTAAGAAGCTGGCGTGCTGGGTTGGGCGAGACGTGCTCTGAGCCGGTCAGTGGGTCAGCACTGACCTACGCAGTATTAAACAGCAGGTCCGGCAGCCAGCTTGGAAGGTGAATCGAGGTGATGAACTATATGTACCTTCTTGCCATCTGCTCGCCGTCTGAGCTGTGTCAGGTCATGCCAGCTCACCCATGCTAGGGTATTTGCTGAAGAGATACTGCCATCATTTAAAGTTGGTAGGGCATTCAGTTTTGTGGTCTTAGAGAAGACTATTGATAGTGTTTTATTCCTCTTGCCGTGTTCTGTCATTGCTTTTTTTATTTCATGAGCAATGAGAAAATATTGGAAGCTATTTAAATGAGTCCGCATTTCTATGCAATGCAGATTTTGTTACTGAAGTTAGTGTGCCCTGATTTATATCTTTGCCTCTGCAGCACTTTGCTAATGGAAAATGTTTTGTTTACCTATGAATGGCTATACGTGTAGGGCTGTTTTTTGTTTTGCTTACCTGAGGACCCTGTGGAAAAACAGATATATTTTCAAAGTGGTCAGCCAGAGGGATAACCAGTACTATTTCTGCCATACAAAAAGTGCTTTTGATGAATGAACCTACTTTAATGGTCTGTGCTGTTGTAATGATAGGATTGAATACAGGATTCTGAAGGTCATAAATATATTTTAAAAGAATCGTTATATGTGGGACTCTGTATCCTGGCTTTATCTCTTGAGAAACAGCACTTAGCAGCTAACCCACCTGTGCAGCAGGGGGGAATCTCCATAAAAATAATAAGAAAAGAACCCCACGAGAAATTTTGTCATTTTCAGAGGATGGCAGGTGTCGCAGAGGCCTGTCTTTCACAAATGCTTTGGCATGTTCTGGGCAAACATTGGCTTCATTTTAACTGTCGTCATTGATAGGCACAACGTGGAGAGCAAGAGTTTCTTGGAAGTTAGTGCTGTAGCACATACAGTGAGTGGGGAATGATGAAGCAGGTTAGAGAATTGACAGTCATGATTTCACCCTTCGCTAATACTAGGCCCCACAGCACACCAAATCCCCGAAACTATTGTAATGATTTACACTAGCCAGGAAGCATAGATTGTTCTGCAGCAAAATAGCTGTAACTCTCAATGTGGCTGTGCGGAGCTGACCTGCGCTGGTGCAGAGCTGTTCCCAAACCCAAGCCCGTAGTGGCAGCTGCTATCGTACAACCAGCATTGCAGATTCTGTCTAAAATGTGTATGCAAATCACAACAGGCAGTCTCTGGGTCGTGTTTTTGATTTATGAAAGTTAGAATCTGCAGTCAGTTACACCCACGCAGACTTAGTCAAGAAAATGAGATTGCCAAAGTGTAAGTGAGGCTGGATGTTAATGCTTCATCTGGTCTCTAATTACATGATTGTTCACCTGTGAAGCAGAATTGGTGCCAGCGCGCTCTCATGCAGAATGAGGAATTACCAGAGGTAAAATCTTCAAGGCACTGCAGTAATATAAACAGTAAATTTAAAAAAAGGGAATTAAATAGTATTAAAAGCAGCAGATGAGGCTGTCCATATATATGGGGAGCCAAGCTGTAAGAAAGAAGGTGGCATTTTTCATGCAGTGACTTCTTAAAGTGGAACCACGCTTGTGTCTGTGTAGTCCCCTGCTGGGAGTTTTGGTCTTGGTAAAATGTTTGTTGCAGAGCAGCCATCTCGTTATTCCCTTTCCATCATTAGCATCTCTAGAAACTGTTTTTCATAATGGAAAAACATATTCTGCACCACAGCAATGTAATTGTCTTTTAAGTTCTCTGAAGCCACAAATTGCAGGCTGCAAGTGACTATGGTAATAACAATAATAAGCCACTGTCCTGTCTTAATTACAGAACAGGAAAGAAGGGAAAAATGTGACTCATCTTCAGCCTGTTATTTAGCAAGGCATATCTCAGTTGAGTTTCGCACACCGAATGCGTGACTTATACAGCTACTGCCGTGTGCTTCTTGCAGTTAGCCTGGTGTTTCTGCTGTTGTGATATGGCACTAGGGGAACTCCTGGAGCTTGCTTCAGCAGACCAAATACAGCCAGCCTGCTCCAAGGTGTGCTGGAAGCTGCTTTGGACCCAAGTGGACATGACTGTCCATGTTTTTACCTAATCATATAGAAAGTAGGATCCCAGATGCTGCTTACTTCTACAGCTTCTTTCCTGTCATATGGTGCCATAATACAGCCTAACGTGGCATGTTCCCCTACATATGGTAGAGCTGTCACAAATATCTGTATGGATTATCCATCACCAGACGCAAAGCTAATGCCCAATCCTACAAATGCTTGAATAAACAGAATGTATACAATTAAAAGTCAGACTGGGTTACAAAGCTTCCTGCGTATTACAGTTCTGAGGTTGGAAGGAACCATATGGAAGAATGGAATTTTTTTTACTTGGAATCTGCTACTCCTGTTCTTAGGGCGTCCCTGGTCCTGCAACAGACAACTGAGTTGGCAAGATGTACTTGCCTATTCTCTTCCCTCCCTAGGACACGGCAAAAGAATGAAGAGAGAAAGCAAAATCTTTTATCCATTTTCTTTTCTGTCTGCTTTCTGTAGCTGAACTGACATGGATTGTGCTGTAATCTGTCTAGGTCAGCAGAGAAGGAATTTTGGTTCTGAAGTGTTTCTGTTCCACCGGGTCTTCAGAGTTCTTGGAGTGGAGCGCTGTTTGTTCCACCCTCACTAAGGGATGTTGGGAAGTCATTTGTTATTGCTTTGAGAGTAAGAATTTCAATGTGATGCTTTTCTGTAGAAGTTTTCCCACTCTTCACATACATCTTGAACTATCCAAAATGGGAATGGGATGTTTTTGGCCTTGTTGATAGAAAAATACCCAATTGGTCAAGTTAGTAAAATACAGTCCATTTCATTGGTTTCATTTAATTCGACAGCAACAGTGTTTAAAATCCATGTTTATACATTTAACCTCTGGGGAAAAAAGGTTTAAGCCCCTTTTCCTTCAAGCTACAGTTGCTCAGATTACCTCAGGAAATGCCAAACGTTTATGGCCTTGGAAGACTACTTTGTTGAGCTGTCTACGCTAATCGTAAAACCCAATCATCACAAGACAAAAAAGGAAAAAAAAAAAGGCCAAAATAAGGTTGATTCTTGGAAGTGCATCAGCTATTGGCATAGGATCTGGATCAGCAATGAATTCTGAATCCGTCTGTATCTCTGTTGTGCTTTTACTGTGGTTTGTCACACTGGAATAAGTGTCCTTTGTTGTTAGTGGAAAGCATTCTTCCTTGATCCTGAAGACCCTTTGAATGCGTTTTAAGCATGTCAAGACACAGTTTGTTATTATAATGTCCTGGCAGTAAAATTGGAAAGTATACCACATGCACATTTGAATATTTATAAGGATTTTATGTATTTTCCATTATTCTGCTTAAAAGTGCATTGTAGCAAATTAGTGTTGTGGCTTCACACTAAATTTTGAGAAGATTTATTGTAGTTGAATCATGCACTGATTCTCCTAAGGCACTTTGAGTTAAATCTAATTTTTACCCTGTCTGACAAATAGGACTACTAAATGTCTGACTTGAATGCCAAACATCATCCCAACTAAACCTGTCTTGAAAGCCAAGAAATCAGAAAGGTAGCTCAGAGTTTAACGTTTAGTTTTACTGAGCTGCTAGAGGTTTTGTGTCTTCACCTGCTTCTACAAAAATCATAGGTGATTTCTTAAAAATACCTGTTGGTATGTAGAAAGTTTTCCCCATTAGTCAAATCACTTGAGTTTTCTGTGGCTTTACTACTTAGCTCACTGTAATTTTAGCATTTAGTGTATATTAAGTTAAATTCAGTCAGTGCTAAGAAGAATTTTCTTGTGTTTCGTCACCTCCATCTTCATTTTCATGTTGAAAAACTTACTTTACAAATAGTTCTCCATGTGCTGTGAAACCTGTGACAACCAAAGGGTCTTAGAATATTGATGGATTTTTGTCACCTCAGAATAAGTGAAAGCGTTCTTCCTCCTGCTCAGTGACAGAGAAGATGCTGGAAAAGATAAGACGAACCAGTAGTAATGATCTCCTTATTCTGTCTTTTACCTGGCTGAAAGCACCTGGTCTTCGATTGTGTGCCTCAGGTTATAATTTAGTTATACAATTTATGAAGTAACAAGCATACTGTGATCTGCTGCACTGCTCTATGATCTAGTGTTTACCCCTAAATTTTTAAGTATTTATGTTCACTTCATATAGACCAGACGTTTCAGAGTGCTCTGAGGGCTAATGATTTATTTGTGGGTTTATATCTTCATTTATAAATGCTTAATTTGCTTGCAAAGGACAATGAATGACTAACTGTCTCTCACGGAAAAATTAACAAGTATCAGTTTGGGATAATTGTTGTGGACTGTTGCGAACATCTCATAGAAAGATGGTTTGGATGCAATTCTCATTGCTGAGACTGAAGTCTTCACTCAAACAAAGCTTTCTTTGAAGTTCATACAAGCTTTTACTATAGAAGATGATGTAGCAGAATTCCTGCCATGTTCATTCTTTCTACCCATACTACCATCTTAGGTAATAATAGTTAGATATGGGTTTCTTTAGTTATATAGAGAGTATTTGAAAATTGGGTGCAATTATCTGATATTACTAAAGACTTATTTTAGCAGTCCAAAGAGAATGTATTTGGAGACAGCTAGTCTCAACCATCGGAGTTAAAGGATGAAAATGTATTCGTCTTGAGGAAGACACATCCTAAGTGCTGTATTTCTGGACACAGCATTGCGTTTTCTTTTCAAAGAATTACTTATTTCTTATAGTTAATATGAAATGTAATTTTAGCAGCTTGCAAATTCAAACAGACCATAGAATTCACTACTAAAGGGTATTTTACCAGAAGCTTGCGATCAAACAACAGGTGATTGCTTCCCAGATACTTTCCACAGAGCACATTGCTCCTAAGATTTGTATTTTGGGGCTTCAACCCTGTTTGTGACGATGTTTTATTTGTGGACTTATTTGAACGGAATGTTTCCACAGTCTGTTTGCAATAAAGTTAACTTTACTGTTTGCAAAGATAAACTAGTCTTTTATAACAATAAAGTATTTTTTCCCCTAATGCACTTCCACATTCCTCTAGGTTAGTACTGGTAAAATCGTGGTTTTCCTAACATAGCTGAAAATTCAGAATGACTCCACTGACTCAAGGAAGCTGTTAAAGATTTAGCCGAATCTGTTTCTGAAAATCAGAATTATGGACACTGTGTTTTGACACAGAACTTGCTGTGTGTCAGTGGCTTTGTGCATTGTAAAAAACATGTAATTTGAAAAAAACTTGTCTTTTAAAAAGACATTAGGAATGCTGCTTTTTGTCCACATTACGTGGCCTTCTCTTAGAGTAGCAGTACATGTTGAAACTGTTTTGACAGCTTGCTGAATTTTAACTTATTTCATTGCTCTTTTATTTCTCTGTACTTCCAGGAATTATTTACCTGATCTCAGCTCTTGGCCACCTGGCGCATTCTGTGCTCTTCCTGACTGTTTCTGCGCGGGATGGGGGTGGCCTTCCCTCTGCCACCAATGCAGCTGTCACAGTAAACATCCTTCAGACTGCTTTGGCCCCTGCCATATTTGAGAGATCCCGCTATACTTTTGCCGTTCCTGAAGATGCACCTGAAGACAGCCCAATTGGCACCGTAAAGGCCAGAAAGCCTCCAAGTAGGTTGCATGCTCAGTCAGAGATTACATTGCATTTTTGTTGTGACCGTTAACTGGAAATATCTGCAGATTCATTTTTTAAAAAAGCTTTCATATTATTCAGTCTGAGCATTAAATGGTATTTACAGCGACTGGTGTAATCACTGCTGTATCGGGATGCTCTTCAGAACAGATGAAGATTCATGGTACTCTCCTTGGTGATCCATGGGATTAGCAGGATTTCTATAATTGTAAATGGGGTCATGGGAAGCATGTTGTGAAAGTATAAGGAAGGGTCTGTGTGATGGTGTGGCTTCTGTTAAAGCATTCACCATGCAAGACAAATCTCGGAGCAGTACTCATGATCAGAGAATATTCAGAAGTTTCAGAGAATCTATATGCAGTGCTGCTGCTGCAACTAATAAAAAAAAACCCCTCAAACAAACAAAAAATCCCTAAACATTTTCTCAAATTAAGTAGTGAAGTCCAGAGGAATGTTTATGGGACCTTTTGAAAATGTATTTAATCCATTTGGTTGCATTATCATTTTAGAGGAAAATCTGTTAGCTCCTGCCAGGCTGTAATCATAAAATACCCTGTCCTGAGTCATGTGTAGTTGCTTCCTATGCAGAGCAGTGGGAGCGATGAGTCCACGTACCAGCTTGATGATGGATCTGTACGTGTAAGGTGGTAGAGGCAGAGGTTTTATATAAGTTTGATTAGTCAGGTCCTCCCATTTTCTTCTTGGAAGGACAGTGAATTGACCACCGTCGTCAGGGTGAGGTAGCACCTGCAGAGCAGCCTTGGTAATGAGCCTGACCCTTTATATAGCTTTTGCTTTAGGGAACATCTGATGTAGAAGGCTTATAGCAATGGTCATCCATGAACAGTAAGTTCACCAAATGCAGTTCTTTCAGAGAACTGCCATCTGTTTCCTTCCTTGCTATAGTGAATGCCTCTGTGTAGTGAAATTACTCCCATAAGACTAACTTACAGGAGTGTTTTTTCCTATATTGTAGATCAGGGAAAAACAAGAGACTATTATGCTATTTTCTCTGTACAGTTTTATCATACCAGTGAGATGAAATGAAATGGTGCACAAGTGTACAAACTGTATATAGTCATGTTTTACTGAAGGGCTCCAGGGACAGGAGGAAGGAAGCATAAAAAGCTCAAGAAAGTCAAACATCTGTGTAGGTTACATTTATTCTGCTGAATTTAATGGCATGCATTCTTCACAGATGTTCTTCCCAGCCTTCATGTTATCACTTTCACTTTTTTTTTACATTTTTTGTTCTTATTTCCATTTCTAGATTCTTTAGAAGTGGTTTCTTACAAAATTTCCTCTGGTGATCCGCATGGAAGATTCTCTATTGACCCCCAGTTTGGTATCATCCGCACCAAAAAACAGCTTGACCATGAAACTCAGTCTGTTGTGGTGCTCACTGTTCAGTCACAGTTGGGTAACTCCCCTGTCTACAGTAGCACTCAGGTCAACATATCTGTCATAGATATTAATGACAACCCTCCGGTATTCCTTACCCAATCAGATAAGGTAATTATTTCACGTACCCAGCCCCCTGGCACGGCTGTCTACATTGCTCATGCAGAAGACAAAGACAGTGGTCTAAATGGGGCAATCAAATACAGTATTGCAAACAAGCAGTCAAACGCATTTAGCATTGATCCAAGCCTTGGAGTGGTAAACCTCACCAGGACAGTGTTTGCAGATAAGCAGCAGGAACATACTCTACACATAGCAGCTGAAGACTGTGGAAGTCCTCCTCTGACTTCTTTGCTGATGTTAACAGTGATTATCGAAGAGCAGAAGATGGGCCCTACTTTGGTTTTTCAAAACTTGGTGTATCAAGTAGAAATCAGTGAAGCTACCTCTCCAGGTGCCCCAGTCCTTCAGGTTCAAGCCCACTCACTTGATTCACACAGCGTTACCTCCAAGCTGACGTATTCCTTAGAGCCTAGCACAGATTCTGTTGCATTTGCAATCAGTTCTGACTCCGGCTGGGTTTATCTTCGGAGACGTTTGAACTACGAATGTACACAGATACTAAGTTTTAGAGTCCTGGTCAGCGCCTCTGAGCATGAAAACCTTGGGCAAAATGCAAGTACATCAGTAATAGTTAATGTCCTGGATGAAAATGATAATTCTCCCATGTTTATGCGTGAGAGCTACTTCTTTGAAATGGAGGAGAATCCAATTCCCAGGGGTGTGGTTGGCACCATTACAGCTGTTGATAAAGACTCGGGAAGAAATGGACAACTTTCCTATTTCCTCTTGTCTGATGGAAAATATTTCAAGATTAATTCCAACACAGGTACCATTTTATGATTTCTAATCTGCCTAATATTGCTTTTGGAAAGCAGCCTTCCCTAAGGGAATGGAAGTAAAGTGTAAAGCTTTGAGGAACTGCTGTGAATCTCTTGGGCTGATATGTGAATATTCTAACTCAGAGCTTCACAATTTGGGGAATGAAATAAATCTAATACATGTTCTTGAAGAATGAACTAACCCTTAGGGTTTCATTTTTTTCATGAGTTCGTTCTGGTCACTTGATTGTAAGTTTCAGTGTTTGACTGTCACAAATAAAAAGAAGTTTTAAGTTATAGCTTCAATAGTTCATATGAGGAACTTAATTGCCTGTGATCAAGTACAAGTTGAAAAGTACAGATCAGCCATAAATAAATGTAAAGGTAACAACGACATTTGACAGTTATAGTGATTTAAAATATTTGTGAAAACTTCTGTAAGTTACATCAAAACTGTGTTCATGTTGTACATGGCACCACAGAAATCAAATTGGCTGAGAGAAACTTTTACACAGGGTGTACTCTGCAGTGAATCCCAAATGCCGAGTAATAGGTACTACGTCCATATGATGTAACATCACAGCACGGAGAGCCCAGAAGAAGGGAACTGTGTAAGGAACGCAGGCGCTGTAAATAATCGAGTTCAGCAAGATGACATGTAGTGAGCAGAGGTCTGCTCTTTAAAATTCCTCTTCCCAGCAACATGGGGAGTGAATGGGGTCTCTCAGAATTTCTCTGTATGAATCTCAAAATAAAATTGTCATTTCAAAGCAGGTTCCTGTTGAATATGGTTATGAATGTTTAAAGGCAAACAGAGTACTGGGAGTTAACGAAGAAGATCTGAAAATAAGATGTGGTTATCTGTGTGAAGGACTTTGGTTGACCGCAACTCCACAGCTATATTGAGTATGGTTGAGTAGATGGAGAGAAGATTGGGTGAGATTCCTTCACTGGCTTAACCAGAATATATAGGAGACATACAGGTTCCTGATTAATGCACAGGTTAGGAAATTGTGTTGAGAATTTCCTAACCCAGGGGCATAATAAAGGCCATTTGTCAGCTGTTAAAACCCTGTGCTCATATATTATCTGTCCTGAAGTGTGGTGAAGAAAAGGCCAGATGGATTTCTTTGGAAGGTCAGTGCCTTGGTTCGTGCTGTTTTATATCTTTGCTCCAGGGCATCCACTGTACACTAGAGGATGTAATATGGTACTAAAGTGTAAGTGCAAACCGTGACTGAGAGAACGTTTCCATGGAACGGAGCTTGGGAAGCTGAGGTTTTAATGTCAGCAGTAAGGTGTATCAGAAGACATGTGTCATTATTTCATGTTAAATGTATAATTGCATGTAGTAAGATGAGTGCTAGTAAATATCAGAGTCCCTTTCTCCTTCATTTTCTTTGTCCATCAGGTGAAATCATAAACTGGGTTGCAGTAGACCGTGAAAAACAAGCTCACCACCAGCTGACCGTGCTAGTGACGGACCACGGGTCACCGCGGCTTAACGCCACAGCATCGGTGTACATCGCGGTGAGGGACCTGAATGACAACAAGCCCCTCTTCCCCCAGGCAGCGCCCGGGCGGGAGCTGCGCCTCAAGGTGGGTGCTGCCGGTGGGATGCGCTGCCTGGCTCCGAGCACCACCCTGCGGCAGGAGCCCAAACACCCCCTGCTGTGAAACAGTGACAGTACGGCCTCGAAATAGAAATGTAACCCATTCGTAATTGAAACTCGGGTATATTTGGGGATTTCAGGATGGATTTATCAAATAATTACACTTCTCCGCCTTGTATATTGTTAGATGTAAAGGATATATATGGATAATCTTATTTATGTGTGCAGCAGACTCTCTTAATTTCAGACCTCTGAGTCTGCTGTAGTAAAGATTTTTGAATTAGCAATATGTGCAGACTGTAACAGAGGATTGCTAGAACTGTGTTATTTAACCATTTCCTGAAATGCTCTTTGCACTGACTGTAAATATTACCGAAATGGAAATTAGAGCAACAGCTAAACTCTTGTGTTATGGCAAGGAATTTATTTTAAGACTCACTGTTAACCGTGTATATTTGCAAATTATTTATAAACTGCTTGATGACAGGTTTTGGAAGGGCAGCCGTCAGGGACACTTATTACCACGGTCTTTGCAAAAGACTTTGATTCTGGAAACAACGGTGCTGTGTTATATTCAATAGAATCAGGTAAGAATTTAAAGTGTTATTCATAAGATAAACTGAAATAACTATAGAGTTTTAGAGGTGCCGTGTATACATATAGGATGTTGTGTCTATTTTGTCTCTGTTAGAATAAAGGTACCTATATAAATAGGAATCAGGACTGTCATACATCTTACAAAGTATCTAAGGAGGTGCAAGCAGCTACCTTTCCTCCATTTCCCCTTTCCCCTTCTTCCCAGGGGTTTGGTCGTTTGTGTGGCCAGCCAGAGAGTGTTCAAACAGCACTCAGAAAAGATTAGGACCATGATCTTGTACTGTACAGTTTAGTGTTTCAGTCAGTTGCTTAACATTTTAAAGGAAAGATGATCTCCCTTTTCCCATGACCAATTGAAAATTTTGCTGCTAAAAAAATGGTTCATGGCAGTCTGAGACAGGGATCTGAAGGATCACCAAATAATCTGGACAAACAATGAGGCTTGTGGTTTTTAGTTCATGTTTCACCCTTTGTTCAGCACTGTGTTAGCCTGATATAGCGTGGCCACTTAAAAACACTTCTCTTTAGTTTTCCCCGTAATTCCTAGTTAACTTCTGGGGTACACTACAGGCTCCAGTTTTGTTTGCAGTGAAATCAGTAACAGAGCAGTCCTAAATTAGAACATGAGTGGGAGTAGGGCATTAATACTGGTAAGAGACATAGACGTGATCTCTGTTATTGCCATGTACCACTTTGTCCACTTTTACACAAAAGAGAACTCTGTATATAATCAGTGAGGAAAACATGTCTGTTCCTCCTGCTTTGCTTCACTATTGGTTCAAAACAGCAAGAGGTGCCAAGAGCAGAATTATTTGTTTTATTTTTTTACATGCTGTATTCTGCTAGCTTAATGTAATCGATACCTTTTAAGCTTGATATTTGTAGTCTACGGTAATTTGCACATGGACCATACTGTTTTATCAGAGTAAGAAAACATTTCCACTATTTCCATCTACTCAGTGCATTTCCTTAGGTGTTCTTTTTGGTTGGTTTAAACTCATTACAATTATTTGTAACTGCAGAGTAAAGAAAAAATACTCAAAGCTACATTACTTCTCACTCTTAAAGAGCAAGGGAATCTGTAGCCTCCTCTTGCCAAGGGTGAGATTACCAAAAGATTCCCGTGGATTATGTTGTGCTGTGTCTTTATGTACCCTTTTGATTTCTGTGGAGTAATGGAAGAACTTTTAAGATCCAAATCCACAAGAGCCAGAGAACTAACTCTGGTCTCTTCCACCAAGAGATGCTTAAAAAATGAGATATTTAACAACTCTATTGAAAATTTTGCTGTTGAAATATATGTAGATAATAAAAGACTGTAGGCTCGGTTTATGGCCATACTATTATTCCCTTAATTTGGATACAAGTGACTGCCGCTTCCAGTGGGAACTGGAGAGAATCATAGACTTCTGCATTGTGAACAATAATATTTTGCATGAAATGATCCCCCTTAAGAAAAAGGGAATGAGTAGTACCCAACCCTTTGTTTGAAGGATGATGGCCAGGCAACACGGGAAGTGTTCTTCAGGGGTCTCTGCCTGTCTGTATATCTAACTATATCCCCTTCCTTCAAACAGTGCATTGGATTTTCTTACTGTAGAGCCCCAGAGGGGAGTAAGAAAGAGTTCAAATTATAAAAATGACTAGCAACACAAAATATGACTGGTCTTGTAAATGCTGTCTCTAGAAAGAATAAAAGGATAAAAACAGCAGCAAAAAAATTAAAAGAGCCTTCCCAGCCTTGGAACTAGATATTTTTCCGATAAACAAATCCAGAAACAGCTGAGCTTTTCTGATACTAATTTTTGTTGTTGTTGTTAGTTGGCTCAGAGCCTTTAACATCTGGTCTTCAGTTTCATGGTGAAGTTCTTTCCTGGTTTATATTTAAAATAGTATTTTCTAGTTCTGGGACATTGTTCAGTACTAAAATACAAAGAAGAAATATGATCTGATTTACAGCCATATTTGTTAAACACAAGGACATCAGGTTAATTGGAGGACTGCATGCAGACCAGTGCTCTTTTCAACAGTTGAGGGACTGCCACAAGATTAAGAGCTATGAGTGTCAGTGACAGCTGTTAAGTTTGTAAGAGTCACTGAGTAATTTTTAATGTTCTTGAGACCTTAAAGAAATACTGAGATAGCAACAATAGATTAAGCTATGCAGGAGGGCTAATGAAAAATGCCAACAAATTACGTACTGAACAATCTGTAAAAGAACTATGAGGTTTACACAACAGATGAATTTCAGCCTTCAGAAGAGAAGCATTTCCTTCAAAATGCCCCTCCCTCTTCCCAGAAGTTCAAAACAAATCATCCTTGTGATACCCATTCATGTGTATGGAAATGCATGATCACACGGCCATACCTCCACTTTTGTATTGTCACTGAAAGGGTAACCTAATTCAGAGACAGGGGAATCCCAGCTGTGTGTACTACTCCTTAGGGACGCTGGCAAGTGCAAAGTGATATGCCTGGCCTTCTTCATGACTGTCAGTAGGTTATAGTATAACACTTATAACAAAAATTAGCCTGGGTTTCTCAGGCCATCTTTTTTTTTGTCCAAAACTGCAGTTTCTGTGATGATGTTTGAGAGCACAGAGTTGAGAAAGTCCCTGGGCTTTGGAGAACGTCTTGTAAATGAAAGCCTGGTCAACAGGTTGGAAAATGCCAAGGTGGAAAATTTAGGTGAAAAAATGTGTCTGTTTACTGGCAGGTTAGGGTGGAGTTGCAAGCGTGAGAAGAGACTGTGGCCATTAAAGTCTAGTTACTGAGAGATTTAATTTTTTTCTGTTCCATGCTTCATCTGCTCTTCTCAATTTCCTTTCTTAACCATTTCTCCTATATTTTCTTCCTTTAGGGTGTATGTATAACCAACAGTTGCCTAATTCAGGTGACTTACGAAGATGAAAGCAAATGTTTCTGGAAGTGCAGGGGGCTTTTAGGGCAATGACTGACATACTCCTTGAGTGTAAAACTTAAAACTGCCTTTTCCCTCGTTCCTCCCTTTGAACTTTCAAAATAATTAGGAGGAGAGTTTGGAGTATATTTAGAAAGCAAGCAAGCTACCACTCACATGTCCTTGGCCTCAGTAACCTTGGACCAAAGTATTCAAAAAGTGGTCTATGTCTTCTCTTAGTACATGTCATGTATTAAATCAGTTGAAAAGCAAGATCTGTCTTTAGGTAGGCTTTTGAAATTCAGAAATTGAAGAAATTGCTTTAGCTACAAACTGTAGTATAAAAGTTTGATTAGTTTGTCTGTAGATGAAGGGAAATCCATTTCATATGGGCTTTTTCCTTGAAGTTTTTTCTGATCTGCAATCAAATGGCTACACTTTGAAATTGTCCATGAATAAATTAAAAAATAAACTGATATCAGAAAAATAGAAGTAGGACGTTTCGGTTTTGACTGTTTTTATAGTACAATGCCAGATAAAAAAGATGAAAATGAGAAACACTTTCAAAATGTCCCAAGGGGTTTTGGTTTAATACAGTATCTCTTTCCAACATTATCAGATTTTTCTGTTTCATTTATTGCCACCAAAACATGCGCAAAACTGACCATTTCGTGCAATATTTGGATTTTAGGGGATAGTGAATAACGCTACTGGTAATTTCTTTTCTGATCAGCCCTCTTTTTTCTTTTACTCAGAAATGTAGATTTCTCCAGCCAAATAAACTTCAACCCTTTAGAACTTACTTCAGTTGAGCTTAGCTATCTGTGTTCTACTACTTGAAACAGAAAACCAAGTATTTATCTTTATGCTAAGAGGTACTGACTATTCTCATCACTGCTGGAGCAAGGGTGAATCCTCCTAGCCTCACACTCAGATTTCAGTTATGTACTTGCAATGTTTTTGTTCTTGGATTATTTTTTATTAAACCTTTTTTTTTTTTGTTCAGTTTGGTACCTGTTGCTCCCTTTTGGTAGAAAAATGAAGGGAATAGTTTTAAGGCACTTCTGTTTACTGTTTTCTTTTTCTTGTTAGTTCTCCCTATCAGTTATTTTAAATGTCAGTTTTAGCAAAATGTTAGAAATATATGCATGCAATTCACATTATGTGTTCTGTTTTTCATATCTCCTCTGCCTTTTGCTTAGCTGGGATTTTGTGTCATTAAACATTATATGGAACAAAATAGCGTATTGGTGAATATAGACACACTGTTGGGACCTAAACCAGGAAAGTAACCAAAAGCTATTTATGAAAACAGTACTATAGCAGCATTAATATTTTGAAACTATCATGAAAAATGCAGAATGCAGGACTGTCTCATTCAATATAATTGTCTCTACATATTGTTTCCTTTTGCTGGCAATTTCTTCATTACGTTCCAGACTGCAAGAGTCAATCCAGAAGGGACTCATGGAGCATTAGGAAACCAGTCAGTCAAAAATAGAAGAGCAATATTGGGAAAAACTCCTATTTGTTGATTGTAAAAACCCTCTTTGCTAACGATCCTGCTCAATGTTTTTTCAAATTCTACAGATGCAGATATTTCACAGTTGCAGGTGAGGTGACTGGATACAAAAATGAACATCTATACATGCAGCTAATTTGCATGTGCGGATTTGGAGAACGTAAACAGCTTCATGCTCACTTAGATGCCTATGGAAATATAGTTCTTTATGGGAGTTCTGTGTACTACATCTGCACCAAATTTATTTTTACCACAGTTGCTTATTAGAAAAGCAGCTGTTATGCTGCATGACTTTAACACACTAGCACACCTTATTAAAAATTCACATAGCAAAAAGTTGTTTGCATAGTATTTTAGGAAAGAAATAGTTATGACAAATTCCATTTTCTCAGTTTCTGGTAAGGTGTACCAAATAATAGATACTTTCCCATTTTACTAAACATTGGAGAGTAATTTGTACTGCATTCCTTGAGAATGGGGGAGGTGGGTGTCAGGCTCTTTCCTGAGGTAATAGTGACAGGACGAGAGGAAACAGCCTCCCCTCAAACCAGGGGAGGTTTATATTGGATATTAGGAAAAATTTCTTCACTGAAAGGGTTATCAAACATTGGAACAGGCTGCCCAGGGAAGTGGGAGTCACCATCCCTGGAGGTGGTATGTGTAGATGCGTAGATGTGACACTTAGGGACATGGTTTGGTGGTGGACTTGGCAGTGTTAGATTTATGGTTGAATTCGATGATTTTAATGCTCTTTTCCAACCTAAATGGTTCTATGATTCCAAGTCACAAAGAGCTATTTACTCTCCTGTGGTAGAATTTTTCTTTGCAACTCTAGAATAAATGTAATATGATGGAGCTGCAAGTAGTCATTTTAATTAGAGGTTGCTTGTTATTAGCATGCGGCCAGTCCTTGATGAAGGATGTATGAATATTTCCAATATCCACATGTTGCTCTGCAACAATTTACTGTTAAGATTTTAGCGACCCTCAGGTAGCTCCTGGTTCAGAGCACAGGCAAGGCAGGTGGCATCACTGCAGCTGTGGTGTCTTAGGGGTAGATATGGCTCTTTGCTGACCTTTGTCTGTGAGGGACATGAGCCAGCTGTGTATCCAGCATCACTTACTTCACCCTTCATGCCCTTTCAGAGACTAAGACTTCATTCTCTCTCTGGCCCTGCCTGCCAACTTATGTTGAAAGTAGGATTACCAATCGTGGGGTGTCTGCCACTCTCTTGATGCACATGCCATTGGTGTGAGTAACATTGGTGCAAAATTGAGCAGTTGCTTCAGTACTGTATAGAATTTCTCTCTGTAGCTTTCTAAATCCAGAGTAAGTGGTTTATAATAACTATCTACTTGATGAAGGAAGAAGTGGACCAAATGAGCCAGAGAGATCCGAATGAGTGCAGCAGGTTCCCTTTCCTCTGGGTCCTGCTCTTTCTTACTCCTGATTACAATGTTTAGTACTGTGGAGGCAAGCTGAAGAGAGCTGCAATAACTCATATCCATATTTTCCCCATAGAAGAGGCTATAGGATATTTCCAGATTGATGCTGTCACTGGGGAGTTAAGAACAAGCCGGTCTCTGTCACATGCTGAGAGATCAGACTACAAGATGATGGTCACAGCCAGGGACCAGGGGATACCTTCACTTCAAGGACATGCTGCTGTTTACATCCAGGTACTTGATGTTGTATGGATAGACCAGTTGTGTTAGATACTTAGTTTCTTTGAAAAAACAATTTTGGGAGAAGCTAGGGAAATAAGCTGAAGAAAGGAAGAAGTTCAACATTATAAGCTCTTTGTCTCATGGTAATATTCTTTAGCCGTTTTTCTGCTGAGGGAGGAAATGAGAGGGCAGACTCGATTTGTTAAGAATACACAACAGCATTCTGGGTTGTCATGCAAATAGATGATGTTTGTGCTTTAGTGGGAGTTCATTATGAACACTGGAAAACAGAAGGGAAATACTTAGGTAGGCAGAAAGGAAAGCAAATATCAGGAGAGACTGAAACTGGCGGAAAGAGTAAATAATTCTTTTCTCCACTGTGTTACTCTCTTTTCTAAATTCTGTCTCTGTAACCCAGTATAAGGACAGCTTATTCCTTTGTGCTGGTTTGCACAGGGCCGCTGTGCATGGGAGTGTGAAATCCAGCGTGTGCTCTTTCCACAGCCAGCCACCTGCTGTTGGTTGAGCCGCAGTGGGGCTGCTTTGTCCAGGCTCCCTGTGCGCTCCTTTATCAGAGCCTGCATGTCACCGAGACTGCTATTTTCATGTCACCCAAAAGGTGGTTAATTCTGGATAGTTTAGAAAAAAATGCTTCAGTCAAGACAAGGCAAATGCAGTTCCCACAGCTAAAGAGATTCTTCCATTTTAAAGCATTAACTTGTAGCACTGTGGCAATCCCTAATGAATGAAACCCTGTAATGACATAAAAAACCCTGGCTATCTGTTTGTGTTTGGCAAACTGCATAACGTACAGTGCTGTCTTTGTCACATCTGTCCCTGTCCTGTGTAGAAAGACAGTTGAAGGGCTTCAGTGTAGGGGCAGAGATAGCAGCATTCAAATTGTCTGTCTCGGGACCCCTGTGATTCAGATGCTGAGAGGCAGTTTTGTCCCTTTTTTTTAATGTGGGAATGAAAGATAATCCTTGGCCAATCATTCCATAACTCTATTTGAACTTTTACAGAGCATGTTGAGTTTGTTTTCTGGCTTTGAGGCACAGTTAGGATAAATATAGTCACAAATAATAAATGATTAAACTTTCAGTTAAGGGAAACAGTTTCATTACACTACTCACAAAAACAATGGAAAAATATTGCGGTCTCTGTGCTTTTGTTGCAGGTAATCCCACTTCCCAATGGGACATCTGTCTTCTTTCAAGATTTCAAGCACTTTGTCATACCTGAAAGTTGTAAACCTGCGCAAGTGTTGAATTCTCTGAAGTGGCCTGATAATCATCTAACAACTGACAGGAAACTGCATTTCAGTATCGCTAAAGATGATGATGATGTTCATTTTGAAATAGATAGCTTGACAGGAGACTTTTTTCTTTCCAAGGAACTCGATTATGAAACAGCTTCGCACTTCCTGTTGCAAGTTATTATAAAGGATTATAATAATAATCCTCCACAGAATAACACTATCTTCCTGAGTATCGATGTAGAAGATCAGAATGATCATTCTCCATGTTTTCAAGATGACTTTGTAGTGATTGGCATAGAGGAAAATGTACCTGTTGGCACTCTGGTTTACACATTCAATGCAAAAGATGGAGATGGCAGTTTTCTGAACAGCAAAATACAATATTCCCTAGAAATTAGTAACACGGGTGAAAATCCATTTCTTATTCACCCATGGTATGGCACCTTGACCACAGCTTTTCCACTTGACAGGGAGGTAACTCACTCTGTGATCCTTACAGTGTCTGCGGCAGACCAGGCAATAAATCTGACTGATCGCAGGCTCGATTCCCTGGCTGTGAAAATTGTTGTTTTAGATATCAATGACAACAGTCCCAGTTTTACGTCTTCGCGTCTTTCCTATGTCATGGAGGATGTGGAGGTTGGATTCCTCGTGCACCGCATAATTGCAAAGGATCCTGATGAGGGAAGAAATGGACAAGTTACATATCACATTCTTTCGGGAAATGAAAACAAAGCATTTGCATTGGATAAAATCACAGGTACTGTAGCTTCTGGTCTCTGGATTTTCTTGTACTGTGCTTCTCAGAGTAATATTGGGGACTGCATACAATGCAATACTGAAATGCCACATTACTGTGGTGCTCTACCCAGGTGACTTGTCATCCTCGGGGTGATTACCTTGGGCAGAGCACCACACAAGCGTGGCATGAGTGCTATGTGCAGTAGGCAGGCTTGGTGAGATTCAGCTCAAAAACGTCTGCTTGATACTGTTACTGTATTGTGTAGATGTACTGGAGCTCCTTCCCATAGTGCATTAAGGAATGTGGGAAACAAGTGTGTGCAGTGGAATCATAGAATGTTAGGGGTTGGAAGGGACCTCCAGTGATCATCTGGTCCAACCTCCCTGCCAGAGCAGGTCCACCTACAGCAGGTTGCACAGGATGACGTCCAGGTGAGTTTGGAATGTCTCCAGAGTTGGAGACTCCACCACCTCTTTGGGCAGCCTCTTCCAGTGCTCTGCCACCTTCAAAGTCAAGAAGTTCCTCCTCATGTTCAGATGGAACTTCCTGCATTCAAGTTTGGGCCCATTACCTCTTGTCCTGTCACTGGGCACCACTGAAAAAAGACTGGCCCCCTTCTCCTGGCACCCTCCCTTGAAGTATTTGTAAGCATTGATGAGGTCCCCCCTCAGTCTTCCCTTCTCCAGACTAAAAAGACCCAATTCCCTCGGCCTTTCCTCGTAAGAAAGATGCTCCAGCCCCCTAATCATCTTTGTAGCCCTTTGCTGCACCCTCTCCAGCAGTTCCCTGTCCTTCTTGAACTGGGGAGCCCAGAACTGGATACAGTACTCAAAATACTTCATTCTGATTTTTGCGTGATGCATACTTAAAGCATATGCATACACATACGTTGCTATATGTTACACACAGGAAGGGCAAAGTCAAGACCAAGGAATGTCCATTACACTGTGAGCGGAACATGTTCAGTGGAGTCTTAAAGGGCTGATGAATTTCAATCTTCAGTCCTCTGAAATTCTCTGGTTCCTGAATGAGTTCTGTAACTATTATACCACCTGCGCACAAATGCAGATCTCAGCCTGAGAGTTGCAATATTTTCAGGTTCTTATTCTGATTTTGAATCCATTATGTGGTGCAGGTGACGCTGATTTGTACAGCTCCTAATTGCATAACTTACGTGCAAAAGAAGACAAATGTTTAAGTTAAACAAAGTCAAAAATTTGAGCCCAAAGTTAAATAAAAAGGAATTGTGAACTTCACTTGAATATCCCATGAATTTCCCTTGGTGTCAAAAATGAGTATTTCTGGGCCAATTAGCACTTTAAAGGGAATCACAGGTGATGATTAACTCCAGAGTCTGGAAGCTTTGCAGCAGTGGCACAGCATGCATGATGATGCTACATTGAAGCTGCGAGTGCTGGAAGAACTCTATCCTAACCTGGACCAGAATACTTTTTTAATACCTTCTTTCTTTATAATAGGACTCTTAACTACAGCCCAGCTTCTGGACCGTGAGGTTCAGGAGTGCTACAGTTTCACAGTCATGGCTCTTGATGATGGCAGCCCAGCTCTCTCTGCTACGCAGGTTCTAACCATCGTTGTTCTTGATGTGAATGATGAGACCCCGATATTTCTGAAGCAACTTTATGAGACTGCAGTTCGTGAAAACCAAGATGCAGGGGAGTTTGTCATAAAGGTGGAAGCTGTGGACAGAGATGCAGGTAATTTCTGTCCTTTGGCTATCGTGGACCATTTGCATTGTGGACCATAGCAGGCTGATCAAATCTTGCTGCCTGCTGTGGTTGCATGTACAGCCGTTGTGCTTTTTCTGAGGTCATGTGTGAGTTTTGAGTTTCAAAACATGACTTTTGGTTCAGACCCTCAACCTTTGTTCAAGGCTTGGAGGTACTCTGACTTGCACACTGGGGATTGCTTCAGCTCTGACAGGTATATTGAATGTAAAATGTGCGCTTGCATGATGCAGGGTAGCTCAGCATACTGTAGCTTTCCTGTGTAGATAGCCAGCGTGCCCTGGTTATACATCAGCAAACAGAGTTCAACTCAGTGTAAGTTAATATTTGAACATTTTATTGCTCTCAATCAGAGAGTTTTGAATAGTTTTAAAACAGTTCACCAGACAAGGGTCCTGGTTTTGTAACAGAACCGGCAAATATGCACTAATCTTTTCTGACCAGAGAGGGGCACTGTCATCCAAGATTTTCCAGCTAGTTGAGCTGTGAGGGATTCGGGGAGTCTGCTCTGGATGCCTTTACATACGTAAGAATGTTAATGCATTGCTTTTCAACCATACGCAGAACGAATGAGTAAGAAAGGGTGGTTTATGTGCTCTTCGAATCACAGGTAAGGGCTAAACGTGAGAGAGTCTTTGCTAAGCAATAAAAAATTCCCTCCAGTTCTTCAACTACCTGTTCTTTTGAAATGCATATGATGTTCCAGGTAGTCTGTGTGCTGGACAGAATCTGATCTTAAGTAATACCACGCACAGTGCATACAGTTGGTGTAACGTGAAGCAGATACATAGAATGTGTGGTCTGCAGTATTGATAAAATCTGGAAAGAGAATTAAGTAGTACAATACTGCTGCAATTGGTCCAAAGTTTGTCTCAGCTCTGTGAATTACTTTCTTTTTACTTTGTGCACTTTCTGTACATCTTCAGAATTGTTTAAGGTTATGCTATCCAAAAAAATGGATAAAACAACAGAGCTTGTTAGCAAAATAATTTTCTATATTCGGTAAGATTTGTCATTTTAATGTAGAGCACGTACTTATTACAAAAGGCTGATGTGAGCTCAGCAGAGGTACTATATAGAAGAGACATTTCCCCACAAGTATGTAGTGTGTTTTCTTTCTTTTGTGGAGCACACTATTAAAAAAAAAAAAAAAAAGCAGTGTTTGAAGTAAAAATTCACAAGATAATGAAGAAAATAAGTGGGAATTTGCCTGAATTCCTCTCCCTCCTTTCTCCATCCCTTATATTTATTTATTTCATGTCTTGTGGGAAGTACAGCAGAAGGGAAACTTTGGGAGCTATTAGATATTTATTGCACATCTTGTGGGAAATACAGCAGAAGGGAAATTTTGGGAGCTGTTAGAAGGAGGGAGCAGGGGTGGCTTGGCAGGGTGGAGAGGAAGGGCATTCCAAGTGTACTGGGTGGCACAGTGTGTGTCTGGCTGTGCAGTTTGGGCTGGAGCACTATTGCGGCTGATGGTTCCTTCCTGCTTTTTTTTTTTTTAAAGTACATCCAGTAACCACAATCCTTCTGTTGGTTCTTTTTCTCACATTTGCCTGATTTGGCCTCATGTCATGTTCGCATAACAGTATTGTTCCAAACAAATACTGAAGTGATGCTCATAATGTAAGAAAATAGGATTTATATAGGAGTCATATAAACACAATGCTACTCTTATGTTTTTGGAACAGAATTTTTGAATAACATGACTCCTCCCATGGTGTTCTTTATTTTTTTACATCACATTTTTTACTTTAATTTTACTCACTCTTTAAATTGCAGTTCACATCCCGGTAATATTTGCATAGTCTCAGTGGAGGACTTTCCTCCCATCAGATTTTATTTTTTTTTTCACTTCATATATTCCCTGACTGACCACGGGGAGGAATCATTTTTACTAACAATATCAGCCATCGTCAACCTTTTGTTTTATTTGTCTTTCTATTTCATTCCCTGTGAAGGGAAGAGGGAGAGCAAGCACCCATCAAAGAAGCCGTCACCTTCTTTGCGTTTGACCCAAGCTTTAAGCTTGCTTCCAGTTCAAAAGGTCTTTTTTTTTGGAAATCACTACTAAAATTTTTCCTTTTAATGATTTTCTTTCATGTGGATACGTTATCACGTGGATATGGGAAAACACAGATACCCACAGCATATTTAAGATATGTTTGTCTGGAGATATGTTGTTGCAGAAGCTCTGAATGAACTGAACTAGCATTTGTCAAGGTCTGCTCTTAAGCTGATGTTCACTTCTGTGGTTCAGTAGTTATGTCTGCAGCCTTAGGAGAAAAATCTCAGAAGGTTAATAGTTACTGCTGACTTAGAGTTGTGAGACAGAGCTCGCTGCCATTCACTAGATATTTTGTCTTGCTCATATTCATGGATTGTCATGGCCTTAACAACACTAGTGTTATAAAGATGAGACTTCAGCCTATATTTGGGGCAGGGGGGACATTTGTTCCCACAGCTTTTTCACCAGTGTTGGCACTAGACATATCCACAGTGAATGCCATGGCTGCTGCTTCCAAGAAGCTGTGGGAGTGCATCGGCTGCCCGAGCTGTGGTGAGGGAACAGGAAAAGGGGCTGAAGTTTTCCCATGGCTGCAGCTCAGGCGCCGTGCATCCCCTCTGCCCGTTTGGCCTGCAGGGAAAGGGGTCCTTGCTGGTGGCAAGGAAGAGGCTTAGCTCCTCTTCCAGCTTGTAATGTGCGGGAAGAATAGTTTGTTTCTTGTTTCAGTTTGTAATTTCAGCCCCCAAAATGTGACTAGCACTACTGAATAATTAAACAACAGGTTGGATCAAGTGCAAATGCGTCAGCTGCTGTGCCACGATATGTGAATGTGTAGAGTCAACACACTCTTCTCTTGGGCAGGGTGTGCAGCTTTCTCCTACTGCCAGGTGTACACTCCTAGCAGATGGATGTGAGAAAGGAGGCAGTAGGTGTCACATATCTATGTCCTTTAAGGATTAGTTGTTTTAATTTCAACGGTGTGTGAATAGTCAACTCGGATGGCACCTGTACGTTTTTTTGACATTGCCTGTAAGTAATGTCCGTTGTGAAATCTGCCAGGGAAGGCACTGGGTTGAAGCAGTTCAGTTGCAGGAGACCAAGGGCTAATAGTTAATATCAGCCCGCAGTGGCATGGGGGTTTTGTTTGGGTTTGTTTTTTTTTTATTTCCATCTCTAGCATTGGTGATTAAGGATAGATAAATGCAGGCAGAGCTGTGAATATCTTTTCAAATGTGGTTGAATGGTGTCTAATATAGGCAGATCAGATAGTATGTGATGGTAACCTTAAATTTAAAGACATTCTCCTTGATTGTCCTTACTGCTATATTTTTCTCCTTCCTTCTGGAAAGCTGGAAGGATTTCTGTAACTTATTTTTCCTTCTGCTATGTATTGTATGAATATGTCCCTCCCTTGACTCAGTTTAGGAACAAATGCATTTACAGTAATAATTCTCTTAATCAAATTTCAGTAGTGTTGTCAACCATTTAGCAAAGCTATTCAAAGGCAAACAAAGGAAGTCATGGATGTTAAAAGCTTGTAGGCTCTGTTTCTTCTCTCACACTGGTGTTTCTCCATCAAATCCAGTGTAGATTGTCTTGCTTTCGACTGCAGATGATGAGAACAAGCAGGCAGTGTTTGACTCTGAATAGCAGTTTTCGTATGACTAGGAGTGCTGTAGTTTTTCAGGTGCACCAACTGTCCCTACCCTGCTAAAAGACTGATTGTTGGCTGGAAAAACACAGAATGATTGAATGAAANGGGGGGGGGGGGGGGGCTGTACAATAGTACAAGCCTTTGAAGTATAATGTAAGATTAAACTCATTAAAGTTAATATGTGTGATGAAGATGACATTATACTTTCCTCAGGAGGGTGTTGAAACTAGAAGAAATATAAAACACATGATTTTGTAACCATAATAGGTAAGACTGTGGAGTAACGTTTCTTGTTCCCCTCAGGCGGGCAACTTTGAAAGAAAGGTTTTTAAAAGCCTGTACCGTTTCCTAGAGAAAGTCAGGAAGGTTAATATCCCTGTACTATATACAAATGGTAGGTCTGATTAGGAACTGAATGGAATTGGCATTCAGAAAAACTTGGAGGGAAGGAAACTCTTTAACCATCCCTTCTGGAAATCCTGCATGACTTTGAAATGATACTGCTTGGTTTTATAGAGACTGGCTACAAGTGGGAGCAGTCTAAAAGATCTGAAACATGCTGTGGGAATGTCCACCAAATTGGCTTTTCTGTTGAAGACAACCAGGAGATGGCTGCTCTGTGAGCCCTGATGGGACTTAGGCACCTGAGTGCTCAGTGTTATGAATATTTAGAACTGGTGGGCATGCCAAGAAGTGAATGTTTTCCCTGAATGTTTATACTATTCAGTGTGGTACTGTATAGAGATACTCGCATTGGCTCTGAGTGGAGTTAAGTGGAGAACCAGAGCAGCCCGGTGCTCTGCCTGACATCCTGTTGAGAAATTAACTACCTCAGGGAGATCAGAAGACAAATGCATGGATTCCACAGTCTAAGTTAATGCTCTCTTGTACCATGTTGATATGTCAGCTTGTTTGGAGACATGCCATGAGTGCCTAGAAATGTTGCTGGGGTCACTGGAAAACTTAGGCGCAAAGCGGCATCTGGACAAGGATTTTGAAGATCCAAATTTAAAAATTTATGCTAATGAAGAAGCAGTTACTCACTGAATTAAAAATAGTAATTTCATCCATAACCCATTTCCTGGGGAGGGAGAGAAGAAAGAGACAAATTTGTAGACCTGCATGAGGAGAGTGGACATGTTTTACTGAGACTTCTGTTCTGCTTTTAAGGACTGAATTCCTTGCTTCAATATGAAATCTTACCAGGAACTGGTTATGAGAAATTCAAGATGAACTCGGACAGTGGAGAACTCATAACAACTGCATCACTGGACAGGGAAACTCAGGAGGTTTTCGGCATTAAAGGTAACAGTGTGAAATACCTATGATTGCCTGCAAAATGTGAAATGAGAATGGGTGTGGTGTTACTATCAGTGTCACCTTTTTTTCAGGCCATCTGAATTACATGGAAGTGGTATGATTTTCAGATACAGAAGAGCATGTGGTTTTTGCATAGCACAAATAATTCTCCTATCCTGCTTTTATTAAGGAACATCTATTGTTGCACCCACAGCCACTGTATAAAATTTGCTTTCTTTTTATTAATCTTAGTTTTAGTTCGAGACAGTGGAACCCCATCGCTGTCGAGCACAGTGACAGTTATCTGCACAGTGCTGGACGAAAACGATCACTCTCCCACATTTCTTCTTCCTGCCTCTGAGATCCATATTCCAGAGAACCAACAACCGTCTGTTGTTTACATTACCCGGGCTGTAGATATGGATGCTGGCAATAATGGAGCTCTAAGATACAAAATAATTGGTAAGTTACACTCCATCATTTTTGTTAGTATAAATCAGGAAGTATATAAACAGCAGTATCCAAGTTTTAGACTACTCTTGATTTTACAAGGCCTCCCTAGCTCCCATCTTGTCCACATGCTTCTTTCATGTGGGGGAAAAAAAAAGATCTTTCACCCCTTTGTCAGCATTAATAAGCACTTTCCAGGCATACTTTCAGTCTGCTTTCTGGATTTGAAATAGTACAGAAAAGAAAAACAAAAAACTACCAAAAGCTGGAAGGAGGCATTAATCATGAAGGCATAATTTTGTCCTTTTTGTTATAGTTGTAGAAGTTCTGAATGTAAATATACCCTTGCAAATAAGTACAAGAATTAATCTAATTTTACTTATTTAATTTTATTTATTTAATTTAATTTAATTTCATGAGAGCTTCTTTCACCCAGCAATTAGTAATGTCATACTTGGTTTTCATGTTGCCAAACTCTCCCTGTGTCCACTATGCCAATGTAAGCTTCACAGCTGTTCAAAGCCTCCTGTAATATCTTTACACAAATACAAGTTTGCTGTGCTTACTTTGGTTTGTGGCGCTCAGCAATAGCTCAAATGTAGGCAGATAGCTACTGTGGTAACAGCCAACACATTTTTCTTTGAAGAAACAGTTACGAATTCCTTTATGGTTTTCTTGGTTTTAATTTCGTGATCTTTTACGATCTCTAATTTAATTACCTTTGATCTTTCTACATGTTATAAAACTATGTATGCCATTCACTGTTACAAAAAACTCTGGGTTTTCTGTCAACTGCTTCATATTTACCTCCTCCTCCCCATGCCCTGCAAATCAAGAGCTTGCACAGCTATTCACTTCCAAGAGACAGGTTTGTAGAAGAGAACAAGAAGCAAGTAATTACAATTGTCAGCAATGCTTTATAGGTTTCTGGAATTTGTAACTAAGGTTGGGAGGAGGTCACTTTATGCAGCAGCATAGTTGCAGGAGACTTTATAAGGTGTGCTGCTTTGGGAAAAAAGACATGCCTCTGGCAAAATAGCCACTCTGTAAATTGATATGACATTCAGTATTTACTGTCATTGCCACCCACTGATTTAAATGAAATGCAGGTTTTAATTTGTATAAGAGGAATCAAATATGTGAAAGGCACATGAGCACACCAGCTGTACGAGCAATGGGATCATGTTATTGCAATTAACATAGTGGTATTCACAAGGGATTCTTTTTTCAAAAGCATTGTTTGTGATCATTTTATTTTTCATGTGTTTGAAAGGTGGAAATGTTGGCGAATACTTCACACTAAATAACACTTCAGGAAAACTGCTGGTCACTCGTAGCTTAGACAGAGAAGACGTCAGCAATTTCACTCTTGTAATTGAGTGCCGTGACCTAGGCAGTCCCTCGAGAAGCTCCACTGCACAGCTCGCTCTAACAGTCTTGGATGAAAATGACCACAGCCCGTTGTTTGCAAAGACCCAGTATCAAATCTCTGTGAGAGAAGACCTAGAGGAAGGCTCAGCCGTCCTGGACCTCTTTGCTTCCGACAAAGATGATGGCCTGAATGGCGAAGTTGCGTACTCCCTCATTGATGACACCTTCGGAGCGTTTGCTATTGACAGTGTAACAGGTTCCATAGTTACTACAAAGGCACTGGACCGGGAGACCAAATCCCAGTATACATTTAGGGCTGTGGCAAGTGACTGTAGCACACATTTGCCAAGAAGCACCACTGTCAGTGTTGTGGTGCATGTTGATGATGTCAATGACAACGATCCCATTTTTTTGCAGAATCCTATCAGAGCCTTTGTGCCTGCTGAAACCAGTGTGAATGAGACAGTAACCACTGTGAGAGCAGAGGACATGGATCTGGGATCAAACGGAGCTGTTGTTTTTAGTTTGATGATAGCAGAAACTGTATTTCAGATCGATGTAAAGACAGGTGACATCATTCTTCAGGAGCCCTTGGCTTCTGAAGACTTCAGTACCCAACTACTAGTGACGGCTTCAGATCAAGGTATCCCACCTCGAACAGCCACAGCTATGGTCATTATCTTTACAGAAGAACAAGAGGAGGAGATTTCATTCACCCGTAGCCTGTATGAAGCAAGTGTGCCTGAGAACAGTGCAGCAGGTGGGCATCAAATCCCAAGTTGGGTTCTTGCAGTTGCCAATCTCCCCTCCTTTTGGAGTGGTAATTGTAATGAATAGTATAGGGAAACCTTTTTCCTGTACAGTGACAGGGAGAAGTTAATTTGGAGGTAGCAAATACCCATCTGCCCCTTTTCAGTGCACCAGCATGAAAAAGAAGCATGGTGTGTTAGCTGGTGGCATTGTCTGGCTCTTGAATTTGCTGCCCATGTACAACAGTGATGCTCCCGTTAAACAGAAAGCTCCCTTGTCAAAGGTGGTGTGTTTTCGTCGCTCAGCCTGGGAAGCCCTGAGCACCTCTTTTAGCAAAAGGACTAATGATGGGTGGGTAGCGTTTTGCTTGTCAATGCGCATAAGCTTGGATGAGATGAGTGGTGTGTACCAGTTGCACCATGACATTTCTTGGTTTTGCAAAACCCTTCCTGAACTCTAGTAGCTTTCAGAGATACCCTAAAACCTTACTGAAGTTTTTGACTTTCCAGAGGAGGGAAAATGGGTAGGGTGGGGTGAAGGGGAGAGAAGTTTGGAGGCTGTGGTACATTGTCACTCAGACAGGCTTCTACAGTCTATCTCCAGGTAGAGGCTGTGGTATTGAATGCTACCTACAGACAAACCAGCTTCAGTCACAAGGTGCTTATAGATTTATTTATTTTTGTTCATTATAATGATGAGAATTACTCTTCTACTTTTTATCATTCAGAGAAAATTAGTAGTTATGCCTCCTGCCAATTAGATATGGTAAGTACCTTTTCCTGCTTCAGGGAATGGGTTCATCCTAATGAGGGGCAGAAAGGAGTGCCTTTCACATTCTTCTGCCCACAAATCTCACTGTACAATTGACCAGGTGTAGAGATCTGACCTGCACTATGTTCTTGATTCAAACACTGCCTCATGAGGTTCACCTTGAACAAGTCATTTATCCTCTTTATAGTTCAAATTTCCCTTAGTAAAATGAAAGCAATATTCCTTTATATCCTAAGGGTATTGTGAGACTAGTGAATTCTTAGATCTTGAGCAACAGCCTGTATATTTGATTAAGAATTGGTAAAAAATAAATGTGTTAATAATTTTGGAAAACCAATCAATATTCTTGGATAATGACAAACAGAATAGAGAATGAAGGGTGAAGATGACTGTTGCAGTAATTACTTCTGTGATTACTCAGCCATTCCTTCCTCTCTGCCTGTTTGGAATTACAAGCCAAATTTTCATCAGCGTATTTTAAGATAAAGATAATGCTGTGAGTATTACTGATATTTCAGTTAACAGATCAAAAAAAGGCAGTAAAGTAAATCTTTTTTTTAATTAAGTGACTTTTTTTAACCATAGATGAAATATTTTTGTTTCAGGCTATTTTTACAAAGCAGTGATGAGTGATCAAACCACTAGGCTAGAGCATCCTTCTAGATCTCTCACCATCCGTCAAAAAACATGTGGGATTTTGGAAAAAACGGGAACGACTGGAGCATACAGTAGCCTGGTGGTTAAAACACTCTCCTGAAATATGAAAGGTGTAGTTTCAGGTCTCCTCAGGCTGAGGAGCATTTCTCTTTCACTCCATACTGAGCACTGTGAATATGGAACCTATGGGATAAGAAGTTCTTTAATTTTTTTTAAACCAGTGCTTCATTTATTCCTTCTATTATAAATGCAAAAAAAAAAAATATCCCTAAACACATTTGTCCTGACATTTAAAAAATACTTTTTATTCCTTGTATTTGACCAGGATTTACAAGTGATTTTGGACACCTTAAAATTGAGTATTTCTGTGAATGAGTCACACATACCCCAAGGCCCTAAACCCTGTTTTACTAGCAACAGCGCTGTACAGTAATTAATCCTATGTCACTTTGCAAAGGAGAGTCCACCCTGAGGGAATTGCTGCTTCCAGAAGATACAGTTTGGATGTCACAGCAATGTGTGTTAACCTCATTTTCTGTTTTTTCATTGACCTACCCATTGAGAATCAATTGTGGTGATGTATGGGGACCCTCCATCCTGGGTGTCCAGAAAGCGGAGAGACCAGGGTGTTTCCAGAGGCGAGCCCTGGGCTCTCAAATTTTGTCTCTCCCTTGCTGCAGGAGTCTTGTATTTTCAGAAAGTATTGTGTGAACCTGTTTGTCATGCTTCCCAGGGCAGTAACGTCAAGGCCCTGGTGTTTCAGTCTTTTCAGGAGAGATGGGCTTAACCTGCATTAATCCTACATTTCTCTCTAGTTAAGAAAAAATAATATGAGGGAACATAGATTTTGTTAGGAAATAAGTATCAGTTTAAAGAAAGAAAATAAAATTCAGAGCTTTATGGCAATAGACAAGCTAATCTGACCCTGAATTTTCCTATGTGTAGATACATTCGAGAGTCAGGCTCGACATCCCAGCCTGAAATTACGAAAATGCCCCAAAGGACTAAGGTAACAGAATGCCATAGTCAGATTGTTCTCCCATTCAATCTATAGAAAATATAAATAATATTCAATTTAAGTTGTTTTGATTAAAGGAAATTTAGCAAAGCTTCAGTGTAAACAGGAGGATTTAATCCCAGAATTTTAGTTTGTGTATTTAATAAAAGTCTATTTGCTAGGAAGATCAAATTCTTTTAAGAGTATGAGAAATTTTACCAAATACTAATACTGTTTTGGCTCTGTTTGTAGCATTTTCTTATTTATATAGACATAAGTAAATATCAAATATTTTACATTTCAGTGGGGAAAAAACCATGATTGTAATTAAAACTCTCATAGAAGTTAGCTTACAGGATATATGTGATCCTGGGACCCCTACAAGTATGAATGGGACCAGTGTAGTCAGTCCAGGGGAGATTTACATTACTTGCTGATTATTTATAGAACTGGTATTAATAAACGTGGCTTTTCCTCCTAATTTTATTTCTACCTTAACTAATGGAGTGGGAAAACTCTAAGTTTATTTTTAAAAGAATAAAAAAATCTGAATAATATAAACGACGAAAGCCAAAGCCAAGGGTCCTTAGTTTTAATTTAGTCTAAACTTGTCAACTGGGTGAGTGCCTCAGGAATTGGTCCTTGTGGTCAGATTTTCTTTAAGTGTTTGACCTCCAGGTTTAATGACCTTCAGAAAACCCCATTCTTCTACTTTTTGTTTAATATTAAATATTTAATGTCTTTAAATATTATAAACTGCATTACAACAGGCACTTAGAAGCCAGTCAATAAATAATCAGGTCACTGCAGTCTCAAGAGGGTAAGAAACCTTTATTATTCACCAAGCTTTCACTTGAATGATTGTTTGCGTAGCATTTTACTGGAGACAGATTCACCAGTAAAACTTGTTGACTTCTCTTTTTTTTTTTTCCTTATAGATATAAAATATGTTGCCTCATTCTGTAAGTCATCTCTTACTCTTTATGCTCAGTTAGCTTTTTCTTTCGTTAGCAATTAAGAGATCTCAAGAAATAATTGCAAGGATGAACCAGGTTTAGAGGACAAAGGAGGGAAAAAGAAACTACTATAATGAGTACAGGAGAGAGAAGAAAAATAATGATATGGATTATACAGTAGCTCATTTCTGCTGTACATGTTATGTCCAAACACAGAGTACAACAAAAGTTTTTGACCCTATTTGGCCAGGCAGGCAAATACTGTCCATGCTGCCGTGCAGTTTCAAGTCAGTAGGCATAATGTAAAGGTTGATATGTTGGCTATTTAAAGCACTTGAGATACTTCCAAATGCAATCAGGTTGTCTGATTGAACTGAAAAAAACCCTAAATACAAACATATTAAATCATTCTTCCCTTCCTCTCATATTCTTAACTGATCCATAAATTTATTGCATCGTGTTTCAAGCCAATCTAACTGCTTTCTGCCATGATCCTGTTCTCCCTCCTTTCTTGCACTAGCTTCACTCATGCCATTTCAGTATGCTTTGCAGCCAGAAAGCTACCTTTCTCTTAAATTTTCTCCAGTTTACCTGTTACATGTTATAACCTCTGCTTGAAGCAGTATTTGAATCACCTGTACTTGAAATTGCGAGCACCAGTGGATGGGTACTGTCCTTTGCTATTTGCCTGTATGGAGCTTGTTTGTGTCCCAACAGCCTCAGAGTTTGATCATCTTTTTTTTTTTGGACAATGAACTGTAAAAATTTACTGTTTAAAGGAGTCATTTTCTGTGAAAGGTGTCAGAAACAAGAAATTGGTTTCCTGCCAAAAAGAAGTTGTAAACAATTTTGAAAAAAATTCATGAAAATGTGAAAAATATGAAATTTAAAGGATTAGGATTTGCACACCCAGAGCAACAATTTATTAACCTAACCCCTGAAAAACAGGGATTTAAGTAGAAGTGCTGCTGTTTCCTTTACTTTTGGTAGTTTTTCTTAAACACGCAAGCAAACAAACTAAAAGTCTGCTGACGGCATTATAAGATAAATAGTGACATTCTTCAGACCTTGAGTTTTTTTCTTATCTTTAACTCTGCTCTGAGGATGCTATGAATGATTGCCCTTGCAGGCTTCTGTAGTTTAAATCAAAGTTTCCCGGCAATGAAAATTCAACCTACAGCCCCCTATTTTAGTTCCTAAAAGAACTAGTGCAGCATTCATACCAGTTTTTACATATTGGACGGTTGGATCTTACTTCCAGAACTTTTCGAGTAAGTATCTTACAAACGTATTGACTAGTACAGAAAATTAAATCTGTCAAAATCAGCGTATTTTTGCTTTTGACAGTCAGATTTTAGGAGCAAATGACAAACCACTTAAAAAAAAGAATTCCTGGTTTTAGAAATTAGTAAGTAACAATGCTAAAATGAAAAAAGTAGCAGATAGTTTTAAGAGGAACCTTTCCTCTCATTTTTACACTAAAAATAAAGTCCTTTCCTCCAACATCCAGGACACTGAGTGTGAACAGCATGCCCTTTGTAATGTAATAAAATAGCTAGTTCTCTATAACGCTGTTTGGAAGAGTTCAGGTTGCACAGTAACCTCATTCCATCATGGTTGCATGGAATCAATTACAGTTAAATTAAACGATTAAAATCCATTAAAATCAATTACCATCTATACTAAACATTTTGTAGCTCACTTGAAAAGAATAATTATTTGGAAATTTTGATAATGCTTTTTAAACTTGCTACATTTTTGTTAAACGTGATGATTCTGAGCAGGATAATGTCTTCCGTTTCACGTTTTTCCTCTAATCCCATTTTAAATAGGATTCTTTATTTCATTTCTCTTGTATTCTATATTAAATCATTGCTCTTTTCATTGAATTTGTACTCTGCTTGAATTGACATATAGCTATGCATGTATTTGCATCTTTTCATTCTCTTTGTCAGAAGATGGCTAATTAAAATTTTTAAGAACATTTCATTTACAATCTTGTTTAAATATCCAAGTTGAATTCAGATAAAAGAAGGAAAAATAAACTCTCTATGGTGATTTGGGAGTAATATGCATTCCAATGATGCGAAAGAAAAGGTCTATTTTCTTTAAAAGAATTAATGAAAAGGTGAGATTTAAATGACCAAAGACAGCATAGCCTGAATAAAAGGAATACTTATGACTTCAGGTAAGAGGTAATTCCAGTAGTATCTGGGAGTTTGTGATTAGGAAAAGTTAAAACTGATCATTTTATTTAGGCAGGTGATGAAGTTGTGATCAGATGAGTAATTTATTGGACAAGAAGGGATATACAGTGCCTTGCCTATGAAGTTGTAATGTCAATGAAAAGTCATGGAGGCATTGTTTTTATTGTCTACTATTTTGACTCATGAATAAGCACCTAGCCTAATATATAGGTGTTTGGCTGTGCATCTGCCAAACATGGTGATTATTAGTCACCATAATATAAAATCAGAATAAAACCTTCTAAAGTGGACATGATGAAAATGTCTTATTGCTTCCATAGGTACATCACTTCTAACTGTAGAAGCTTATGAACATAAATTTACAGGAGAAAACATAAAATACAGCATCTTCAGTGACAAGGAAAGCATATTCTCCATACACCCTATTACAGGTACTTTTTTTATAATTTTTTTTTTCAGGTGTCTGGGTGTAGCTTAAAGAGTGTGGTCTCTAAAATATAGCAAGTTCCTACCAGAAGAACAAGGGGGAGATATCTTAGAGTATTACGCTCCTGTTAGAATGAATAAATCATTAGTAAAATCTGGAATGTGGAGAGACCTGCACTATTGTGAACTTGTGGAACAAAGTTGACCAGTATACCTGTTTAAAATGCTGAGTTCTGATTAGCTTATGATCACCATGTGCTGTGAGTTAAGTACTGCTTTGTGACCCAAGCTGAGACTACATCTTGTTTCTCATCATAAAGGTGCCCAAAACCTCAATAAACATAATCCTTCAACATACTCCTAATGTAGGAAGCGTTAGACTCTTGTTGAGTTTAATGCTCTTTGTTTCAGGCAAACCTTGACAAGTCTGAAACTCATGTTTGGGTTTTTTTTGGTGATTGTATTTACATTCTGCAGCAGGTGTGCTTTCACCTGCTTTTCAGTCACAAACTTCTGATGGCAGTAGAGCAGCGTGTTCCCCGTGTGCATTTACATGCTGTTATCTAAGGCATCTAAGAAAGCATAGTTACTCTGGTTGCGTCTCAGGTCTTAAACATCTGCAACGAAAGAATTTGCCTTCTGAATAGCTGGAGTCTTTCTGGGGTGGCATAGACAGTGTAAGCAGTTTTCCTCAGAAATACTGTAAAAAGGTTGTACTCTTAAAAAATTACTTTCTCCCCAAGTTCCTGGAGGCTCTAATCGCTGATTATTCTGATGTCTCCAGGTGTTGAGTGGTGTACTCTTGTAAAGCTATCACGTTTGATGCTGATGGAAAGTTAAAATAATACTGGTTTTTTTAGATGAGGAGCACTTAAAGTGCATACACTCGATTTCCAATTTCTTCTTATTTCACTGAAATAAAACTAGGAAGATTAAAGAACATCTTAGAGACAGGTTTATCTCTAAGAAAGTGACTCTTCTCTGTTATTACCTATCACCTAAAAAAAAAAAAGTCAAATGAGATTTTCCTTTTTTTTTTTTTTAATCAGGTCAGTCTGAAAACTGGTTACATGATGCTTTTAAGAGTCTCATAAGCACTCTCTTCACAAATGATCATGTAATTTCTATAGCAATGGATGTCAAAAGTCTTCTTTTGAGATCATAGAATGTTAGGGGTTGGAAGGGACCTCCAGAGATCATCTGGTCCAACCTCCCTGCCAGAGCACATTCACCTAGAACAGATTGCACAGGATGGTGTCCAGGTGGGTTTGGAATGTCTCCAGAGTTGGAGACTCCACCACCTCTCTGGGCAGCCTCTTCCAGTGCTCTGCCACCCTCAAAGGAAAGAAGTTCCTCCACATGTTCAGATGGAACTTCCTACATTCAAGATTGGGCCCATTACCTCTTGTCCTGTCACTGGGCACCACTGAAAAAAGACTGGCCCCCTCCTCCTGGCACCCTCTCTTTAAGTGCTTGTAAGCACTGATGAGGTCCCCCCTCAGTCTTCCCTTCTCCAGACTAAAAAGACCCAATTCCCTCAGCTTTTCCTCATAAGAAAGATGCTCCAGCCCCCTAATCATCTTTGTAGCCCTTTGCTGCACCCTCTCCAGCAGTTTCTGTCCTTCTTAAAGTGGGGAGCCCAGAACTGGACACACAACTCCAGATGTGGCCTCACCAGGGCAGAGTAAAGGGGGGAGGATGACCTCCCTCCACCTGCTTGCTACACTCCTCTTAATGCACCCCAGGATGCCATTGGCCTTCTTGGCCACAAGGGCACATTGCTGGCTCATGGTCATCCTGTTGTCCACCAGGACTCCCAGGTCCCTCTCTGCAGAGCTGCTTTCCAGCAGGTCAGTCCCCAGCCTGTACTGCTGCATGGGGTTATTCCTCCCCAGGTGCACTTGCCCTTGTTGAATTTCACTGGGTTTCTCTCTGCACAACTCTCCAGCCTGTCCAGGTCTTGCTGAATGGCAGCACAGCCTTCTGGTGTGTCAGCCACCCCTCCCAGCTTCATGTCATCAGCAAACGTGCTGCTGGTACACTCCATCCCTTCATCCGGGTCATTGATGAATACATTGAACAGGACTAAATACTTGAGCCGTTGTGGTTTCTTCTGTTTTCTTTCTTCTGAAACCTTTCTTCTGTTTCTTAGAAAACATTAATTGAAGTGTAGCCTTTCAAGACTTTTTAAGAGCAGTTCTTACCTCAGCATTAATTTTGACAACAGTAACTCTCTACACACTGTTTCTCCAGCAGAAGTATTTTGAGCTATATTGATGCCCTTTCTATCTTAGGTATGCTAAACAGCCAAAGGTATGCTCTGCTTGTCTTTTCAAGCACTGATGTTAATCAGCCCCATTTTGGAGAAGACTGTTTCCTGTCCTAGGGGATTTATTATATTGTAGAATCATATAAAGTATTGTTATGGTTTGAGAAACACACAACAATTTTTTGTTGTTTAGACAATTATTCTATCACCTTATATATCCCTATAGATCTATCAGATCTAATATATCTATCACCCTATATTCCACTTGGGAAGGGGAATTGGGGAAAAATAAGGAAGCACGAGGGTTGAAATATAAACAGATTTAATAGAAGAAGACTAGATAATTAACATTAATAACATTAAAGAACCAATATTGATCCGATACCAATATAAAATATATAAGGATTATACTCAGCCCATTCTATAAGCAGTAAACTGTGCAATCCCAGCAGTGAACACTAAATGCTGGACACTGCGAGTGTTACGGCTTCAGGAGGAAGGGAAGGCCTCAAGGGTCTGGCACTTGGCAAGAAGTTCTCTGGATTGCAGCCATCAAGGGAAAGCGAGCTTCGCAGCAAACCTTCTAATTTATATTGGATGTGACGTTCATGGTATGAAATAATCCTGTTGGCCAGCTTGACCCAAGTGCCCAGGTCTCGCACCTCCTCATCCCTGCACCTTGCGAGCTGAGACCTTGAAACCCACACACCATAACTGGCTGTAAAGTAAATGTTTTCCTAAATTCAGACACTAGAGTCTTCTAACAGTGCAGTTTTCCCAAGCATTAGGAGATAAAATTAGTCCTGTGTTGCTCAAACCAGGACAAATATATAGGAATTGACCCAAAGGCATGAGCTAGTCTATCATCTGACACAGAGAGGGAATCAGCTGTGCCTAAATGGACAGAAGTTTGTCTGTCATGTTCTTAAAAACCTCCAGCGATATTGATTTTGCAAACCTCAATAGTCTCTAGGAGTCTTGGCAGTTGGAAAGTTTTTATTCATCTGTATTTGAATATGCGTTGAAACAATTTAAACTTATTACTTCTTAGCCTAGTAAAAACAGACATAAGACAGAGGCAAAAAAAGTTATTCTTTATGTATTTGAAGACTGTTACCCTGTTTCTTCTTCGTGTACACTTCTCTAAAATGAGCAACTCTTGTTCTTTCACTTGTTCCTTCTAGGTGGTATATCTCAAACTTGATTATTTGCTCCACTCTACACTAGAGTCTTTCAGTTACCCTCTGTCATCTTGTAGTGTATTCCTTCTGCCACTATCTATTTTGCTTTTTCTGTGTAGAGAATGTGATAGTTTTTAAGTGTTGTGCTGAAGAAAAAACACGTGCCAGCTTTGAAATCTTTATGTTGAAGATGCAATTCTTGAACACTAGACAAACCCATAAACAGTAGCCAATCATTGCTGCTTATCTTGGAAAATAAAATTGAAGAAGCACTAGCTCGGAGAGCCATAGTAGATAGGTGTGTTCAGTGAAGGAGACCACAAACGTTAGGGATTTCCTAACTGCATTTGTGGGTGTATTTTCCTGATTACATAAGCTCCATCTTGATTTTTTTAATTTTTATTTTTATTTTAATAAACCAGGTGCAATCACAGTAAAAAAGCCAAATTCTCTTGATTATGAAGTTAAGAATAAAATACATCTTTCAGTTTTGGCTGAAAATAGCTTACATTCAGCTCTCTGTGGAGTGACAGTTTTGATTGAAGATGTGAATGACAACGTACCTAAATTTGAGCAAAGCTATTACAAAGCATCAGTATGGGAAGGCCAAAGTCCTAAAACAGACATTGTACAGGTAAGTGGAAATATATCTTCCCAACCCCCGTGCTGTAGTTAAAAAGAGGTTTGGTTGATCTGTTCATGACTACAGTCCTGCTAGGTCTCTCCTGGACCACCATAACTTAAAAACTAAGATTGAGGTTCTTGATGTTGCTACTACTTTGCTTGGATATCCAAAATATTCAGTGATTTCCTTTTATTTCTAGACCACATTTCAGATCTTTCATTCAGGTTTTTTAAGTTGAAAGAGAATTCTCTGTCATCTTAATAGCTGTGCAGCTGGACTTCAAATTATTTTCTCTCTCTCTCTCTCTTTTTTTTTTTTTTTAGTTTTCTGTTTCTCTCTTCAAGTAGTTAAAAAATACCATTCAAAAGCTGTGGTTCTGGTTACAATATAGGCTGGGTCTTGCATTAATGCATCTACTGAAATAGCTACAGAAATAAAAAGAATACTTTCAACTCATCAGACTAGTAGAGTCAAACCCAAGTGTTCAATTTAAAATCTGATGCCTAAAGAGCAGCTTGTCTCAATTTAAATGTGCAAACACTTCTTCCTCTGAATGGATCCATTCTCCAAAAGTGTTTCCAGCTGGCCGTGTTCAAGCAAAAGAAGACATCAGTTGGACTAGAAGAACGCATAATTTCCTCAGTACATGTTCTTGCATTGCAAGTCAGGTCACAGTGCGGGTCATGTTAGGTACTAAAGATATTCCTCCTCTAGAGAATAAATGGAAAGCTACAAATGCCTCAGGGGCAAAGTGATTAGAAACTGATGGACATTGTATTTAGAGAAACATATGTCCAGGAATAGAAAAAAGTCAAAAGGCAGTCAACCCAGATGTGTAGTCAAAATTTTATGACAGAATACATTCTATTATGTTTCCTTTATTCAGTCTGACTTGTTGCCTCTGCTATGGTTTGGATCCTGTACTCATTATAATGCTTGTTAAGCAAACAGAAAAATACAAAGATAACTCTTCAAAGAGTCAGAGGAGTCTTTGAGAAACCTGTTCACTGCTGTTGAATGTTACTTATTCCGTTGGTTTTATAGCTTGCCTCTGCCCTTTTTATATTTTCTGGTTCGTATTTTAAAAAGTAATTAATGAATTATTCCATGAAAGCTCTGAAAACATAATAATTTAGTTATGTTATCCTTTGTTTGTATAGGAGTAATACTTTAAGGGCTAGTCCCAGACACCTGAGAAAGTGCATTTTTGTGTGCTAAACAGAGACAGCATTCTAACAGCAACCTTCAAGTAATATAAGCAGTGTAAAATGATTACATTCAGCCCTAACTCTTTATGTAGGTAAATTTCAATTTACTCAAGGAAAGAATTCATGTGCATCCTATTGCAATTTGTGAGCAGATTTTGTGACCCCACGTGACACTCATGTTGGGGACCAATATAATTGTTTGCTTAAATCTGTGCAGTCAAAAGGAAAGTAACCAGAAACTGTAGTAAAAGATGTTTCTTTTGGAAATTGTACTGTGCCATTTTGAATTAAGCTTCAGTTTTCCTCCCAAACAGGTATTTGCAACTGACCTTGACAGTGGGCTGAATGGAGAAACTGAATACTCAATTTTATCTGGTAATGAAAACGCAACGTTTCTAATTGATTCAGCACGAGGGATTTTAGCAACTAATACAGTCCTAGATCATGAAGACACTTCATCTTACAGGTTTGTATGCAAGGTTCTTATAAAAATGTGTTCTTTTTGTTGACTTTAACTTGAGATTGTTCATGTTATGTATATTATAGTTTTCTGGTGATACCCGTTACTCGCAGAGCCTGGGTGCAAGGCAGGCAGCATTGAGACGAGCACTGAAGCTGCCCATTTGTACCATGGATTCTCGTGTACTTCTCAAATTTAAGGGAAGAAATATAGTCTTGTTTAATCAATGGCAATACTTACTGATACAAGTGAGTGTGATGATTTGCTATAGGAATAATGACAGTCCCTGAATTTTAGTTTATTAAGAATGGTACAGCCATTCACTCTCTGGAACCATTTTTTTATAAATATGTGAAGACACAGACAAAGCACTCAAACCAAATCCAGGAAATAGGGCACGTTCTGTTCTTTAATTAAAATATAGTCCCAATTTTCTTCTCCATAATCTGATAAAGATGCTTCTGTAAACTGTTTCGATCTATAAGATGTTGTGTACCAAGTATTAATTTTTTCCTGTTTTCCAAGAAACTGTGAGTAAAGATGATCAAGTGGATATGACATTTTTTTTTTACAGGTCACAACATAATTGGAATTAGAAAGCAAATAAATCATGCCTTGAAGAGAAAATATGAGTGTGCAGATTCATTAATACTCCCTTTTTATGTGCTGCAATCTGCACAAAAACTAAACTTCTGTGTATGTGTCAGTGGAAGTTACCTTCTCCCCCCGCCTCCCCCCCTCAAATGGTTGTGGCATCAGTTAAAGTATTTGCAAGTTTTCCTATCCTCTGGGGCCTCAAAGTTTTATACTTATAATCATTTTATACTTATAATCAGAATTCCAATGAACCAGAACAACTCTTAGAAAACCACATCAAAAAGATCAACAGAATATGAGGGGTTTTTTTAAATATCAATGTAATTTGATAATAGTGTCCTAAAGGAAATACTTTGTTTTAACTTAATATACAGAACACTTGATTTGGAGTTTATTTTTAATTTTTTCATTGAATCAAAACCATCAGTTCTGATTTTCAGACATTTAAGTATTGTAATACATTTTATTTGTAACTAGTGCTTTAAAAGAATGCCCAGAATAAATCCTTCAAAGGAAGGATGTTTACTGTTGATGAAGCATTGAACATGTAACCATAATAATTCTCATATCTATCTTTAACTGGGAGCCTGATTTATTTCAGTATTTATGTTGAAATTCTAGCCTTTTAAATTGACTGTTCGTTCAAGGAATCTGAAACTTTGTATTCCTTCTCTTATATTAATATGCTATTAATCTGTACATTGTTAGGTGAAAAGTGAATAGCAAAAGAGGCTTTCAATACTGTTTTCCTGTTTAATTTCAAAATGTTACCATTGGTTACTTCAAAATGTTACTATTGGTTATTTCAAATTTGCAAGGAGTTGTTTATTTTATCTAAATTGAACATTTTCATCCCCAGAAGTTTTAAGTCCCTTATAATAGGAGTTATAATGAAAGCGTTGACAGAACCTTAATTTTAATGCCTTGGCTGAAATGTTTCTATGAGAGTTTTTTCCTGAAACCTTAGAAAGTGATTATTTTTAGTAAAATATTTCCATATGTATACCTTACCAATATTCATTCTAGAAAAAATACACTTTCTATATGGAATTATATATGGTCAGTGATTGAATACTAGCCTGCAATTCAAGTTATGTGTTATGTCGGCAAGAGAAACCACACGGACACTCGGAGCAGAGCTGGTGTGCCTCAGGAATAGAAGTGCTGTGATCCACAGCTTGAGTTACAGCCTTGGTATTCCATATTGTCATGTGAACATTTAGGAAGTAATATCTATTTGACACTTTAAACAGAAGCTGTGACTTAGAAAAAGGGACAAATAAAACATTCAGAAGATCTGCAGGGAGACCCAGAAAATATGATGCGACATGCAAACAGTTGTTCGTTCACAAAACATTTAATTGAGATGCCAGGCTCTGCCTTGTATCTCCTTTCACATAGCTTGATGTTTTCTTTTTTTGTCTGTTCCTTTATTTGGAGCACCTGTTGAATTAGAATTAATTTTGAGTAACCCTTCTGGTTAATTTTTAATACTGGGAAGGGGTGAAATCTTCCAAATAATCTTTGCTTACAATTAATATTTGCTCTTTATTGTTCAGAAGCTAGTTCCCACAGAGAGTAAATATCCTTTTATCCCTGTTTATCAGGTTGTTGCTTACTGTTTTCTTTGCCACAGTGTTTGTGGAAATCAAAAGGTTGCCAACAGAATCTACTACCTATCCTTATGCAGGTAAAATGGAAAAATAGGGAAACTCTCTTAATCTGACAGTGAGATTCTGCTCCCACTAAAATCTCTGGGAACTTTGCCATTGTCAAATGATGCATGTATTCTGCACCCAATTCTGCAAATGTCTGTAGACATTACTTTGGATGTTTTCATATTACCCAAATTCCACGTTCCTGTTGTCCCTTTATAAACAAAGAGGAGAGTTAGGTTCCTCCAAAGGACAATTTAGTACTTCAGTTTTAATTCTGCTCTGAATTACCAACTGGAGAAGCGTGTCTTATTTGAAAGAGTCTTGCCTAGCTTGTTTAACCACCTATATTTAGTATGAAATTGGGTGAAATGAATACAGATAAATACTTCCTTTTCCTTGTATGATTTTGTTACGTTTTTGCCACCTAGAATCACCTGGACATTTTTCCTGCAAGACAGAAAAAATAAAACTCCAGGCAGTCAGCCTTACAGAAAGAAAGATGGAACTTAAGACTTGCGATGAGGAGCAGAAAGGCCTAATCTTTTTATTTGTAACTTTTCCATTGGTGAATAATTATGTGATTTTTGAACAATAGTGACAATTACTGCTTCCTTTAATTGTAGGTTGGTTGTACAAGCTGCTGATAAAGGAAACCCTCGACTTTCTGCTACAGGTATTGTGAGGATACAAGTGTTAGATGTTAATGACAATGCTCCAGTTGTCCAACCACTTGGTGAAGTGGAGATCCCAGAAAGTAAGTGTGATAATACAGCTAAGTTTTAAGATTGAGATTTGTCAGACAACGACAGTGCTTTTGGTGATTTGTGTAACCAAGTAACTGTAGTAAAAATGATCATATTAATACTGAAATTATCCAAATGTATGATCCATTATGATTGTACTAATACTGAAATATCAAAGTAAATTATGATCTGCTTTTCTGCTTTTGTTCTCAGGCGTATTATTCTTAATCTTTACACATTGTGTTTAAGAATAGTTTGGAACAAAACCATAGGCAATTTATAAAGAGGAAAACAAACTCTGCAGAAATACATCTGTAATCTGTTCATTTTGGACTCCAGTGTCATATTCTTCAGATGTCTTCAATTTCTGCTTTCCTCCAATAAAAATACTTGGTGTTAAAACCAGCATTGCTAGAAGTGAGATATTTTGAACTTCACTGTGATGAAAGAAATAATTTCTGTAAATTTGAACAAAGTTTTAAAATGCTCTATAGCTTGATCCAGTTGATGATCATGAAGAGGAGTTCTCATCCCAGTATACAGCTGGTATGTTGTGTGACTTTAGCTCAACAGTTGCAGACCTTGAGTCTTAAGCCCAGAATTTTCAAATACAGGCATCATACATGTGATGCACTAACATACACAGAAGAAAATTTATAAAAATTTAGGTGCTGAAATTCCAGCACTCCTGTTAACAAAAGATATCAAGGCTGTCTTTCTAGTGACACTTTTTAGCCTTCCCTAAATTTAGCTCCCATTGGTAATGAGAACTACAGGAGTCATGGGTACACAACAGCTGTAAACTACTGGCTACTTATTTAGGTTTTTATATTCCATTTAAGAATACTTACTTTAGGACATTGCACAGCATTTTTAAGGCTTAATGCCCCAGGCATGCGAACAGGAAATGGTCTAGTTTCTGTTAGCTCCAGGCTTTATTATATCATAGACCTGAACTAATAGGTTCAGTTTGCAATCCCTCGTACTGTCAATTTGGCACATGACAAAAGCTGTCTGTATCCAGTTTCTCAATTTCATAGGACTATACCTTGAGCTCTTAAGATTTTTGTGCCATGTAGGTCTGGCTGGAGGTTTTGTTTCTCTCTAGTGCCCTTCTCTTCCTTTGGAGAAGCTTCAGAATTGCACTTGCTGGTTCTACACAGACCAGGGGACTCTGATGCCTCAGTTAAATATTCTTGCGGAAGTTTCTGCCACTGTTCAATAAAATCGTGTCTCCTAAATGCTTGTGGAAAACCATGGAAGTTCCTATTGCTGGTGAAGAAACAGTTATAACTACTGTTACACTGTGTGTGTGTGTATGTATGTATACACAGACACACTGTATAACTAGATCTGGGAAAGTCTAAAGAAAACCCGAATAAAAATTGGGATAAAGCAGATGCATTTGAAGAAATCCACTACTGTTTCTGTAGCACTTCCAGATACTGATCTTACTCTAAAATACAAAGTCAAAATACACCAAAAGCTAATACAGAAAGATTACATATAACTAAGATTCAATATTTAGAAATTAGCAAAATCATCAGAAATTGTAATGTCATCTTTTAGCTATGACTTATTCTGAAAATTATTGTTTCAGATGCCCTGCCTGGTTTTATAGTGACTCGGGTGTCAGCAAGTGATGAGGACTCCAGGCCAGCACTTCAGTTTAGTTTTATTTATGATAGTAGTCCTGGAATGAAATTTGCCATCGATCAACACACCGGTGTAGTCACAGTGGTGGAACCCTTAGATTTTGAAGAAACTGCTGTGTATAAGCTGAGAATCATAGTTTCAGATTCTGTACATCAAACAGAAGCAGAACTTACCATCCTTGTTTTGGACGTCAATGATAATCCACCAGTATTTACTCAGGATTCATATAAGGTGGGAACGTAACAAACGGACAACAAACATGTGATGTCTTTCTGTACATGAAGATAAATAGTAGGAGTACTTGTTTATATTTGTCTTAAAAATGCATTTGAGCACTGAGAAGGAAGGTCTCTGCAAACTATTACTGAGCAGAAACAGTGCAGAGCTCTTCTGGGAAACCCCAGGCCCTTCCTAGGAATTCTGCTAAAAGGACTGTGAGGGAATTGTTCAGTTTTAATGTTTGTGGTTTCTGACTTCAAAAGGAAAGTAATGTGAATGCTAGCTGTACTTCATACACCATGCATTCATCCCTAGGAGTTACTGGATATAATCCAAATCAGTTTGGGGAGCAGGGTCCAGTGTTCAGAACTTCATTCTTCTGAGAGAATGGTAAACAAGTTGGTATATTTATTCTGGCCCCGTTACTACAGCATGAACGTCTTCATTGTCAGTTACACAGCTCCACAGAAGTGCAGCAAATGCCCCTGTAGGTTATGCATATATAGTTTGTAATGTGTAACCCTGTCTTATAGCAATGGCCCTCAGCTAGCGAGTGAGGGATATGAGTTTTGTCCTCCCCAACATCCCCTGCTAGACTGAAGAGGGTACAGAGCTCATCTTCTGGACAAGCATTTCAACTGCTAGGCTGTTGTAGAAGTCAAGTTGTCCAACAATGTTTTGAAACAACGCTGTTTTAACAGCTCTGGGCAACTAAGATAATTAAAGGAATTGGAACATATAAAATAGAATAGAATAATAGTCTTCAGTTGGAAGGGACCTACAACAGTCATCTAATCCAACTGCCTGACCAATTCAGGGCTGACTAAAAGTTAAAGCGTGCTGTTAAGGGCATTGTCTAAATGCCTCTTAAACACTCACAGGCTTGGGTGATTGACCACCTCTCTAGGAAGCCTGTTCCAGCGTTTGACCACCCTCTTGGTAAAGAAATGCTTCCTGATGTCCAGTGTAAACCTCCCCTGGTGCAGCCTTTGAACCATTCCCAGGCGTCCTTGCACTGGATACCAGGAAGCAGAGCTCATCACCTCCCTCTCCACTTCCCCTCCTCAGGGTGCTGTAGACAGCAATGAAGTTGGCACTCAGTCTCCTTTTTTCCAAACTAGAGAAGTCCAAAGTCCTTAGCCACGCTCCTCAGAGGACATGCCTTCCAGCCTTGTCACCAGCTTTCTTGCCCTTCTCTGGATGGTTTCAAGGACCTTAATGTCATTTTTGTGGGGCCCAGAACTGCACACACTACTCAAGGTGAGGCTGCACCAACACTGAATAAGCGGATAATCACCTCCTTTGACCAGGTGGTGATACTGTGATTGCACCCCAGGATGTCATTTGCCCTCTTGGGTGCCAGGGTGCACTGCTGACTCATTGAGCCTGCTGTCAACCAGTACCCCCAGATCCCTAAAAAAATGTGGAACGCTTCATGAATGTATGTGTCATCCGTGCACAGGGGCCATGCTAATCTTCTCTGTAATGGCTTGGAGTTAGGGTTAAGGATGGGAGAGGGAGAAAGCCTGGAGATCCAGGTGAAGTTAGACTGCAATAAAGCTGTCACAGGAAAAGTGAGGCTGCCAGAGGAGGTGTTTTCTTAGAACTTGTTTGTGTGGGGCTAGGCTGTGTGACTTGGGCTGAGGCTCAAGAGAACCTAGAACATGGATCATTCAGCCTGGAAAAGAGAAGACTCAGAGAGGATCTTACCAATGTGTGTGAATGCTAGTGGGGGGAGTGAAGAAGACAGAGCCCGACTCTCCTCTGTGGTGTCCAGTGGCAGAACAAGAGGCAGTGGGCACAAACTGAAACACAGGAAATTTTGTTTAAACTTCAGGAAAATTATTTTGTTTAAACTCTTAACAGTGACTGAGCACTGGCACAGGTTGCCCAGAGAGGTTGTACAGTCTCCATCCCTGGAGACTCTAGGTGACCCTGCTCTGAGCAAGGGTTGGAGAAGATGACCTCTGGAGGTGCCCACCAGCCTCAGCCACTCTGTAATCTTGTGCACTGAGCTGTTGCTTTATTTGGTGCTTTTCTTGTGTGGTGAGTGTGCTCAGAGCCAAAAATATGAGGCACCACAGAAGACTTGGGTTTTAATAATGCTTCATTTATAAACCTCAGACAGATTTAGCCAAGAAGTAAGTCTAAACATTTGGCTCAGTAAAGAAATTTCAATCTCTGAGCATGTGCAGGTGCAGCAGTTTGGTCACTTAGATAACTATGGGACAGACTGTAGGTACCTGTGAAACTTTCAGGTGCCTGAGTTGTCGGGACTTGTGCAAATTACCTACTTAAACTCACAAGTCTAAATTCTGGGGGGAAAAAAATGCACTATTAATGCTTGAGTGATTTTTAGACCTTGCCGTAAGTTTTCTTAACCCTCATATGTGTCTGATTTTGGAGAACAGTTCAGGCAAGTGCTCACTTGTGCAAGTGCTAGGGGTTTCTTTGTAGATCAGAGCAGACATTACAGGCAGGGTTATTAACTGATGCAAAACAGCGTAGCTCTATTGACTATCCTAACATAAACAGCTGAGCTTCTCTCTCCACAATCCTGACATTTTGATGTGTTGCTTGGACAGTAAAATACACCACTTCTTTTCTGTTGATGATATGTGTAATTCTCTATTCATCATCCTATAATTGTTACCCTTTTGTTGTCCTTTCAAGTGTTTTCATATTTATACTTTTCATATATATAGCTTCATATATATATGGATATTACATGCATATAATTGCTCTGTTAAAATGATTTAAACTAGCACTTCAAATTATGACAAAGGTAGCTGCTACATCATACTGTTCATTTTAAATTGGATTTATAAGGTGGAAGGAGACATTAGTCACAAATGTACTGTATCTGGACTTCAAATAATGGAAGCTGTTAAGAAGGGAAAGGACTTTCTTGGTTTTCTTGATTATAAGAAGAAAAAAGGGAACATTTTGAAAGATTAAATTCTAGGAATAATCCAGTGATGATTAAGTGCTCTGGTGCTGAAATTTTCACGCTACATAAGTTGGGTTTTTTTAATGGTCAGTCATATACTCCAGATGAGGACTGCAGACTGTATTTCATGTATGAAAATCAAGGTGTTTCTGAAAGCAGGAGAAAAGCTAATTTTAGTTGCAGTCCATTTTAAGTATTCCTTCCATTAGTTTACTATTGAAAAAAGAGGTTCAGTGATTCACTGAATTCATTGTCATAATGAACTAGAACTGGATGGATTTTACTACTGTTTAAAGTTTACTATAAATTTTGTCTGTATTGTACACATTGTTTTCAGTATCTCAACTCTTTATCATTTTGTCCCAGAAGAAAACAGGTAGGTAAAACTTTTTCCGAAGCTGGAAACTGTGTTTTTTTCAAATAAGATCAAATGAAGGAAAATGTTGGTGGTTTTTTTTATGTTCAAGATCTTTTATTAAGCTCTATCAAAACTGTAATTTTGCTTTATATGTCAGGTGAGCTTGCCAGAGCTCATTTCTGTCAGTGCCACTGTTCTGACAGTCTCTGCTGTGGATAGGGATTCGGAGCATAATGGAATGATTTCCTACAAAATCCTCTCTTCCTCTGAGGGATTTTCTATTGATCACAAGAATGGTAAGTCTGTAAGCACTGTTTATTATTTCAGCTTTTTCAGCGTAAATTGAAGAGTCCTGTTGCACTTCCTCACCTGTTGCCAGTGATCACTTGAGTACTGATAGTCTTTGGTAGCCAAAGTCCACTGTATGTTTTGGCTAGATCTGCCATTTTTGCTGAAGAACTGATTGCATCAAAGACTGGAGTTCTCAATTTGCCCCTGAACCATGCACGAGGCAGCAAGTCACAACATCCTATAGGTGCCATACCTCTCATGTGATTTGATAGAAAAGTTGCTGTACATTTTACAGTGATTCGTAACATTTCGGCTCATGTATTAGATTTCATTCAATTTAAGTTCACAGTTTCTATTTTTCAGTGTAAGTTGAACCTATCATAATGGAGCTTCTCTACAGCTTGGGCAGTATGTTTTTAAGAGTGCTTCTTTAGAGAACTTACGCTAACCTATAATCCTAAATGGAATTTGAAAGTTTTCTAAATTGAAAACACTGTCTCCAAATTATATAATTTTCTTCAATAGTTAAGAGAATTACTGATTTAAATTTTCTGGCCTATATGTTGCAACATTCTGAGAGGTGGAAAACTGCGTGTCTCTGTATGCACATGTACATAAGATATTTGAGAATATCAGCTTCAGAGATTACTAAATACATCAAAGATGACATGCAACAGTTGTGAGCATGTGAGCAAGTTCTTACTGTTTATTTGTTGTTCCCAGGTGTTTATATGAGGTGAATTTTTGAATGCAGTGTTTGTTTGTTGGGTGATGGTAACTAGAAACACCAAATATAAAAGTGTCTTACCCAGTTAAAGCTGTTTTCTTTTTTACCCATTTTTTACTCTGTATTCACCAACACATCTTTATATTTGGCTAGTGGCTGTTTTCAACTATGATCAGCAAGTTGTCAAAGTTGTCACACAGGGTTATCTCTGTGGTGCTTAGCTATACCCTGTGAATAGTGAAGTAGAAGTAGGTGGCTTATGAACATAGTCATTGAATGGTTTGGTTGGAAAGGACCTTTTAAGATCATCTAGTCTAACCCCCATGTTTAGATAAGTAATTTGAATGAAAGATGCTTACATAATTTACTAGCAAACCTATCTAACAAATAAACCCATAAACCCATGCTGTTACTGGATTGCGAGCAAAACAGGAGAACTAACGACCTTCAGTAATGAACTCGCACAGCATAGCCACCTGTAATAAGCAGCCTATATTTCCTTAGCTTTGTTTTGCCTTTTATTTTATGCAGTTTGCATGTTCAGCCTGGTGCTAGGAAGAGAAATTTTTGCTGGTCTAAATGCAGTATGTGTATTTGATACTACACCATTGTGGGTTGGCCTTGGCTTTGAAGTGTTGACTGTGGTTTTTTAGAATCGCAGAATAGTTTGGGTTGGAAGGGACCTTTAACAGTCATCTAGTCCAACCCCCCTGCAATGAGCAGGGACATCCTTAACTAGATTAGGTTGCTTAGAGCACCGTCCAGCCTGACCTGGAATGTTTCCAGGGACGGGGCATCTACCACCTCTCTGGGCAACCTGTGCCAGTGTTTCACCGCCCTCAGTGTAAAAAACTTCTTCCTTATAGCTAGTCTGAATCTTCCCTCTTTTAATTTAAAGCCATTACCCCTTGTCCTATTGCAACAGGCTTTACTAAAATGTCTGCCCCCATCTTTCCTATAAGCCCCCTTTAACTACTGAAAGGCTGCAATAATGTTTCCTTTCAGCCTTCTTTTCTCCAGGCTGAATGACCCCAACTCTCTCAGTCTGTCCTCATAGGAGAGGAGTTCCCTCCCTCCGATCATCTTTGTGGCCCTCCTCTGGACCCGCTCCAGCAGGTCCATGTCCGTGTTGGGGAACCCAGTGCTGGACACAGTATTATCCCAGGATACAGTTGCCCTTCTGGGCTGTGAGCACACACTGCCAGCTCATGTCCAGCTTTTCATCCACCAGCACCCCCAAATCCTTCTCGGCAGGGCTGCTCGCAATCCCTTTGTCCGCAGCCTGTATTGATACCAGGGGTTGCCTTGACCCAGGTGCAGGACCCTGCACGTGGCCTTGCTGAACCTCATCAGGTTCACACAGACCCATTTCTTGAGCTTGGACAGGTCCCTCTGGATGGCGCCTGTCCCTCAGGTGTGTCAACTGCGCCACTCAGCTTGGTGTCATCTGCACACTTGCTGAGGGTGCACTTGATCCCACTGTCTGTGTCACCGATGAAGATATTAAATAGTACTGGTCCCAGTACGGACCCCTAAGGGACACCACTCATTACTGATCTCCATCCAGACATTGAGATGTTGACCTACTACTCTGTGGATATGAGTTACTTTGGGGTGTGCAGCCTTTACCGTTAAGTAATTTTCAAATATGACTGATTAGATTCAGCTTTTGGAATCACATTTACTTGCCTTAGTGAGTGTGAAGTGTGGGCTTTTGTTAATTCTGTTTTATTTTCAGGTTCAGTGTTCACTACAAGACCAGTGACACAGCTGGAAAAGACTTCCATTATTCAGCTCCTGATAGAAGCCACGGATAATGGCAGTCCCACTCTGAGTGCAGTTACCTCTGTAGAGGTGCACATAGAAGATGTAAATAACTATGCCCCTCAGTTCACAAGAGTTCTGTACAATCTCAGCGTGAGTGAGGATGCCTCAGTTGGAGACAGTGTCCTCATGTTTTCAGCCATCGACTATGATTGGACACATGAAAACACGTATGTTGAATACTCTATTATTGATGGCAATGCTGAGAATTTATTCTCTGTGGAAACAAGTGTCATGGAGTCGGAAACATCCCACAAACTTGTTGGCAGTCTTGTTTTGAGCAATGTTCTCGACAGGGAAATGGCTGCTTCTCACCGTTTGGTCCTCCTTGCCTCTGATCGTGGAACGCCCTCTTTGAGTTCAACTGCCACTGTGCTAATAACTGTGCTGGATGTTAATGATAATCCTCCAGTATTTAGTAGCCCAGAGTACCATATTCATGTCAAAGAAAGCATCCCTGCCGGTAGTCACATCACTGAAGTTTCAGCAAACGACTGCGATGCGGGCACCAACGCAGAGATCACTTATGCTATTATCTCTGGAAATGACAGAGGACATTTTCACTTGGATGGGAAAACGGGATCAGTAGATTTGATGAAAACGCTGGACTATGAGGATACCATGAAATTCACTTTGATCATCCAAGCCACAGATGGAGGAACTGATGTCAAAAATGTGGCTTTTTCTGTTGTTCTTGTTAGCGTCCTAGATGACAATGATTATGCCCCCCTATTTTTGTTTCCCAGCCTGAGCTGCCTAGTCAGTGAAAATCTGCCTACCTTTTCTTTTGTGTGCGCTGTTAATGCACTGGATTTTGATAAAGGCTCCTACGGACACCTTACGTACTCCATCCAGTCTTCCTGCGTGGCTCATCGTGAAGCTCCTAGAGACCATGACGTGTTCTTCATCGATCCTTTGACAGGAGATATTCATACAAAGCAAATGTTTGACTATGAAAGTCAGAATCGGTACTGTCTCATAATCCAAGCAAAAGACAAAGCTGACTTACTGGCTACCATCACAGTTCAGGTGGATATTGAGGGCAGAGATGAATTTGACCCAGTGTTTACACAAGATCAGTATTTCTTTAATCTCCCTGAGAAGAACGAAGCAGGGCAGTTACTTGGCAGAGTGACAGCATCAGACAATGATGGTGGACTGGATGGAGTTGTTCATTACTCCCTGCTAAAAACTTCCCCATTCTTTTATGTGAATCAAACCAGTGGTGATATTTATTTGACTCAGACTGTTCACAGAAAGAAAAATGGCAGCAAAAGTAATGATGACACCCTGGAATTGTTGATAAGAGCGCATAGTCCCAAAATTGAGTCAAAGTTCACAGTATGCAGCGTTTTGGTAAATGTTTCCAATTCTCCTGAGAGTTATCCCATAGTGTCGGCATACAGCCTGACTGTTAGCGTTTCAATCTCCTCAATAGTGTTCCTACTGCTTACGGTCATTCTTATTGCACTTATTCTGAGACATAAGTGGGAAGATCTGGTGAACTCTTGTGTGAAAAAAGAAACGGTATCCTCCTCAGCTACTGATGTGAATTCAGCCAGTGAAGATAAGGACTGCCAGAAAATCCAAAGTACTGAGAGCAGTATGCTTCCCATGGGTGCCATAGCAGAATGGCTGAGCCTAGCAGGAATCAAAGATGGGAAGGATGATGGTGTCCCCTGCAGGCATTCAGGCTCCAATGGCCACAGTTCTGCCGAAGGAGAAACTGCAGAGGACGAGGAAATCAAAAGGATCAATGAACATCCTTGCAGAAAGAGTGCCAGCTCTGTGCTGAGTGAGTGTGGCTCACGGGTGCCAGATTCGGGGATCCCAAGAGAGTCTGATCAGCTCTCCTGTCAGTCTGGAGAAATGGATGTTGTGGCTACCATGCAAAGAATGGAGACCATGCAGGCCATTAAAGGAGAAGGCAGAGAAGAAGCCTGTGACACAGCCTACACACATACAATGTTGTCTCAAACGCTTAAGAAAATTGGAATAAAAGAGAAAGACATAATGACAGACCTCACAAGAGAGTACATCTTGATGTCAGATAGGCAGGACTCTGGGTATGATTCACTTGCAACTCTTGCCACCTCTGATGAGGATCTCGGTGGTGCTTATAACTGGGATTATGTGCTCAGCTGGGAACCCAGATTTCAACCTCTTGCCTCAGTGTTTAATGATATTGCAAAACTGAAAGATGAGAATGTACACATTCATGGCTTCCTTAAGGAGAAGAAATCTCATGTTTTCCCTCCTCCCTTGATAACATCAGTAGCTCAACCTGGCATAAGGACAGTGCCACCACGAATGCCCAATATAATACCAGGGCAAGTATTTAAAAAATACCCTCGTTCTCCCCTTATCAATAATCTTGAATACCCTCCACCAACCATGACCCCCAGTTTTTCTCCTTCTCTCTCTTTACTTACCATGCAGATGCCTACTGCTTCTCCAGTAATGTCTGAAGGGAAAATAATAGGAACGTGTCGTATTGATCCAAGCCATGAACTTGCAACAGAGGAAGAAATTCAGGTCTAGGTTATTAACTGATAGTAGTTTATGGTAACAAATATGGCTTGAAATTTATTTTGTTATTGTTTAACAAGCAAAATATACCTGTCAGAGCTATATCACCAATATTCTTTCTGTTTTCATGAGCTGGAAAAGTTAAAATATCAAATAGCCACAAACTTGGTCTTCCCAGAATACACTGTGAGGCCATGAGGCTTCTCATCTTTCAGCTCTCAACAACTGTGGTTTCCTATGTAAATCACACAGCCAGGTGCCTGATAATCAACTTGACCAATTCTACTGTTTTTCTTATAAAGTATGTCAATAACAAATAAATGGTAGTAATTCTTTACTGTGGAAAAACTTTCTTAGCATGCTTGTGGGTTCTGCTTCTGTTGTGGCATTAGAAGGGCGTACTAGAGGGATGTGTAAGTACAGCAGGATACTGTGGGTGGGCAAAGAATAAAGCAAGGATTCCTTACTGAGCTCGTTCTTGAGTGTTACCCAGACTTCCTACACCTCAGCCTCTGTTGGGCTGTGGTGTTGGGCCAGGTGCAGTTTTGTCATCTACCATGGATCCCTGGTGGGCTTTATTAGCTATCTGTATGCTGTGGAATCCCACTTAGCAGTTTCTGTGCACCTTTCATTTATATCCTGGTGTAAAGCCAGTGAGTCAGGATTGTCTGAATAATAATGGATCACCCTTGGAAAACAGAATAACCAGTGGTAAGATATAGAAGCAACCATCTTCTCTATTACTAGACCTAAAATAGATACCTGTTGTCTTTCTCTCCTCTTACAGAAGCTGTCCTGGTCCCCAGGCAGCTGTAGGAAGATGGTGTTACAATTCTGAAGGGCTTGAATACCTCCACCCTGGTCTTTGGTCCTGTGCTGGGCATATCTCTGCAAGACCAGATAATCTGGCCTTGTTTGTTGTATGTATCATACATATGGCATTTTGTGTATGTTTGTATATTCAGACACATACACATGCCTATACTGCTGTGTATGCTTGTATATTGTATCAGATCAATAAAATACACAGAAAATACATCTAGAGTAACTCTGGTTTCTCTTCAGTGTATATTTAAAGGTCTTTTGCATCACGTGTGTTAAAACTAGGCTACATGGAAGAGTCCAGTTGGTGCCTGGGAATCTGTTACAAATTGGATGCATACAGAGGTATATATTGTACAGGTCATAACAGGTGGAGGAAAAGCGTGCAGTGCGGTTAGACTGAGTGACCTTGTGGGATCAGCATCATGTGTGTGGTGGCTTTTGTAGTTTCCTCAGTCATTAGGAATTCATTAGGATAGACAAACATGACTGAGAAAGGAGGCAGGATAAGTTTTATAGTCAGACAAAAACCTGTGCCAGGAAGAGGAAAGCAAAGAAAAGGAGTAGTTCTCGGTTCATATCTGAACATGGAGTATCAGTCTAAGGTCATTATTTCAGAATGAATATTATTCTCTACCTGTTAAGATTGTTCTATCTACAGCCTGTTCAGTTTTGGCCGAACAAAACTCTTTTTTTTGCCTTTGTCTTAACTTGCAAAGTAATTTCTAATAGAATGGGAGGTGTTCTTTGTGGTGTTCAGTTCTGCACAGTTATAGTTTCAGGAGGCAGACATGGTGCACACAGAGCTACCTTTCTTGTATTGTTAACAATTTAGCTAATCCGATTTTAGTTTCAGGTGGTCATGGTCAAGTGGTAGCTATTGCTCTGAGGAGCAGTGAGCACATGCTGTCCTGATAGGGGTCACCTTTCCAATAGGTGATCAGTGGAAGAATAAATACTTTACACAGCAAAGCTGTGTTTGATCTTTCACATTGGTGGATAGGAAGTGGGAGCTAGGGCCTCATTTCATGTATAGAGTCTAGGCCACTGGACGAGTAGCTTTTCCTTCACTAATACTGCTGTTGCAAATGGAATACTGTTCGCATTAGAAATCATTAGAAAGGATTCACTTATATTTAGCACAAGATTTGGACCTCACTGTGCTAATGTGAATTCTGCTCACATTAGTTCTGCTTGAAAAGTGAGAAAACACTGTTTCTGTTTGTGCCATTTTTGCTCCTTTAAAGGCAGCTTGTTTTTGATGCCTTCTGAAAAGATTTGCTATGATTTGCATCCTATTTATCAAGCACACTGTGTAATCATTGCATACTTGTGCTCCTCTTAAATGTTACAGCAATCTTTTCCGTGTCTCTTATGTATTTGTTCATTCTGTATCAAACAGGAAACAACACTTAGCTGATATATCATTGTTTCATCTATAGTCAAGCTTAAAAATGTGACCATTGAAACAAGTGTCTGCAATAAATCATGTGTAGTTCTTTTAACCTTACTGATTTTTTCCCCTAAGTAAACAGTATAACTTCTATAATTTACCATGAGTTTAATATTAGCTTGCCTCAAAGAGGCTATGTTACTTTGCAATTCTGCACACCAGTTTTAGCACTTTGGAGAAGGTACAGAACTTGTTAGTGGAAAATCATATTAAGCTCAAAATGCATAAGCTATAAAATAAAAGACAGTTGTCTCTTCTGGAATCTTGGCTGCCTGCCTTCTGGATTTGCTTGTTGGCAGCCTTGAAAATACTGGTGTAAATCACTACCAAATGGATATCAAAATTCCATCTACCAGTAGTAATCATTAAATTGATGTTCAAGCAGATTCCTGTGCAAAGAGGAAAAAACCTTCATATTCTTAGGGAACCCATCACTTACAGATTATAAAAATATATATACCTATTTTCTAAAATGAAAATAAAAGCACTAGTTGCCTACACAAGTCCGTATTTGTTTATATTTTATCTTCGGCAGAAGACAGGTATTGTTGCTAAAGCAGTTTTAGATAAAAATAGTTTTGATAAAAATGAACCCTTGTTGCTGTCTACTGCACTGCTGATTCCTACTATCATATATATTTGGTTGCCATTAATTCTCTGTACTGTATGTCACTTGTTTTCTTTAAGTGGCATATAGCTTCCTGAAGAACAATGTTTAACTCAACTCTTTGGGAGACCTATAGGCCAAAAAATGCTGCCCTGACAAAAAATGTTACTAGAGCACCAGCTAGCACCAGACTGACGATTGTGCCTGTATGGCTTTATACTTCTACAGCTCCTGGAGTGAAAGGCCAGTTGGCAATCTAGTTGGCCCTTGTAGGCGTGCAGGGCCATTGGGATTAGACCTCCTCCCAGTGTGTGCTGACTACATCCCTCCTTGAAAACAGACCCTCTGGGGGTGAAGGACACAGAGGAATCCTTGCGGAGAGGGAACTGGCACTGGTTGGCTGAGAATGGAGGGTGGTGTTCCCTAAAATCCTGTAAAGCACTAATTGGAATAGGAGGCAGTTGCGACTTTGTAATTGAATATACTGTACTGGGAGGTTTATATTTAGAAATTGGCTTACTTTGCAAGTGAAATGGCTTTGCAGCTTCTTGCTCTCAGGATCTGGCACAACAGAACCAACTCTCTATGGCAGTATGTGACTTAGTTCCCTATAGATGATCTGGTTGGAATAACTAAGGTGGTGTGGAATCAAATTGAGTATATTTGTGGGTGTTGCATGTCTGCTAGCTGTTCACTAGCACGTGAACAAAGCCTGATGTATGCTCGGTCTGTGTATGGATTTGGATGTTCAGATCTCATTAAAAAGAGCTGCAGTCCGGCATCAAAATCCTCTTGGTGGCTTTGAAAATTCCAGCGTAAATGCATACAACATTTTTAAAATGTTGGAAAAACTGTGGATGCCTAAACAAGAGAAAAGAGGCCTTATGGAAAGGATAACTAAGGATTTAAAATTTTCTGGGTTAGACTTGAACTTTACATTGCTGCTAGGGCCATTCCTCATATAATGCCAGATGCTATTCTTCTAACGTGTATAAAAGGTAATAGAAGAGCATCTGTAAGGAATACAGAGAGACATCGGGGTAGGCTAGAATTGAGAAATGGTTCTGTTTCTTGACACATATGAGTTACTTGAGCTGATGGTAGTCACAAAAATCAGAATTGCTGCCCCATTACTGTATAAACGTTTGACTGACCCAAACAAGTTCTGTGCTGGATGGATAGATGCCAAACCACATGGCTGAAAATACAGACGTCTTGGTGAAGGACTGAAGTGATCCACCATGGTATTCAAAATGTCAGTTGAAAATGTCATTACAGTTAGATAACTCAAATTTCTTTAATGTTATGTTTAAAGCAAAGGATTGCTGCGCTACAAATTATACTTAAAACTGTCAGCCATGTCCATGTCACCTTATCCACTTGAAAATAAACTTGCATTTAACACTTTTTTTTTTAAGCTTAGAGTATTTAACACAATCCTGTCTGCCTTCCCTAAAGCTATATGTTAATTGCCTACAAAAAGCTCTCTGAAAACTCAGAAAATGGAAGTTGAGCTGTTGATTGTGAGAGCTGGCCAGCCAACAATAGCTGTTATATAAAGGTGACATTTGAGAATGGATGGGACTAGATGATGCCCCCTCAGTAGCTCAACCTGGAGGAGTACCTGCTGTTACTTATATATGTCTATCACATTTCGTTGAAAACTTTCAAATGGGAAATTCAAAAGAGTTTCTAAAATGGTGTTACTGGTGCCCTAACCAAAAGAAATAAGTAGCAAGTCAAGCTCGCTTGCATTGACCTCAGAAATTCCTGTCTCAAGCCCTGTCTAGCTGGATGTAGATTTATTTCCAGCATCTACTTTTTAACAAACTGTAGGGTTCATTTGATTTCAAAATGTTTGAAAATACTGGAATCTCATCCAACACCCCAAGACTTCTTCCACTGATTTCAGTGGGACTTGAATAAAAAACCTCACCTGGAAGAAATGGACAACGTGTGTGCCTGCCTGGTACTGTAACAAGAGTCACTGGCAGCAGAGAGGTGGCTCCCTGGCGTGCGGGGCTGTAAACCAGCAGGAAGGACCATTAGAAGAAGGGAAATCAAGAGTCTGGAAAAAAGAGTAGAACCAGCATGGGGTGGGGGGGGGAAGAGAATTTGGAGAGGAGGTTCCTCTATGCTTCATGGTGATTGATGCAAGCCTTGCTTTATATGCTTATTTTGGAGTGACTTTTAGAGAAGTCTGAGAAGGTCTGTAAGGGAAAGGTCACTTAACTGTTTCCTCATTCTGCTTTTATGTAAACTACAGTCTACTGCCCGATTTGCTACTGCTTCTACAGAATGCACAGAATAATCGTGCCTTCAGACAGGGATTTTGTTTCTTGTCTCTGTCTTGTAAGCGCTTCACCTGAGGTCAAGTGCTGGGCAGAATTAGTGTCCAAACTGATCCTAATAACTCTTAACGTTAAGGTAACCAGGGAAGGTGTGGGGTTTGTTGAGTGGGTTGTTGAGTGGTTATTGAATTTTGGGGGTTTTGTGGGTTTTTTTGAGAGGTGCATTGTGGTTTTTTTTCTATTTTAAGCTGAACTCTGCGGTCTTATAGCTTTTTTGCTTTGAATTTTGGCTTCTGTCACAGTAATGGAGTATCTTGTGCCATTAGCTGATCACACATTCACTGGGTAAAGATGAATTTCAGCAGCCTACTCTGTTGTCTGGCAGCAGAGTTGCAAAAGATTACATACAGTTTGTTGCTGAATATCATACATTGTGCTTGATCAGTGATATGTTTGAAGTCACTCGCTTTTCCTACAGAATTTTTCTATATCTAGCTAAAATGTTACAGTGTCCACCATTTTCACCCCTCGTATATTTTTTGTAACTTAGTTTTAATAACTGAAAATTGGGGATTCTGGTCCCTAATCAGTTAAGGTGTGAAGCCAAGTTGTGAATGTTTCCTATTAAAAGAATGTTGTATGGTGAATCATTATAATTAGATATAAATGAGGGCTTACCAACAGTTTGTGCATGTGATTTAATGAGGTATTTTGTGACTTAAATTGAGTTATGTAGTGATGTTTATACCATAGAAACAAAAAACAAGGAGGAAATTTGATTACTGCTAGTGTAAAGATGAAATGATGAAGCAAGGAGTACATCTTGATAATTGAATTTTAAAACATGAGACTAAGTAAAAGGCATGTCCAGTTCATTTGCCTACTTGAATCATTAGCTACTTAGGAAGATCATGTAATAGTCAAGACTGCTGGGTAGTGCTTCGGGGAGTATAGAGCTGCTGGTCCTTTGTTACAGCTCTTTTGTTTTGTAGCAATGGTAACACTCACATACATAAACAAAAGTGCCTGGTATTGTATCCTATGGCAGAATCAGTGAGGCTTTGTGGCGATAGTGGGGACTGATAGAACACCATCGAATGCATCACCTGCTCAGCTGCTTAATTTACCCAGAACCTGCCTCAAAAAAATGATAAAGATAGATTTGGGGGTATTCTTCCTAAGAGAGAAATTAATTATGAATAATCTGAGCAAAGTCTTTCAAGTGACTGCTGATTACATGCTTCTCAAATGTGTGTACATTTGTCTACTCTCCTAAGCAGAGATGTTGTGAGTCTCAGCAATGAACAAAGAGGGTGATATGTGAAAGTCTATGACAGAGAAGAGAAGATGAGATAAACCGCAGTTGAAAGGAAGAGCAAAGATACATACAGACACGGAGCAGATCTCTCCTAGTGAGGACTCCCTGTTAAGAAGATCTGAGGGCCTGCCAGCTCAGTTGGTCCAGAAGATGGTGGTGTGCTGCCTGCCAGGGATAGAATTACATGTTAAAGACCTGACACTGAGAAATAACCTCTGAGGAACAAAAATCTTCCTCTGCTTACTTCTGGTCTCACTACAAAAGAAACCGTCTGCTGGAGTCCATCAAGGATAGTGATGAGAGGTTGAGACTTCAAGACCTTGCAGCCTAGATGACCTTCAGCAGAGTTCTGCCTGTCGGTCTGTCAGGAAAGTGAAAAGGATAGGGGAAGACGGTGCGGAGAAGGTCAAGGTCAAGCATAATTTCTCAAGCCTGGTTCTATTAGATGGAAGAGAAAAATCAGATGAGTTGGGGAGGGGATAAGGGAGAAAGGAGTCACAGAGGTAAGGGGAGCGGACAAGAGATTTGGAGGTTTGCAAAACTGAATGTGGCCCTCATCAAATTGATATAACTTTGAAGCTCACACTGCTTTGAGCAGGAAGTTGAATTATAGACTTCTATAAGTCCTTTCTGACCTAAATTATTCTGTAACTCTATTACAGTAAGAAAGAAGTTTTACCACCAAGAATAGTGATCAGGTAGATGATGCAGCGGGTGATGAAAGGTGTTGAATGGGGTTAGACAGACACAGCCGAGGCTCCTGTGTGTTTCTCAAAAAGGTGCTTTGCAGCATGGTGAAACTTCAACTGCTTATGCAGGATGCAAAATCAAGTATAATAATTACAATTGGAACATGAGTATCAAACCAAAATGTGCTGTGCAGGGAGAGCAGAACTAAAGGCAAAAGGTGATGTGGGTAGCACTGTACATTAGTAATGTGGTAGGCCGTAAAGAGATGGGAAGGGACAGCAAAACTCAAGCTGGTTTGGATTACTGGCACTTTGGGAGAAGGTAGCCAAAGAGCTCCTTTTGGTTTTGGTTGGTTATAGAGCCTGCTGTAGTCTCTTAAGGTTGTCTTAGACAGAGGTGTATAAGCACACAGAGGATTTTCCGCAGTTCTACTGCTGGGATGTTTCTCTACAGTAATACATGCATGGCTGGTGAACGGATATTACTGATCATGCTAGGACTGTATAGAGCTAACACAGTTAATGACAAATTCACACAGCTAATGACAAAAGGTGATCTATGTTAACTTTTATTTTTATAAATAACTAACACACTATAAAAGACTTGACTGTACAAAACAAGCTTGTATATGTCATCAAAACTTAGTTTTGTTTCAATTTTTAAAAAATACTGGTTCAGATAAAAGGAAGAATTATGTATACGCAACAGTATCTAGCCAGCGAAGTGAACCAATTTGGTTCTGAATGGGCTAATTTGAATATCTGCAGCTGTACTGCCACATGCTTTGCTCCAGCTAATAGATTCAAAGTACGTTAGCTCAAGTGGAACATCACACTGACATAGCTACACTACCCAAAATAGCTGTGATCATATTCCCTACTGTGTCATCTAAGATAAATTCTAGGATTCCTGACTTCAAAGAGCAAACTTTCATAAATATAGAGATGAAGACATTGGGACTCAGCAGTTTGAATGCTGAGGAAGTTTAGTATTGTACCAAGACAAAGATGTGATCATTAGCTGGAATTTTCTGGATAGCAAGATTATCCAGGGCAAAGAAAACTGGGCATTGACTGTCCAGTGAGGAGTGTTTATGTTTTAAAGGGGCAAAGTGTAAGGATTGCAAAAAGCCAGTGAAAAGACTTAAGAAAATGATGATAAATTGCCAAAGGTTCTTTGCTCAGTAAAAAGGAAGAAAATAAGTAGGATTCCTGAAAAATAAGGTAGAGGTTAAAAATAATCTCTTCTGGTTCAAGTGAAAGCATTTTTACCCTTAATTTGCAGTAGAGCTAGTGATGATGTTGATCATGGGATGAATGACAGGACAGAGCTTGGCAGGGAAGGAAAGGAGACTGCACATGAGGTGAAAACATACCTCAAAGATCTTAATGTGCTCAAATAGAGGGAAAGGAGTTGTCCTAAGACTTCAAAAGAGTGTGTGTGTGTGTGGAGTTAACGTGGCCAACGGCATGGCATTTATATAATTTCATCAAGGAAGGAATGAGAGCATACCACTAGAAAATCATGCTGGAGTTCCCCTAGCAAAGAAGGGGAAAATAAAGCGATTCACACAAACCTCAAATGGTTACCTCCATCGGATTAGAATCAGCTTTGGAGAAAAATCATGACACACAGGTGCAATAGCATTATGCATGGGTTTCTGGGTAGGTCACATGCCCAAACCCTACAATCTTTGAGGAGACAACTCAATAAATAAATTCAATGGAATTCATGTATTTGAGTTTCAGAAAGGTATTTGACACAGTGCCAAGTAAGAGTTAATTCTGGAATTACAACATTATACATTTATTGCAGAGTATATTGTCAGCTAGATGAATAGTGCAGTGGGGAGAGCACTACTAGAGAGGGAGCAAAGGGCAACCTTTAGAAGGGAGGAACAGAGCTGGAGCGAGGTCATTGGTAGAGGCAGATATATTTTTCTGAATTTTTTTTCACAGGTAGATTTTTCTGGATTGTTTAGTATTTTCTACTAGAGCCAGTGACAGAAACAAGCCTTACTGGAACAGAACTTGGTCAGTGTATGAGAGGGAACTTGGATTAATTTCATATATGAATTTGTCAAACTTCATCTTCCAGCTACTGGCTCTTATAATACCTTGTTCTGCTCTAGATTAAGGAGCACTTGAATTTCTGATATGATTGCTCACTGTAACCAAATCTATTTTAATATCTTTTATTACCTACTAAAAATATTGACCTTTTCCACTGTCACGCCATGAGTCATTTTCTCTAGTCCTTGAGTAATTTTTGCAGCGCTCATCAGAACCTACTTTTTCAGCATCGTCAAATAAATTGAATTCATTTGTTATTCCAATATTCTTATAATACCAAAAATTATTGCAACTTAACATTAGTAGATCTGAAGCATTTGCAGACAGTTCTGATTTGATTCTTGAATGCAAAATACCCTAGTTCTAAATTCAGCCATGTCCATCCTCATATGTGTTCTCTGACTTTAGTAACATTACCATTCCCTTCACTTAACAACGAAATGGGTGATGCCTGTTGCCTCTAAATAATGTTGGAGATTCTTCATGTTTCTTCAGCAGTACAAACAGGAAAGATGTATTGAACACTTTTAAATTAATAATGCTTCACACAGTTGTATTTGAAGAAAGAATTTACCTTGATTTGCACAGAGAAAGAAAATACTATTGTTTGAAAAAGTTGCATAAAATATGAAAGCAAATACGAAAGAGAATGTACTGAGATGGTGGTGTGCAGGATCATCAGTATTGGCACAGACTTCAGCACTCTTTTAAAGACACCATAACTCACAGAGCTCTGTTTAATCCATTAGGCTATCTAGAACTGCCATTTCTCGATGTGAATTTTGGATCAATATAGTTGTTTCAAAATTTGCCCAGGGATTCAAATGTTTAAAAATATTTGGTTTGAATTTTCCTCAAAGTATTTTGAAATGTAATAGGGATGATCACATTTAATAAATAATGCATGAAAATTCAAAGGCAGGCACATTTTATTTAAGCTTCCAATTTAGCAAATCTACCNAATTGGTTTTGGAATTAAACTGGGGAGCTGTAGTCAGATGACCGAAAGCACATTTTTCCATTAAATGTTGCATTACTGAATCATTTCACTCCATTTTAGAGATGTGGAAGTTAGGGAGAGATGTATATGGGATACACATAAAGGTTGTAACATTTTTGGAATGTGGTCTGAAAAAGTTTCGGAGCGTGTATTTGGAAAGATGCACTGTTTCTGAATGAAGATGCTGTGAGTGAGTTATGTAGGTCATATCCAAGAAGCAACAATAAGGCCTTTAGAGTATTTCACACCACAGCGTGCTCTCTAGATGCCTGATATTTTACAGCAGCTTATTCATAAAATATTTTAGTAAGTTTTAAAGTTTTATTGTTTCTATTTTTGTCTCTGCCTGTAAAGCCAAGCTCCATTAATGCTACAATTCCAACTATAAAGAATTCTGGGACAGGAAAGGCACTTATAAATAATGCATTTAGAAACCTCTAAAAATGATTTGCAGAACTTTTAACACACTACTTAGAGGAATATCTCATGATCAGCCATAGATAGTTGTGGGTTTTTTAACCATAGACAGTTAGGTAGGAAGGGCTTCCTGCCTTTTTAATGGAATTAAATCTCATTTGCAGTCTAGGTTGGTCATTAAGCTTATCAGTAGCTTTTATTCAGAGCAGGGTAATTCCAAAGGGGAGATTCGTGGTTTATTTTGGGGGAGAGGAGTCCACTGGGGGAAAGGGGCACCCTGCTTGCAGGGAATGGGTTCTGCGCAAATGATATTACCAGCTGGATCCCAAGTTCCTGACTGCTGAAAGTCTACAAAGTGTCATCTGTAGCTCAAGTGCGGAACTGATCACTAGCTGTTATGTATTAGTGCCTAAAATCTGAATGGTTTTCTGTGGAAATTTTGGAGGAAACACCCTAAATATAAGAGTAGTATCTCCTCCCCAGGAACTTTCCCAACAGGTTTTGCTGTTGTTTTAAATGGATTATTGGTGGTTTAACTGTTTTTTCCTATGGATGTTTCCTCCTGATCAGAATGCTGCAATACAAACACAATAGAAACGGTTCCCCTCCTCAAACGGCTTTTGAACCAGGAGCCTGTTTCTGTGATGGGACACAGGAGAGAGAGGTCCCTCTCTTTTTCTTTAACATCTTGTCTGCTTCTTGGCATCACCCACAAGGTTTCCCTCTTTTCAATATCTGTAAGTATAAAACTGTAACTTAGCCATCTGGGAATAATTCAGTTGAATCCAGTTCTCCCCCAGGGCTTCGGTGGGAATTCTCACACAGAGAGGTTCTCTTAGATACATGAAGGAGTGCTCACAACATGAAAATTACATCATTTTATGCTTCCCTCTGCAATAAATCTATCACTTTATGATTTTCACAAAACTCACTACTAAGAAACCAAATTTACGAGTCAGAAGCAAGTTTAATGAAGACACTGTAGAAGATGTAGAGGAACAAGAAGAAACGAGGTAGCCTTCCTGTGGGAGCAGAAATTGCCAGTGGTTGAAATGCCTTTGGAAACGTGCTTAAATCCTGTGCAGTTTCATATTTAGATCTAGAAGATGTAGTTCAATGTAGCTTGAAGAATTTCAAGAATTCCCTGCTGGCTTTCACCAAAGGAAAAATAAATCTTTAACTTCTTTTATTTCCTTCTCTTTCTTCTGTTGTAAACATTTTGAATGCTTTTCTCACTTTTTTGTCTTCCGATTCCTTGGGTTTGAAGTATTTCAACGCTGTAAAAGTATCCTCAGTATTTAAGCTGTCCTGAGGAATGGAGGGCCAGATTCTTTTCTCTGTTACATTCCCATAAATGTTAAACAGTTCCTGTCATTTGCACAAGGTACAGGCAAAACAGAATGCGATTCAAGGAGTAACTCTTTGTTTGTCTGCAGCTGGTGAAGAACAAACCTGGTGACCTTGAAGGGGAAAGCTGGAGACTGGACAAACAGATAAAAAAAGAAGTGAGCTGAATGCTCTCCCAAGTTCTGTGGTTGTCAGATGACTTGGCATAAGTGTCAGGTTTCTTTTTTAGGTGAAGTCTGTGAATTGCAGCTCAGAGTTCTAAGCCAGGTCCTGCAGTTTCTGTCTTTAGAATGTGCTTTGTTCTCTGGTTGATTCCTGAGGTGATCCACCCACAGCTAGGGTGGACTTTAAAGTTGCAATCCGGTCTTCATGGGATCAAAGGCAACCCATCAAAATGAGAGTATCTCTTGAGGATAAATTCCTTATTCAGTATCTTCTACTCGCAGTCCTACCCACTTACTGTAAAACCATTTAGCACATGATCAAAGTCTTTCTATGGCAAGTGACAAAAATTAAGAACTCAACTAGTGGGATTGGGAGCCCATAAAAGAAAAGGTAATTTAGGGTTTCTAACAGAAACAACTGTATTACATTGCCAAAGGATTTCAAAGCTGACTCTTTTCTTGGGTCTGAGCTGATTCTTGCTTGCCTATGCTGAGAAGCTTCAGAATATTCTAGTCCTTCCTACACTGGTGATTAGAGGTTGATTAACCCAACATTAAGATATTTTTTGGATGTTTGGGAAAGAACACATAAGTTGCTTATTTTGTACCAGATGCTTATTATACTTCAATCTGGAATACTGCTTTAAATTAATATTGAAAGTAATTCTGCATTTTGAAAGAAATATGAATTGTCATAGATTGTTTATCTTTGGATTTATGTTAAGAGGTTTTATTCAGTTATAGCCACATCTTTGCAAAAGGGCTGAAACTTGTAAAGCAGTCAAAACTTAAGATCTTACAGAATTTAAGAGCTTTTCTTTTCTTCATACCTAACCCTGCTCCAGGTCATCCATTATAGCCTTTTTAATATTAAAAGTGATTCTAGCATCATGTTCTTGAATAATCTATGTAATATTACCTGGTCGACCTTTTTTGTGCCCTTTATTTTCTCAAAGGGCTCAGAAAATGGCATTATATGCTTTGATGAAGGACAAAATAGATAAATATATTAAACTAGAAGAACAGATGAGCTCTTGAGGGGAAAAAAAAAGAACGTACAATAAGCGTAAATCATATAAATAACTTCTGGAGTTCTGTATTTCAGTATTGCCTGCTGGATAACAGCATTTTCTGTGATGCGTAAATTCAAGGTAGTATCTCTCATGCATCGTCCAAATGCTATAAAGACTTCAAAAAAAGGAAAAAAGCACAATGGCAGTTTTCAGATGAATCAGAATGGTGTTATCTTTCTTTATTCTTGCATTTATAAATTCTGGCAAAATTGGGTTGCTCTTGTAATTAGCTGTCCAAGGAAATTATTCCCAGAAGAGGAATCTTATTTTAAAGAGCTATAACTTGACATGGCAGAAATTGCTTCATAAGAATGTCTTTGAAGATTAATGCCAGAAGTGAAGCCTTTCAGACATTGTGGGAATCATTTATTCATGTAAAGTAAGCAAAGATTTGCAAATGAGCGGTACCTGGGCATAATGATAGATTTCAGGAGAACTCTCAGAAAATGTCATTGGCTGAAGTTGGGGCTGTTTTTTGTTTGTTGCTTTGCTGAATGTGTTATCTTACACACTTTTTTATATTGTTTCAAGCACAAGCAAGCTTTAAAAAGAATCCCACCATTAAAGGAAATATTCATTCCAAAAAGCAGAAGGGGAAGTTCAATTAGCCTAACTTTACTGCTGGCCTATCAATTTTATACAATCATAGCATGGTTTGGGTTGGAAGGGACCTTAAAAGTCTTCTAATTCCAATCCCGCTGCCATAGGCAGGGACACCTCCCACTAAACCAGGTTGCTCAAAGCCTGGCCTTGAACACTTCCAGGGATGGGGGAGCCACAACATCTCTGGGCAATCTGTTCCCACGTCTCACCACCCTCACAGTAAAGAATTTCTTCTTAGTATCTAATCTAAATCTACCCTCTTCCAGTTTGAAGCCATTACCCCTTGTCCTATCACTACATGCCCTCGGTAAAAAGTCCCTCTCCAGCTTTCCTGTAGGCTCCCTTCAGATACTGTAAGCCTGCTATAAGGTCTCCCCAGAGCCTTCTCTTCTCCAGGCTGAACAACCCCAACTCTCTCAGCCTGTCCTCATAGGAGAGGTGTTCCCTCGCTCTGATCATCTTCTTGGCCCTCCTCTGGACTCGCTCCAACAGGTCCATGTCCTTCTTATGTTGGGGATGCCAGAGCTGGATGCAGTATTCCAGGTGGGGTCTCCCTGAGTGGAGTAGAGGGGGAGAATCATCTCCCTCAACCTGATTGCCATGCTGCTTTTGATGCAACCCAGGATACAGTTGGCTTTCTGGGCTGTAAGCGCATGTTGTCATGTCATGTTGAGCTTCTCATCCGACAGCACCCCCCAGTCCTCCTCCTCAGGGCTGCTCTCAATCCATTCTCCACCCAGCCTGTATTTGTGCTTGGGATTGTCCCAACTCACATGCAGAACCTTGCAGTTGGCCTTGTTAAATTTCATGAGGTTTGCATGAGCCCACCTCTCAAGCCTGTCGATTTTCTAAGCATTTCATCCCTACCAAGATTCTTGCCTAGTCTGAATTATTTACTCAGTTAATTTCTTGCAGAGGCAACAGATGCCTCTGGAGATGTGCAGATAATCAGTCATCTGCTTAACTTTGTTGATTCCCTGAAGGTCATGCTCAGAAGATGACCTGGTGACTGTCAGTGTCCCACAGAGTGCACAGACAACAGCAAGAAACCCTAGTTGCCTCTGTTCACCCAGGACTCATCCTGTTCCCTGTCTGCAAAGGAGTAAAAGCACTTATCCAAGAAATAAGAGTTATGAGGTAAGACTTATCTTAAGGGGTCCTAATCACCACTATTTGTATCCCAGGGGAGTCTCTGACCACCAGGGGAACACTAGATTTTCTCTTTCTTTGCTAAAACTGAGCTGCTGCAAGGATTTCCTTCCCAGAAAGAAAGAGTGAGAAACTGTTTCTTTCAGACTCAGCAGTGCTCTTGGAAAAGATAGTTGGTTTATTGATTCCTTCCCTTTTACCTCTTCTCTCCTATTCCCACAGTCTGAGCGTGCACAGGGCCCTCTCACACCTGATGGAGGTTGGAAGGTTGGAGGGAGGTTCAAGGGCTGGAGACCTTGCTTGTGAAGGCAACCCCTGGGTGATATTTCTTTAACATCATACCCATAAAAGACAATTATTATTTTACATGTTGACTTCAGTGAGCAGCAGATTCTGCAGCAGCAGAGGGATCTCTTTGCAACCAGTCCATGCGCTCTTTGAGCTCTGTAGTACATCCACCTGCAGACAACATCTTAGCCATGAGTATAAAGCACACTGGTTTTGAAAAGCTACAACTTTGCTAAATTAAAGCCAATTCTTTTCAAAGCATACAAGAGCACTAATTTTCATTGATTACTCAGTCATGGCCAAGTTTCAAACTTCATCTGTTTTTACTGTAGTTCTTCTGGAAAAAGTTTGGTTAGAATCACTCTCCCATAACCTAAAAATGGTTGCAGGGATTTTGCTTTGACTTTAAGGGGATAAGAAAAAAACCTCTCTTTAGGCATGGAAAACTTCAGCCTGAACAATGAATGATTCAGAAGACTGTGGTTGTGAGAAAAATGGGCTTTTAATTGGATTCATTTTGCTTATATAACCATTTGGCCCCTATCAAGCAGTTGGTCTAATAAGGATTTTACTTTATCAATGATATGTGGTCTCCTGTAAACTAATGTATCTATAGCAACAAAAATGTGCCATATATATACATGCCTGTGTTTGTATATAAGGTTTAAACAGTTCTTGCAAAGGTTTGTGGAAGAAAAGTCTGCCCAGGGGTCTTAATAGAAAGACATTGCTTCTGGCTCAGGAAATCCTTCAGCTGCAACTGGCTGGAGCTTGGGAACGTACTCTGGAAAAACTAGATTTGCTAGTTTAGATGAACCTTTGATCTAGTACACTGCAACTTGAGTGAACAAAACAACAGCAGCGTGAAGAGAAACTTCCTGTGAGAAGACTGAATGTTGATAGCCTTGTCCTGAGTTTCATGGAAGAAGCGCAGGCTTAGCCCTCCTGCTGCGGCTGCTGTCATTGCAAATATCCTGAGTGCTTTTAGCACCCTGCTTTGGAGTTAGATGGACATGCTGAGTTTGTTCTCGGTGAGCTCCTGCACAGGATAGTTGGCGAAGGGTCTTGCTGCCTTGCGGCTGTGTGAAGATGAGGAGCTGGGGGTTGGTTCTTGGGTTTGCGGCTGGCTTTGCTGTTGAATGACTCAAGCTGCTAATCCCGCTGGGTCAACCACAGCAGATGAAGCTAAGCAGAAAAACTTAGCACTGAAGTTCATGTCAGGCAAATACCGGAGCTGACAGATAGAAGAGGCAAGCAGACAATGCTTTTATGCTGCCTGATGGTGAAATACCTTCCACTAACACAGTAGCAAAGTAAGTTAACCCACGAGTCTCAATTAGATCGTAAGAGTTTTGAGAGAGCTACCTGAGAAGCGGCTGGTCTTTAAACATGGTGATCCCCCACACTCAGGGGGACTCGTATAAATGTAAATATTAAGTCAATGTTTAAATGGAGACAACTGGAGTCATCACTTTGGACTTGCTGGCCTGGCTGAACAAAATGCTGGAAAGACTGCGGTGTGACTCAAGAGGGAATTAACAGCAGTAAAATATGTAATTGCCAGTTCACAAAGGCTGAAACAGAGTTGAGATGAGGGAAAAGAAAATTTACTAATTTAATTTGATAGAGTTTTGATGAGGCTGTGAACTTACTTGCTAACGATGGCTGTACTGATGTGAGGTTCCTGGTATTTTACTTGTTTTACCCTGCTATATTTTAGTTTCAACACAGGAAGAGTGCAAAATCTGTATGACATAGTCAAAGAAATGTCCAGAATCAGGTATTTGACCAGTGCTGTTTCCTACCTTTTATCAATGGCCTGAAAAGGTAAGTTGCAGTTAACCAAAAGCCTGGTGAATGAAAAGTAATCAAGGGATGTGTTACGGCAAAAGGGGCTCAGTCAGATCCTTTCTGTTCTGATATGGCACTCACTCTGTCTTGGCACGATGTTGACCACATTTGTCATAGTACTCAGTGATGTGAGGAAAAAGCTGGAGATTGTGCTGACTGATGACACAGGCTTCCTGTACGATCCTCTGGCTAAACCAGATGAGCTGAGCCTTCAGCCTTGCATCTACAATCAAGGAGATAACTACATGGTGCATGGATTTTTCGACATTTGCACTTGGCATAGTGACTGCTGTGCAAATTCTGTCCTTTTCCAGCTCTCATTATTCAAGAATACGTTGAATAAGGGTTGGGTTTAGAGGTGAGCCATGAGAGTGATAACAGCATTGTTAAGCAGCGCTCATTTCCCTCTGTTGGAGTTGTACCACTGAGCACCAAATAAATCCAGATTTGGTCTGATGGGAAAGGCCTTATGAGAGTGAGCCCGACCCTGTAAGCTGCTGATTAGGCCCTTCACCTCCAAGGTAACTGCTGAATTTAAAACACTGAAGCACTGGTAGGAGGCAATAGCATGACCTCACATTTCACAAGTGAGAGGCTGCCTCTGCTGGCATGAGAAGTAGGGCCAAGAAGGCTTTAAGAAGGTCCTGTGTGAGATATTTAATGAAATAAAAGACACAAAAACAGTCTCATGTAGGTAAAACCAGACAGGACTCTACAGAAACCTAGGAAACTGTGCACCCAGTTTTGGAGCATAGTGCCCATGCAGTGATCATAAGTTCCCCGAACACTGTTTTGAGCACTGCCACTTCACCTACAAACTCTTCTCTTGCGGATCAGATGGATTAAGGAGTGTTAATGCTTTGCAGCAGCAAGTCTTGCGAGGAAGGCATTTCTAAACTGCAGTAAGCAGGACAAATAGTTATCCCTGCCTGGCTGAATGGCAGAAATGCGAAGACAGTAAGTTTTTGGTTTTGGTAGATGACCCCCAAAATTGGAGGAAAGGGTGAAGAAGGTTCAGTGAATTGAGTCATTGTAAAATCATCGCCACCACTAAAAATGGATTTAATTGAGAGCTGAATAGAAGCATTTTTATTTTTAAAAAGTCCTTAGTAAAGCAGGAAGCAAAACAGTTCAAGTTAATGACAAATCAAAACATTTAAACTTCTGAAATGTTTGAAGGTTTAATTATTTTTGGCCAAAAAATGTCAGCCAGATCATAAAGAATTTTGGTTGACTTAAATAAACATTTTTCAGAAGAAAAGCATTTCTTCCAAAAAAATGTCACCCTTCTCTAGTTAACAGAACATTATAAACAAGCCAAGTAAAATCATTAATCTGTTACGCAAAACTACGTAAAGAACTCACCAGAGAATGATATTCCCTCTTGAGTATATCTGTGTTCCATCTGATCAAAAATGTGAGCAAGAGCTTAGATATGACAATAAACTAAAAAGTTTAAGTCTAAAGTTCCCTCCCACCCCACCAAAATGATGAAGTTTGGCAGTTTAATCCAAGTGGTCTAGTTTTCACAAGCTCAGAGCACATCTACTGATCTGCAAGATTTCTACGTTTTTGTTCTGGTTCTGTTTGTTGCTGTGGAGCCTAATAGGATATTTAGATACGGGACTGTGGAACAGAATGGTTAGGATTACTGCATGTGGCTGTAATCCTTGCCTTCTCCATATGGCAAGCACTTTAGGCCTGCGTTCAAGTCCTTCAGATGGCTCTTAGCTTTGGATGCTGGGTTAGGGCGCAGGCCCCAGTCTTCCACCATGTTGATCCGTCAAGTCTCAGCTACATGAAAAGGTTGAATTTCAGTCTGTGAGCCACCAGCACGTCTGTGACATTGCAGACCTGCACACCCAACTGCATTGTGTGATGGCTCAGTCGCCAGGGTCTGGAAGAGATCAAGCAAGCGTAGAGAGTGACTCTCTTGAGGAGACACAATGAAACAGCCATCTTTCCTGCCTTCAGAATTGACATTCACAAAACTTGTCTCCAGACCTCCCGTCCACCACTGCTTGTCCCCTTCCAGTTGCTCCCTCCCTCCAGCTCTTCTCAACCAGGTTTTCCTCAAAAAAGAAACAAGTCAGAGATTGTAGGAAAGCCCTGGTGGATTTTAGTAATATTTAAATAATGTATGCTCAGATTTATTTATTTTTTGAATGATGGCACAGCATTAGAAAACTCAAAGTTAGTTTGGGCAGACTTAGAAGAGTTTGGGAAAACAGGAAATTAAAACAGTATTTTAAAAAGCAACAAGTTATTTCATAATTAAAATGTCATCTTTGGAAATACGTTTCCTTTTTATTATACATAGAAAGATAAAAGGAGATGGTTGAGTCCAATATTTGGCATTTCAGGTTTAAGGTATTTAGATTAAGGAGGAAGAGCAAAAAGAAATATTACATCACCAGTCTGCTGTTTCTTCAGATGTGGCTGCAGTTTGAGCACAGAGGCATCTCTTAAGAAATGGCCAGATACATCAATGTCTCTGTAAGAATGAACAAAATGGAACTGTCAACTATTTAAAAGTGTAGATGCAGCAAGTAGTGAGGAGTTTGCTGTGTCTGGCATTCCTCATGGAAAGAGGTGCCAGAAATTTACTGGCAAAACACTTCAGCTAAGTGATCTCAGATGAAAAAATGACAGCTTCTGCTAATGAACAGTCAGTGCTGTGAGCATAAACATTCATCAATAGTCCCAGAGTGGAGGGACCGTGGCAGTATCTGGCTTTGCAAAGGCTCTCCTTTTCTTTGCACCCATGTGTGCATCTAGCCTGGTCTTACTCTGTGATGGTACTGGAGCTGCAATGCATACCACCAGAAGAAAGAGCAAAGGGCATCTGCTCCCAAGGACGCACCTTAAACACCTCGGTGGTCTCTTCCCAGAGTGTCATAACTTTGCTCCAGAGCAGCTGCAGGAGGGCTTGCAGTACCCACAGCTCCCAAGGATGGCGGATTGTACCAGCATGGTATGATCCACTGGGGGCCTGGCATCTGCCGTGACACATGGTAAGCTGCAAGCTGAATGGGCAAAATTGTGTTTGGGAGCCACTGCGCTGACCTGTTTTTTGTTAGCTACCCTAATCTCTTTCCGAATCCTTTAAACTTCTGGTTTCCATAAGGTAACGGCAGTGCATTTCACCATTTAATTGTGCGCTGTGTGGGAAAAGGCCTTCCTTTCTCTTCGTGGCATTCAGAATGAATTGGTTTGGGTGATGTGTATGTTTGGGAATATTTCTGTGCAACTACAAATGAATTACTAAGACTGATACAAGTGTCAACTTGATTTAAAACCTAAGGCATTATATCAGCAGTTTATGTACTGCAGACACTAACAAACACTTTAAAGTGTTTTACAGTCAAAAACTTTAAAGAAAGAAGGCAGCTGTGGCTATGGTGCTAAAGGTTCAGTGTCTTTATTTGTGGGAAGCCCGTGTTAACTGGCACAAATAACATCCTGACATTGCCAAAAGGGGCCTTTGCATTGCCTTCCCCTCACCTCCGGATGACAAACCCAAGATGTGTACAGCATTTGCACATTAAATGCAAGTGTGGAAGAGATCTGGTGTTTGCGGAAGGATTTTCGACAGCATTTGAGGAAAAAAACTAGGAATTGTACGTTGTCAGCTCAATGTAAGGAACCTTGCAAAAATGCCCGGTCTCTGAGGAAGCACGGTCTGCGGTGGCCAGTCACGGCACAGGGTTGAGATGTTTGAGAAAATCACTGAGGCTGTTAGTGAGGCTAACCTGCCCCGTGCAAGACTTCCTTAGGATGCCTGATGGATGGGTGATTCCTTGGGCATGGAGGAAAGCATACTCAAAATCTTAAGTTTGGGTCAATTAAAAAGTGAAAAATCAAGGAAAGACATTTCATTCTTTCCTTAAAAGAACAGATGAAACCAAGAGAGCTGATCACACGTGCCAAGAATATGTACCCAGGCAAATGAAAGAGTTAATGTCGATGGCCAAGAAAGATCCCTGTGCCCTCAGAGGGGGCAGAGGTGAATGAAGTTCCTCTCAGTAGTTTACATTTACTGCAAAAACTATGCTCTCATTTTAAACAGGTATCCCCTGTGATAGTCCCCCTGCTAGAGGGGAGATAGTGGAACAGAAATAGGATGCATCTAACATAGATGTGACTTGACAATTTATCTTTTGTCATTAAATATTATCCACTTCATATTTAGCCTTTGGGGTTTTGTTGTATTCGTTCAATGCTTTACATGTCCCTTTTCAGGCAGGAGGCACAATTTTAGCCAGCTTGCCACAAAGTGCAGTTTTGGATCGGTAACTATTAAGCTCTGTTGTGTTCAATCCACTGCACAGGGGAAAACGTTAGTAAATAATATAATGGCTTCTGAAGAAAACTGCACGGCTAGCTAGCTATCCGTATCTAATCCATATAGAAATGTCAGGACAGCAGTAACAAAACCTTTCTTCTTGTGTATGTTTTTTAAACAAAAACCTGAGAGCCAGAGTTCCTGTAGCTTTGGCAACTGAGGCCAGAGAAACTGGAGCGAGGCAATATTATGAACTGGTAAAGGTTAAACACAACGACGACAACAACAACAAACCATTGTGATCTGTTGTCTCAGGACACAACACATTCACAATGGGTTTCTGCAGCGATTGCAAGCAGGAAGGGTACCACAGAAAGACGCCCATAACAACGTAGCACCGTTGCCGGCAGCAGTAGACTCACTGTTTTTTCACAGCTTCTCTAGTATTTCAGGGGGGATGGCAGGTCCAAGCAACAACAAAAGGCGTTGGAGGGGTTGGTCGTGCCATCAGTAGCAAGTTTAATTGGTTAGTAAGAGATAGTAAATAGCCTTTGTAGGATCCAGTGGGGTCTGTAAACATAATTCTCGGGCTAGCTCTCTCGGTCTAACTCACCAGTTATAATTTCTCATTTGCTCCAAGCCTCTCAACTGACCACAGGGTCCGTCATGCTAAATAAACTGATCTGTCCTCACCTGCTGCCCATGGCCTAACACCGAGCTTGTACTGCAGGGTCAGCGTCTGTCCCAGTGCCCCTGTGTGAAGGCACCAGGATGTCCTGCCATGTGTCTCGCTTTTGTTGCTTCAGTAAAAGTAACGCATTTTTGCAGTTTCATTAATAGCTGCTAGGTGAGGTAGTTATTAGCACATCTTCTCTGTTGTAGAGATACTTGACATACCAAGGATGGCCTGTTTCCTCTGGTTTTACCCAGACACAGAATATTTTCTCATTTCAGAGAGCTCAAGTTTTCCCCAAGTGTTTGTTTTCTCCAAGCAATTCAGTCCTCTTGAATGCCCCATGTGTGACAACCACAGTCACCCCCCATGAAGAAGTGGGAAAACACCCTTTTTTTTACAGAGGCTTGGGAAAGACTCTCCTGGTCCTAGCTGCAAATTGAATGGTCTTTGGCAGTTCCTTTCCCTAGAGCATTTGGGGGGCTTCTAAGCACAATCATAGCCTGTGTATGTAGCCAAAAATCGACGTTAAAACAACTACAAAACACCTCCCTCCAGATGCAGCGACGCACCTGAAGAATGAGTTTTCTCTGCGGGAATTAGGCTCATACACCTGCCAATCAGGTGGGTACCATAAAATGCACCGACTGTGAGTTAATAAATAATATTTACCAGTCTTATGGGCTCTGTCCTCTATTGATGTTTATATAAAAATGTTTTATAATCCTTGCTAGGTTTCTGGCTTTATTTATTCACCACCATCTGTTCTTTGTCTTTTTTCTCTTTTTCCAGGGTTTGCTTCCCATCCTCCAGCTTGTTTATCTTTTAGGGCAGCCCCTTCCCCATTACTCCCACACGCTTTTCAGTGTACTTTTCTCCCCAAGCTTTACTGAGCTGTGGTGTTATTTCCCATGCACGTTTTACATCTGTGGGGTACTTATGCTGCAGCCTTTTCTTTCTTATTCTAAGAATGCAGTTTTTACTTTGTGGGCTTAGGCTGATTTGGTTCATCTTGGTGGATTTTGCGTCATTTTTTGGGCTCTCTTGCAATCTGCTGGTGTAATTCCTTTAGTGCCATGCACAGAGGGACCGAGCAAGGCTCCTTGGGCTAGCGCTAGACACTCATCAAGCAAGGAGCGTGGTGGTGGTCCTTGCTCTATCCTGCAGGAGAGGCAAGGGCAGGGAGATAAGGAGAAGTGGCTTGAAGTTACTCAGCTGTCAGATGTGACAACAGGAATAGAAGCAGGGCTTCCAGCTAGTTCTTTATTACTTCTGAAAATACTATGAACTGTTACTCACTCTTGTTGTAGCGTCTTTTAGACACCTTCAGATATGGGCTGGGACAGGTACATAGGAGAAACACGCCCGAGGGAAGCCATCAAACATTGAAATTAGTCTGTTAGGTATTAAACATGGACATTTCCAGCCAATGTGGTAGAAAAGAGACTGCAGCCAATTTTCCTCACATCAATCACTTGCAAAGTTGTGTTTTCAAAACAAATGTTAAACATGAAAAGATTGATCTGAGCTGTCTGAGGTGATCCATTGCATCTTTTCTGCAGCCATCAATTAATAGCAAGAAAGTTATTGTTTGCTGTCTCACAGCCAACTAAGTAACAAAATTAATTGGCCATATTTAAGACAGCTACTCCCTACTTGTGAAAATTTGGGGAAAATCACTAGGAGGAAGAAAAATAGAGTTTGAGTGTTATTGAAAATAAATCTAGCTTTTAGACAATGAAAACATTTTATTCTCTAAGTTAAAACAGAATGTATGCAGCCTGTTTCTAATTCACATTGTCCATGAAATTGAAGCAATGTATTCATCTTGACTTTCATGCTCATTGTCCTTAGTAAAAAATGCTCTACATCAAATGCTCATTATTTGCTGAGGTTGTTTACTGTTAAGTTTGTGTATGATTGCAAATTAAACAAGCCCATTGAAACTCCATCATCTAACACATGGCCGCTATTCATATCTGGCAAGGCCTGTTTTTCTCATTGAGCACTGAGAAACCACCTCAGATATAGTATTTTCCTTGATAATGAAAAAATGTTGTGTTTCAAATCTTCTGCTGAACAGAAAGTACAGGAGATAAGTAGGGCTTTTTAATATAAAAAAACCAAGCTATTTTCAATAATAATAATAAAACCTGTTTTATGCAAGCAATTGAATATTAACTTACAGCTTAACAAGCTGTAAGAAAGTAATGATCTTGTCAATGGCTATTTGTACAAATATCCAGCAGGATTTGATTGATTAATTATTGCTATGTCAAAATTGTAGTTAAAGGATTCTGAGATTATAGAAACATTTGTTAAAAATTAACTGTAATTTCAGAAGTCAAAGTTCTTGAGTACCTATACCAAAAAACTTTGGAAAGGATCCATTTTAAGAAGATTACTGCTTGATGCTTTCTGAAGACGTGACACTGTTGGAGCCTCTGATGTTGAATACCTAAGGTTTGATATACTTAGTGTTATTATTTTTTGATTTTGCCCACTTTCATTTATAAAAATAATTAAAAAAATATTTAGAAAATTAGCAGATTTATCAAAGGAGGGAAAAAAACCCTTTTCTTCACTGGCACTTTTTCTTGCTGATGGATGACTACTTTCTAAGCATCAAGCTATGCAAGCAGATGAAAACCAGTGTGATCTCTTCCAGGCCATATTTTCAGAAGCCCACGAGTTGGCCAAGAGATGTTCTTATGCTTGTCCTTGCTACAAGGGTGGCAGAGGGCAGGGTGAGACCCACTCCTGTCGCTGTGCTCAGCCAGTGGTGGATGTCAGCTCTGCTGGCCATAGGTGCTTCACACGGCTGGAAACACCTCCCAAAGGGGAAGTACTTCACATGGACTATTGCTGCGTGCTGTAGGAGAGCTTGCTGGCCGTTGTCCGTTTCTACACCTCCAACTGCTAGAACTCATCTATCATGGTAATTGATTTCTCTCCCTTGCTTAAAGACCTTCATCTGGTCTATCCTTTTTGGAGCCTGATCTTCTGATTAGGAGAAGCTGTAGCTTACAGACATCTGTGACAGATAATGCAGTAAAAATGAAGGATGAGGCACTGCCACGCTCGAGCAAACCTCTCTTGCCTGTGACACTGCTCTCTCCAATTTCTTTCCTATTTCCTTTCTACTGCTGCCGCTCTTGCAACGGTGAAGCCCTGTGGTGTTGGAGCCCAGATGGTACGAAGGCAGTTGTCAAATTGTTACTGGCTAAAGACATGAGAAGCTGCAGCCTTAACACTGAAAATTACATAACAGCATCGCAATGTGGGTGTTGCTCCTCACTGTAAGTGCTGGATCTTCCCATTGCTGGTGACCCGCCAGCGGGCTTTGCAACGGGGCAGTTGTCATCTGCATCAGTGGGGTGAATGGACCTGAGTCTTACCCATGACCTACAGCCGTGAGCATGTGAAATCACGGCAGACGGGCATCCACCACTGAGTAGACGAAAGCCATGTGATCTGTGAATGGCATGTGGCAAGCTGCTGGGGGAGAAGGGGCTGACAGCAAAACAAGGAGAGAAGTGAGTTTTATCTCTGGTGTGGCAGTGCTCGGTGATAAAATAGCATTGGGATTTATGTCCCAGGATCTGACTTGTCACTGGCCAAGGAGAAACACTTCATGGGACAAATAGCATTACCAACAGAGCATGCAGGTGTAACTTCCTTACATTCCTGAATGACCCAAAAATGCCAGCACGAGGTAATGGCTGACATCAGACTATGACTTCTTCAGGCCTCCACAGGTTTATCTTGGCCTCGTACCCTACATAATTTAACCCTTGGGTCTCCATCTGTAAACTTATCTTTTGTGAGGCAATATAACTGTGCCAAGGGCTTTGGAGAATGAGGTGACCCAGCTGAGTTAAATGGAAATTGAGATTCCTAAGTCGCCCTGGAGGTCAAGCTGAGTGGTACATAATTGCTCGTAAATGATACAGAATTTTGCAATACCACTTTTGACACAGGGACGAGGTTTCTTAAATTCTGCTGTTAAGCAAGAAAATGATGGGGTTTTTAACCTCATAAGGAGAAGTCATACTTGGCAGTGGAGCAGGATTTGCAGGAGCATGTAGGTGCCTAAATCTGGTGTCAGGCTCCATGTGAAACTGAACAATGGAGGGAGCAGCTGTCCTCGTTTTCCAGTGGGATCCCTGGCACTGCCAGTGCTTCCCCCGGGGGTCCAGCTGCACCAAAGAGGCATCAACCTACAGGTGGTTTGGCAACACTTGGGCACAGTCCAGCACATTAAATCACTGGTGAAGGTGAGAGGGAGACCGTTCAATTAATCCTAAAGATGACTTGCCCTCCATTAATAGAAAATAAAAATTACAGATTGTTCCAGTTGTATGATGGAATAGTTAGAGTTGGAAGGGACCTTAAAGATCATCTAGTTCCAACCCCTCTGCCACAGGCAGTGACACTTTCCACTACATCAGGCTGCTTAAAGACCCATCCACCCTGGCCTTGAATACCTGCGGGGATGGGGCATCCACAACTTCTCTAGGCAACCTGTTCCAGTGTCTCACCACTGTCACAGTAAAAAATTTCTTCCTACTATGGTATGTTGGTGAGGAGATGGACATCCTACACTACCATGTCAGGGATGGATATGAAAACTCACTTCAGAGGAAGTTCAAGAGGTATTTCTTTTCATCCTATGCACTCAGTCCTACTAAAAAAAACCAAAAGAATTGCTTGCTACTTTTTTTTTTCACTGGCACAGGGCAAAATGTGTTCTAATGTTTCACCTCCATTCCCCAGCTCTGGATAAGGCTGTGGTTTGGGGTGGGGAGGAGAAAAGCTCTAGGCATAGGAATGAGACAAAATGTTCTTGTGGTCATTCGTGTGGCTTGTCACCAGCTCCAGGGGAGGCAGGCACAGCTCTTGTGAAGGCTCTGACAACACTGAAACCAGCTGGGATTGCAGAAGAAATGCACAGGAGGAGAAGTCCCAGCATGAAGAACCTGTTTCTTATGCGGAGAAAGCCCATCGCAGAGCATAAAGCCAGTCTTGCACTGCCATCGCTCTGGAGGGACGTGGACGTGTCCGAGTGCATCTTAATACTGGGTTGCGGGTGCTTTTCCCTGACACCTTCTGCACTCGCACAGCACAGATGCACAGATACCTGCTTCTGCAGGGGCAGGTAGGATACCTCCTGTTTGCTCGGAGCAGCATGCAGGCAGCGAAGGCGGCAGCACTTCCCATCACGGATGGTGGGAAAAGCCACCCACCATCCCACAGCCATCCACTGCGCCCAAAGCACACACCCTGCAAGCCAAGGGATGCTTTGTCCTCCGGAGTATGGAGTACATGCTCCGCAGACAATGCTCTTCCTGATGCAAAAGCAAATTATCCATGCTTCAGCTCCATAGGGGGGGATTTTCCCAAAAGGAGGGAGCGCCAGAGGGAAAAAATGAAAATTACATCCTTCCCCTTCCAAAGAGCACAGCCTTCCTCCCGAACCCCTAATTAAAATGCGAAGGTTTAATATGCAAACCATCAGAAGGCTTAATCATGGTGACTCAGCTCACAGGAAAGACGTCCAGCATTTCAGATGAACAGCAGTGCATCGATGGCTTCCTGTGAGGAGAGACTACTGTTCATCATTCCCTGGAAAGCGGCTGATGTTTTGGTTGTAGGAGATGTAAGCAATGGCCTGTCATCTCCCGCTTGCAGGGGAGGTAGATTCAGGTGAAAAAAAGAGGTAAGGACAGCCAGGAGAGCAGGTATGGAGCCCCAGGCTCACAGGGCTGGGGGTGGAGGTGGCGCTCAGGGAGCACGCAGATGGTCTTCCCTGTTGTCGAACACCAGCCATACCCAAACCTTTTCCAAGCGGCACTTCTCAAGTCTGATCTTGAGTATGTCCATCCTCCACAGGCAGGCTTGGACAGAGTTTAACTAGCTGTGTTATGAGAACTTATTCCTTGGTATGTAACTGAAGTGTTCCAGGTCTGTCCACTTCATCTAGTGCCACGTGGGCACCAAGAGCATTGATTCTCCTTGCAGCCGTGCCCTTGTCCCGACTGAACTGTGCCCTCTACTTTCCTTTACTGAGGTCCAATTTTGTGTCAGTCAGCTTAGACATTATGTATTTTCAAGTAAACCAGATTTTAGGTAGCTAATAGCACATGTATACATGTATGTGTGTACATATATGTGTGTGAGTATATACATGCTTACACATGTATATGAAGTTAGCACCCATCTTTTTATATCAGCTTTATGGTATAATCTGAAGTTAATGACCTGCTTTTGATAAAAAAATGAAGCTTCAAGGCAAGTAAATTTACTTGTAAATTCATATAAATTTCATTAACACTTCTGGTCAGAAAAAAAGAAGAAAAAACAAAAAAAACCCCACCTTTTTTTCAATATTTGGTAAGTGAATTAGAAAAAAGTAGATTTTTAATAGTTTTTCAGCTGCAAAATTAGTTTGTTCTAAAAGTTTTGAATTGTGTAGAACATTTTAGTCAACTGGAAATAACACTAAGAAGGGAAGTATTCTACTGATGAAACAAACAAATGCAATTTGAAATTGGGATCAATCCGAAACCATTTCCCCTCCATCTCTCTTGGGTTGGCTGGTGAACTGAGGAGAATTAATTGCACGGCATCCACTGCCCTTCAACCCAAGGGTGCAGGAATCCTTGTACCCTGGATTTCTGACCACAGAAGCCTGTGAATCGCAAAAGAACATTTAAGCGCAGGACTCTGACTACAAATAAAAATATATCTTTGTGGAAATCTAATGAGAAGATAATTCACAGGCATGTTTATTAGTAGGAAGCCGTTGCATAAAATGTATGGGTAAGGCAAAACATTGATTAAAATACCACCCAGGTAAATCAGTTTCCCAGGCAATATATGGAGAGCGCTGCCATTTAACCGCTCTGAGGCAGCCAGCAAAAATGCTAGAGCAGCCTGCCAAATAGCTAGATGTTGCTGATGGAAAAAATTAGCCTCAGTACATTGGCATCTGGAGTCTGTGACTACCATCCAAAAAGAAAAGGGACTGGTGCTGTGGAATTGGGTAATTGCACTCCAGCAGCCTACCACAAGTCTGCTGTGGCTTTGTCATTAAAAAAAAAAACAAAAAAAAATAAGTGTTTTTAATTAAAAAATAAGGCTTTGAAAGTACAGAAAGTAAGATGTTAGGGAAAGACATACAATTAACTGGATAAAAGGAATGACGGTTTCTGTGTCTGTCTGAGTAAGGCACAGACATATGCATATGTGTGCATGTGCCGTTTTTGTGTTTCTGAGTATTTATTTTTGTGTTAACTTTGTGTCCATTTCACAAAAAATTATACACTCCATTTACTTGAGATTCCAATGTATATTACTTGGTGAAAAAAAAGCAATTTCTGAGTACAGGCCATGTTTTAACAATTGTATTCCTTTTTCTCCTCCCCCCCCCCCCCTTCGGGCTTGTTTTTTTTTATTATTATTATTTTGGGGGGAGCTGTCAGATGCAGGCAATCACCCCCTGTTGTGATCCCCAGGGTGGGGGTGTAGCCGAAGCAACAAGAATGAAGCAGCCAGTAGAGATAAATTACCAGTTCTTAATCTGAAAGCATGCTTATTTGTAGGAGAAATTTACAGGACTTATGATGCATTAATGACAACCTTTAAGTTCTCTGAGTGGTCACAGTTTGCTTTACTGCTGGTGCTCCCCAGGAAATGACACTGAAACAGCTCCGCTTATGTTTCTGCATGCACTTTCTTTTGAAGACTTCAGAAGTCCCTTCCCTCCAAGAGAGCAACGGCACATACTTCTCCTATGGGAAACTTCAAAATTCACTCAGGCATTTTCCCATTAAATTAAAAATTGATGTATTTCTTGTGCAAGACTGACTGAAGGATGGCATAGGTTTAAAACCTGCCTAGCGAACATCTAGTTCTCTGAGAGGAATATGGTCAGTGCCAAGTTACCAGTTTCTAAAGTTCAGGAGTTTATCAATGATAGAAAAATGTGCAACATGTAAATGTGCAACATGTGGATGTAAGATACTAGTTTGCCTATTATTATGAGTATACATGGATCTGGTAAAATTTCATCTCTCCTCTGCCCTGTCCGCTGCCGAGGCAGTGAGAAGCAGCATATTATTTGTCAGAGGCATCGACGGGACTAATCATATGCCTAAATTTAGGGGAGTGCTTAAGTGCTTTGCTAGGTTATGACCTAAAAGACCATGTGTGCTGCAGCAGGTGCTCACGAGAAGGGTCAGTGAGGGATGCAATGCCTGTTCCCACATGTTAGCTTGTAGTGTGGAAAGGCTGTGGCAGGGAGATGTACCCGTCTTGTTCTGTGGGTATTCAATCACGACATTTGAACCACCTCTGATCTGTTGCTCTGTTGATAGGAAGTGAGGTTTATTTACTGTCACAGACACACACAAATAGCCCTGAAAGCTAAAAAGATATCCAGAAAAATCTGAGTTGCCCGGTGTGGGCAGGAGGACCATGCTCAGCCCTTGTTGATGTTGTTCACTATTGGGTGAAAATATCTAGTGTCAAGAAAGGTGTTCGGAGGTGTTGTGTGGGAAGACACATGCTTTTCTTGTGGGATGATAAACATGCTGAAGTTAGTGCTAATTTTTAGAGACAGATCTTGTATGCTGTATTAATGGCAGATAAAAAGCATTAGTGATAACTTTGAAAATGTTTTTAGCTATTTCTAGGAAAATGTTTTTCTTAAAGATTAAATGAAGCAGAAGCAGAATGCATTCACTAAGAACAAAGCGAGACAAAGGTTATTAACAGGACAAAACCTTAAGCACAACCCTATGCAGCAAAGAACTTAAGCATGTACTTAAGTTAGGGCGTATACCTAACTGCTTTCCTGAGTCATAGCCACGGTTACAGGACTCTGTAGTGTCCTCAGGTCCAGAGGTCTTTTTGCTTTCACAAAGAAATCACTGTAATCAATCAAATGGCATTAGCATTCCTACTGCTGGGATTATGAATTACATTCTGTAATAAATGTGAATGCCATTTCCCTCATCTCCTGTTCTTTCAAGAGCCCTAAAAGTTTTATTTCAACTTTCAAACTCTCACTGAGAGCTTTGGCTAGGAGTTAGTGCTTCTGGCTCGCTTGAGCTAATTTGGCAAGTAATTTTAAAACAACTTCTATTGTACGTAGACTTTCAGGGTTCGAAATATTGCTCAGTCAGCTCTTATTTCATGAATGGTTTGTTTGATTAGGCGCCCAGGTGAAACACAATCAGGGGAACCTGGTGAGCTGTAAGCCCTCCGCGGGGAGGAGGAAATGAAGTGGGTTTGCTTGCTCCTTGGCAGAGCATTACAGCCGCTCAGCCATCGTGCGAAGGGGTATCGACTCCCCCTGTCCACCTTCCAAGAGTGTTGCTGCTGTAGTTTGTGAAAAGTCCTACTCTGACAACATCTACTAGGCACGCCCTTGGGTACCTACTGGAGTGACCCTCAAAGTGAGTCTCGTTAGTGGGCCTTGACTCAGCTTAAGCTTGATGAGCTGCCAAGACTTGGGGCAGCTCCCAGTGTGGGCAGGAGGACCATGCTCAGCCCTTGTTGATGGGGTGACTAGGTCCTGGTGCTCCCAGGTTGGTCAGCTGCTTGCTGAGAATGAGCTGTCAGAATTAGTGTTTTGGATTTAACCTTTTAAACTTGATCCCAGCCCCACTTCTCAGGACTTTTTTTGGGCTTCCATCTCTTAGAGCTTCCTAAAAGCCACTTTGGTTGGGGTGGACTTCACAGCATCCATATGACGATAAAGCTGAGCTGTCAGAAAGGGTCCTGGTGGCATCACAGGCCGTGCAGAGTCTCACTCCTTTCTTTCTGGCTATGGTGGGCTCGTGATGGAGACAGATGGGCTTCAGGTAGGTTTTAGGACATGCAGAAGTGTAGCTGCTGCAGGGAGCCTGGCTTGCCAGGTCTGCAAGGATGAGGAGTCCCAAAACCACTGACAGAAATCCCGACAATAAAGAAATTATCTTCAGCAAGGAATTAATAGAAAGTATAAGCATGAACTGTGGAGAGGAAGGAAAGCAAACCAAACCAAAAAATCCTGGAACATTTGTTTCCAAACTCTTAGCAAAGCAAGACATGCTATATCCTGAGGACAGAACAAGAAACCAGACCGAGTTTATATAAAGCTACATGTGGAAACCTCCCCGGTAACAAAATGAGCAATAAAATCAAATATCAATGAGATCCAAACATTCATCTTTAAAATCACTGAGCAGTAAATTACACATCACAGACCTCTTCTGGCAAAAGCTGCACAAATGGAAACTCCTGAACGCAAATAAAAAACAATGTGTTTGTTTAATTCTGCAGCTAGACTAAGACTCATTGCAGCCCACATTTTCTAAATAAGGCTTTTTTTGTCACCTAGGTTGAAGTATGCCTTTTTCCAGCATGGCCTACAAAGCATTTAATCAACCCTGATGGTAGAACTAAGGTGGCAAATTCCTTCCTCTCTTCCCCAAAGTGAAGAGATGGGCATGTTTCCTAGGACAATTTGAAAGGATTTGTCAGACATTCTTTACCAAAACCCACAATCTTAAAATAAATCCAAAGGAACCAAGTGGGTTTGGTGTTCGCTCTCTGTCAGGAGCTTTTATTTGTTTTCACCCAGGGCTGGATCACGTCATGGCCATGCCAGTGGGAGTCTGCTGAGCGTTGTGGAGAGCAAGCTCCAGCTGTCATCTCCTAAAGCCAGAGGAAGAGAAAGATGAGGCTCTGGACGCCCCAGGAGGAGAAGGGGGGAAGAAACACACATGGCATTTGGAGGATAGCTTGAGCCCATCTTTTGCCTGTGAGCCGAAGCTGTGCCAGTTTATGTCTAATCCTTCAGACTGGCATTTCGCCTTGAAACCTCACTCTGAAGAATCATCTCCTTTACAGGTAAGGCACGTGTCAAACAAGCCAATACTCGGTTCCCCATTTTTCCCCGCATTGCAAGGCAACAGCAAGCCCAAGCGAATGCAGCTGTTGGAGCAGTTTCTGCTCATCATGGGAGTCTCCAGAGCCAGGCCTTTAAGAAGCAGGGCTCTTCTTTTGTGGAGATTGGTGAGATACAGGTCTTTTGTACCACCTTTGTCCCTGTGACATGGCAGGCCCGTGGTCCTGTGCTCCACAGGTGCTCTGGTTTTCTCAATGCTTGCTCAGTGTGTTGGTGATGGCAAAGTCTCCACCACCTGAACTAGGCATGCACAAAAGACCAGTGCCTTTCTGAACAACTAGTCATAAGATGTCAGAAAGACCTTCACATAACTCATTTTTATTGATTGGAAATGAAGCGGTATGCTATCTGATATTTTATGAAGTGACACACAAACACTCCTAATATGAGGAGCAGCAGAATGGGATTGCAAGCCCTTAAAAGCTGTTTTAGCAGTTCTCTTCCCCAAACTGTTTTAAGGTGAGTAGCACAAAAAGCTATACTGATGATTATTTGGATCTTCTCCCTTTCTCCCTTTGGTGAGCTGTGGTAAAACCATGTGAAATGCCCATTTTTGGTAGCATTTAATTGTGGGTGTCTGCAGAAGACATTTTAAAGCTTCAGTGATAGATTATGAACCCTTTCTTTTAAACATGCCATTACAATTTCCCATTATATTGTTGCAGTGGACTGAACATAGCAGCAAACCAAATCCTAAATCCATAAAAGCAGTAAATTAAATGTGGCTCCAGTGGTTTTGGAGCTTGACCAACAAGTTATCTTTATTAATGCATTCAGGGAAAAGGTCTCATTTTATTACATTATTTTCTTAATGATAAAGGCAGTAATGGAATCTCAGCAGAACACACCAAAGGAATCTTAGTTTTCTGGCAGTTGGGTCAAATTTTTGTCTGTGTGTGCTTGGTACAGGGTTAAGACTTGGCAGCGTCCGACTCACTGACTTCTGTCTTGAAAAGCACGGTCTTTTTGCTGCTTCTCTGTACTTGCTAGCTGACATTTTCTTGGCTTTAAATGAAATTTTGACACATAAATCCCACATGTCAAATGATATTGTAAAACAAGCATCCAAGTGTCAGCACATAGCCCAATAGTCTAGGGAGCAGAGAGTAGAATAAGGAACACCTTTATGCAGTCTTTCATCTACATCCAGCCATCTGCAAGTAATTTGAAACCAGTTTCAAATGAAGCTAGGTTGTTTGGCCTGTTAATGCACACAAAGCCAAAGCAGAAGTTTGGAGTCTTCATGGCTTTTATTGACTTGCTAATAAGTAGATAAAGCCTTTATTTTCCAAAACTGTTCTTTTCTCAGATAGCCCATTCCAAAGAAAGCCTAATTGAAATTACAGAAGTCTCTTGCAGAGTGCCACAAATTCAATTTTTAAATAGCCTGCTGATATTGAAAGACTTCATGATGAGCCTTTCACTTGCAAAACAGGGCTGGTGGGTTCCCCACTGATGAGCTGTTTTGTTGGACTTGGGGAGACACTAATGGTACTAAGTTCCTACAAAACAACACCAACAAAGGAGTGTGGATTTACATGATGATGGGCTGGCCCCAAGATTCACCACTAAAATAGTGCGGCAAGCCTCATGTGGCTGCCTGCTGCAGTGGGCCTACCATATGTACTTCTTTTCTGTGTGGTACCATTGGAAAAACAGAACTGCAGGTAAGCCATGATTTAACAGGGGTTTCAAGGGCCTTCAGCTGCGCCAAGCTTGGATTCAGTAGGAATAGACTACACATCCCAATGATATTTTAGATAAGAAGCCAGTTATGAATTTCAGATGACAAAGAAACACGGACCTTGGAAAAAAACTAACAGGATTTACCTGTGTCCCTAAGGCAAAAGGTCCCGTGGACCTCAGTGTGTAGGCACTGCTAGTGAGACCAGAGAAATGCGAAGACAAGCACCATGACATGCAGGATCTCAGCTGAGGTTTGTGAATATACCCAGAACATAATCAGTGTGAAGCAGGTGCAGATGTGAAGAGCCAGGAGACTGGGAGTGCTACCTTAATTAAATGCGACTATTTACAGCTGTTGATCTAGCTGTCAAATATGAAATATATGTGTGTGTGTATATATATGCGGATGTGTGTATATATATATCTAAAAATATAATTCTGAGCAAAAAAAAAGAAATCAATCTGATTCCACCAAAGAGCCTGTTAGGTCTGACTGAAATAAGGACAGCGAGGAGGCTTAACCTTGAAGTACTTTTAAAGGCGAAAAAATCCCCAGCATTTAATTCCCACGTGATTTTACTGGACTTTACGTGATGTGATTGGTTTTACTTCACTTGCCGCCTCACGCTGAGGACAGCACACTGAGGGTGGGCAGAGGCTGAGTGCACAGCTGTGATGCTCAGGCTGAACATGCCCTGAGGACAGGTCCCACCCCGGGGCTTATCAGAGGTCCCTCCATCACTGCACATGGGCCACTCCTGCAGGCAGCATCCAACAAAGCCTGAGGAGATCCAGCTACTGCCCTGCGACAAGGGGGTGAAAGGGGACAGCGTGCAGGCTGGTGTGGCCAGCCTGAGGGCAATAATTTTGTAAATCCCAACGTTGATGTAGGAAGAGCTGAGCTTGGCTTCCTTCACTGCATGTGTCACTAACTGTGTATTTAGTTGTGTAACTGGGCTCTGGGATTTTAACGTTTTTTCCTGGCACACTGACTTGCCCCTGGGCTGTAAAAAACCCAGGAACCCAATACACTTTACTGAAAAAAGGTGTCACGAGCTAATGACCCACCCCCATGTCATTAAGCACATCCCATCCATTAGTTAACTTCTTAGCTGGATAAACAGATAGTCTTTACAGTTGTGATTAAACCTGAAAAGAAACCAGTGGAGGCAGACAAGACAAATCCACCTGCACAGGAATTGGGTGAGGGTTTTGGTTGTTATTTAGCTCGGTGGGGCCTTTCAGCTGTGTTTGGTGTTTCTGTGCTTGGGAAGGTGCCGGAACTGAAGAGCACAACTCAGCCGGGGGTGTGGCGGTAGCTCAGCCCTCCCCATGTACTTGGACTCCAGCAAGTGCCTGGGATGCCTTCAGTTTGTGCTGATTGCTTTTAAGGGCAAAAAAAGCCACACACAGCCAACGTACGGTGGAGCAACACAGAAGTTGCTGATTTTGACAAGCAAACACTGGTGATATGAGGCTGGAGTTGAAAGAAACCATTTTGTGAGATACTCATATGACTAAGGCTTTTAGAGGTCTCAATCCGATTTGATCTGATTCTTGGCTCCATTCATTGTGCTGTCTTTTGACTTCTTGGAGTGACTTGGCATTCAGTGTGTGTGCAAGCAAGCAGGGAATTGGGTGTAGCCATCAGAGGTGGTTTCATCCTGGAGCTGAGGTTCCTAGCCTTGCACTGATGGTGGTCAAGCGCTCAGCAGCTACGCCTTCCTCCAGTGTCCTCCGAGTCCCCATCAGAGGGTGGCACCAGCGCAGACCCCTGCCTGGGAGCCCTGAGGGGAATACAGTCCCAGGGCATCATACAGCTTGTCAACTCATCCCAAAAATGCGGGACAACGGCAGTAGGCACCGTCTGCTCACCATGGGAGCAGCTGAAGTGTTTCTATCTGCTCATGGCTCCTTGGGCAGGGCTGCTGGGTGTTTCTGGGCAAGTGGACACAGCCTCAGTGGGTAATGCTCCTATTGCGTCAAAGCATGCAGCTCTCACTGCTCAGCACCTGCAAAACACATTGAAGGAAGCTGCTGAGCGCGGTGCGGCAAGTGGGCGACAGTGCTGGATGCACTGACGAAAGCCAGCTCTGTCCTCTCTTTCAGAGAGTTCCACGTGTCCAAGTGCGGGGCCAGTCCTGCAGCTACCTGTGAGACAAGGCTGCAGTGAGCATGGGAGGAACGTCTAAGAAGATCCCCTTTCTCCAGATCTCAGGCTCTTCTTCATCAAGCTGCTGCAATGACGTAGGGATTCGTTACGGGAGCGGTTAAAGCAAGAGGTACGCGTGTCTGTTGGAAGATGCATGCTGGTAAATATGGGCCCAACAAGAGCAATGTGGAGACAGCAATCTCTGTCCACCATGCCCAGGAGCTGTTTGGGAGAACACAGTATGTTTCCTGGCACTTCTTAATTTACTGCTGTAGATGTATCCTGTGGGAGCTTTGTCTGTTATCCCTGTAGAAATCTGGCCATCATTATTGTTGGATTAGATTCCAAAGATTGCTTTTTATCAGATGGCTCGCTTTCTCAGTATTTGTCCTGCTATCTTATTTCAGAAAAATCAAAGAGGATTTATCTAACTCAGAAATAATAGAGGTTTTGCCTTTCCCATGCCTCATACAGCCAATATCTTGCCTTACTAATATGTAATACAGTACAGTACATGGCACCCCTCTTTGCTCAACTGTGCAGCATAGAAATACAACATAATAGACATTTCTAAGAGAACTTACGTAGAAGTATTTCAGCAGTTATTTTCCTTAGCATCTAGAGATTATTATTATCAATAATTGTCCAGAAGGTTTTTGGTGTAACTCTTAAAATCTATGCAGTTCCTGTTAGGGAATATTTTTATTCACACATATTTATTTCACATTCCTGCAATGTTTTATTTTCATGAATTATGAATTCGAGACTCACAGTCTTAGCATACTTCAAGCTGAATTCACTGATGGACACTGCTGTTACAAAATCATGCAGAAGAATCACAGGATGAAGTGTGAGGTCTGGAATTTCAGACATGCAGAGTTGAACCCATTTTTCAGGATGACATAATCGCACCAAAAATGAATATGATCCATTTTACGTACTTCTTATTCAACAATGAGCAGATTTGTAAGTGTGCTTTGAGAGATAAATTCCTCACTTTTCCAGTGAGTGAATATGGAGTTCTTCCAATACACTCAGTTTCTCCAATTCACAAGGCTACACCAGAAACTGGGTTCATTTCATACCTATGTGCAGCCAGCAAAGCATACCGACACACTTAAACAGTTTATTGATTTTGGCTGTTAACAGCGGCATCGCAAAACCAGTGATGCAAATTGCATTTTGTGCAGTTTCAAAATTCTGTTCTTCCATGTTTTTGGAGCAATATTCCTACGAGAAAGGGGAAAGAGCTAGCAGAAAGGTATGTCTCTGCAATGACTGTGATTGTGCTACGCCAGCACAATCAACAGTTTTATGGAGTTTAACTAATTTCACTCATTTTGTAATTAAAAGTTTCATCAACACAGCAGAGAGAATGTGGCATTCGTGGCCTTTGATGAGTTTGGCTTGTTTTCATTGCAATGTTGATGCAGTCCAGACAAATAGGAGGCTAACGCTCTCTCAAGGCATAAGCTTCTGTAACAAGTTTTACACTCGGTGCTTGTCTCCACTGAGGGGTCAGCTTTGTACCCTATGTATTGGTAGGACACAGATACTGGTAAGATAGAGAGTGCTTTTTTTACAAAACTTGGTCTTCTGTCATAGTACTGAAACATATAACAAGCAACCTGGTATGCTTTCAAGAAATTATTCATTATCAGAGTCTTTCCTTATTCAGAAAAAAATGTCCCTACAGCCTGTACAGTCATAACAAAGAAGCTCTCTCACGCTGCCATCTTGATGATCGCTGAATTAATCCATATTTTGCTCATACACATAGATGCACATAATAGACTTTGGAGAAACGTCCTACCATTTCTTTTCCTAGCATGTATCAGTCGCATTGTATATTGAATTACCTGAAGTGGATAAGCAGATCAGCTGCTTGCAACACGTTCATCTACCTCACCAGCTGGGTTAATCTACCTGTACAGCATTCAGGGCCATTTCAAATAGATGACATTTCAAAAAACTTGTTACAGCAATGTTTCTTTTCTCTATGAATTTTTTCACTCGCCACCAAATGTACTTAAAAGTGCAGATTAAAATTTAACCCTCAGCCAGAGACACATTTGAGACATTTGAAGCATCCATGGGGTTCTGCCTGCAGAGTGAAATCCAGAGCTGAATTTGTCTTCCAGACATACCCAAACAGGTGAGTTGGTGTGAGTTACATATCAGGATCTAAAAGGGGAGTTAGGAAGACCTGATTTTTAAGAGGATTGAGTATTTGGCTCTTTGTGTTGCTTGACTGTAGGATTTTTCCTAGCTTGTTGGTCTATGTCTCTCATAATTTTTTTCTGTTATCCCTTTGCATGAGTGCAAAATACAAAATGCTGGATTTGTATGTCTTGTGAGGGAATGCTTTTAGTGATCTGCTACATCAATATAAAGCATGTACACTATTATCAGGAGCTGCATGAAATAATAAGGGAACTTTCTTTAATATCCCTGAAGGCATTATGCTGAAGAGATATTTTTTCTGTTAACACCATGACTAAATAAACAAATAAAACATGAAAAGATAATAGCTGAATTGAAAACATTTGCATATTAGCATGATTTCTATTAAGTGCAATAATGCTAGTGACAGAGATTTGAAAACATTTGAAACTTAGTCTTGCATTCAGTCTTCTAGCTTTCCTTAAAAATCTCCTTGCTCTCGCCTTCCTCACACATCTAGTCATTGACCATGGGAATTCTCAGTTTTATGCAGACAAAGAGTCCTTATGTATACTCCAACATGGCAAATTTTCTGTCTGTCTGTTGGAGTCTAAAATGTCCCCTGAGTTTTTCTAACCAGATTTAGCTTATAAGGTTGAGTATGTGCACAGAAATAATGCATAATAATACAACTGGGCCCTAAAATGCCAGGAGACACTGAGCATGCTTAGACATTGGCCTGATCTTCATTAACATTATTCATGAGACTGTGGCAGGGAGGACTAAACTTCAGCTCCAAAGTGGGAGAAAAAATGTTTAAGAGGCCATGGTAGATTTTGGGCATAATTTCTGCCTAAATTTGAACCTGTGATTCTGGACATCCACTTTCATCTAATCCGTAACTTCATTCATAGCTTCTCTCCTGTTCTCCAGACACCCAAGTTGTGCCTCTGAGGGGACAGATGTGTTTCCTCCTGAAAAGGCTCTGCCAGGGATGCATCGGTTTGCTCCCAGGAGACACAGCTGGAGAAGGATTTCAGATCCACCCCCATGCACTGGAACAAGATCAGTTATACCTCTCACATTCTTAAGAAAAGCCTTACTTGGTCCTGGCCATAGAGATCCCACACACAACTCGCCACAGTCCTGTGCTATCCGTCCTATTGGAAGGTCTCCAAAATGTCCAGTCTGAACCTTCTTCATGGTAAGATGAGCCCTCTACACCTTGTCCTATTCCCAGGGACACAGAGAATAACTTACTGCTTCCCCTTGCAGCATGACGGGATAGTTACTTTCCCCTTTCTTGGTCTTTGCATCTCAAGGGCGTCCTGAGCAGCCTCAGTTTGTTTGGCCTTTCCTCGGAGGTCACATTTTTGAGATCATTCTTGCTGGTCTCTCCTCTGCACTCTCTCTCCAGTGTTTGTGTATTTTATCCAGTGACTATTAAATATAAAATGTGGCTATGCAGTAAGTCGCTTTTGGTGCCTGCAGATGCTCCAAATTGTGGAGACCTCCATGCAAGCCAGGATTTCTCCACAGCTGCTTGGGCCCTTCTGTCCCCTGTGGAATGCCTGTGGCAAGAAATTCATACACAAATTGTGCTTGCAGCAGCTAATGTGGGGAAAGGGAACATATGCGAATGTCCTCTGACAGTTAAACAAGACAGACAGTGAAAGGATGCTTTACAGGGAGAATACTTGCAGTAACGTGCTGAGAAAAAATAAACATATTTAATTCTCCTGGCAGCAAATCAACCTTGCAAAAATGTATTCCCCTCTGCTCAGGGAGGGCCTCAGGCAAGGTCAGTGGTACCCAGAAAGCAAAAAATGTTGAGTTTGGGAAATGGACGGCGCAGTGAGGAGGGGCTGGTTTTGCTGAGCCACTCTCCTCTCCTCTCCAGCAGCGGCTGCGGAGTCTCCCCCGTGCTCAGGTGGTGGGGCAGGGGGAGCCCAGGGGATGCGCAGCCTGGTGGGGCTCCTGGCGGAGCAGTGCCTCGGGGTGCGGGTCTGCACCCACCTGCGTGCTCCCCAGGCAGCCCCAGGGGACGCAGGGCTGGAGAGCGTGGCCAGCAAGGCTTGGACCTCTGCTCTTGCAGCCCCCTGGGTTCCTACCACTCTTTGGTGGTTGAGGAAGCCCACGATCCTTCCCCTTCCTGCGTCCCCCCAGGGGATGCCGCCGTGTCCCCTACCCCACAGGGAAGTGGGGGGAGCGAGGATCCCTAGCCACCGTGTCCCCGTGGGGGCAGTAAGCTGTGGTGCCCGGGGATGTGTGGGAGCAACCGAAACATGCGGCGCCCGGATGCAAGCAGTCAGCAGGGAGGATGCCAGCAGATGGTGCTCCAGCCCGCGCTGCCTTGCTCCTAGGTTTGGTTTGCGAAGGTTATTATTGGAAGTTATCATCCCGTTTTGAGGAGCGCCTCGCTTCCTCTGCCCTCTGCTTTGGAGCGTGGGGCTCTTTACACTGCGTGATTTAGAGGATGGAGTCAATTGGTGAGGACAAGCTGAATTTGGGGTACCGGCCATCAAATTCGCGCCATGAATGGTTACTGGCCCAGTCTGTAGAACAGAGGCAGACCTATAAGGACTGTGACAAACGTGATGGACAAAAACAACAGTTTGAGGAAATACACTGGTTTTGTGGCAATATTGAGGACAGACAAGGAATGAAGTTAATTCTTAAAAAATAGACATACTCTGATTTATTTTCCTTACTCAAAGGAGACCTCAGGAATTCCTGAGTATTTTTTCTTCCACCTTTATACTGGAACAACTGATAGAATCTGAGATTAAAAATGATTCCCACAAGCAGGGGAGTTGTACAATAATGAAACATATACCATAAGTTAACAAAGTCATCTTACTTCCCTTGTTTTATGTCCAACATAACTTGTGCTAGCCTTGTGGCAAGAGTGCAGTAACTCTTTAGGCAAATCCACCTATGCATTGATCCACTGGTCTCCAGTGGCTGCTTTAAAGTCAAAGTAATCAATTTTTAGAGGCTGTAAGTACAGGAAACAAAAAGAAACCGCAAGCTTAACTCCATTTCTCACTGAAAGAATGAGCAATCCTATTTTTTTAAGCAGGATAAAATAGATCAGTAATTGCCTACTCATTTTTTTTGAAAAAGCATTGAAAACTGAAGGCACATCCAGTATGTCTATGTAAAAATCCAGTATAGTTGACAATGCTTTTTAGTAGGCAAAAGTAACAAACACTGCCCAGAAACAATTTCTACATCTCTTCTTTGTCTCTGCCATTGCTTGTATTTACTCTGCTTTATACTGGTTTACTCTATCTGGACCAGGTTAATAGTGTTTAATCCATTCACTTGAAACCAGAGAGTGAAATGAGGAAAAAGTGTTTTTATTCAGACTGTTTCAGCCCTTGGCTTCTGAGGTGCGGTGTCAGCTCCATACTTTGCCTCCCTTCCGTACCACTCACAGGCAGAGGACTTAGTCAGGATCTGATACTGGTCCCACGGCAGCCCAAAGTGGAAATGGAGCCGCACACCTTATGATGCTCAGGGACCGTGTGCCCCATGTGTAGGCGCAGGATCAGACCAAGCTGCCAGATCTTGCTCCCCAGACCGCTATAGGGTCAGGGCTTTCAGAGACAGGTTTTTACCTTGGCCTGCAATAGGGTTATACACAGCAATAAGTCTAGAGGCTTCCAGAGATGGAGTGAGTTGAGGTTTCCTCTCTTGTCATGACATGTGAAATGGGCACCGTGGGCGGCAGAGGGGCTCTGTGGGCTCTGTCTTTCAGCAAGAGAGTGTTAGTTTGTCATCCTCAGCCTCTGTCTTTCCAGCTGTTTAATCCATACCCTGCACAGTCAGGGCTGGGACTGAAATGAAAAGAGATTCCTGTGTCATGCCTTCCTCTCTCTAGCTGTCTGTCTCACTGCTCTTGCTTATTTGTAAAGAGGTCAATGCGGGTGGTACCTAGAAATTGCTTACACACCTTAATCTCTAAAGTGTGTTTTAAATGGTGCTTCCCTGCTGCTGTAGCGCTGCAATACTTCCTTAACATTTCCCCCCTTGCCTCTCGCATTCTTCATTTACAAATGCTATTATTTCAATACGTACCAAATAAACTCTTAAGGCAGGCAATAAAATCTTGTGGGCGTATCCCTCTAGGTGGAGGGGATTAATTTTGTGTAATACAAAGAAGCATCAGTACATGCAACTTGAACTTGACTTCTGTCAGTAAACTTTAATCCTCAGCATAGGGATATGCAAAGAGCTGCTCAGTCAAGGAAGCAATCAGACATCACAGTCCGCATGAGCAGGTTTTTGGCCGCATGAAACATCACGTTCTATGGCAAAGATAGTTTATTTGGTCTTCTGATCAATTCTACTCTTATTCTTTAAATCAAACAACATTTCTAAAAGTAATGCTGTTTCAATACAAAAACAGCGAAAAAGTTTCATTCTGAAATTGCCAAAAGAAAATGATCTGAATGTCCATAATTCCCCCACCTTGTGTATCTTCTCTTCTTTGGATGCAACTGACTCAGGAAGTTTCACCCAAATTTGCTATTGGTTCTGTCACCTAACAGAATTTCATTGTACTCAAACAATTTCTCAGCTGGACTCATGCAGCTTTGTGTTCAGCATCAATGCATTTTCCAAAACTGCTCCTGCAATTTTTATTGTTATTTATTATTTGCATTAGCACCTGTGGATTTAGGCTGGCTAGGTAATAAAAACAGTCTTTCCCTCTGAAACCTCATCATATTCACCATCTCTGAGGGATTTTGATGCATGAAATAATTCAGTTCTGCTGCTCTTTTTGAATTAGCTAGTTAGTTAATTCCTTGAGTGATGTGTATAAAATGTTGGATAGTGTGAAAGAGACAGCAGGCATGACTCTTGATGAACCACCCTATAATATTTACCAGATTTAGATCTCCTCATTTTCATTCTATCTCCAGTTTAGAGCAGTCACATGAAAGACCAAATGAATGAGCTATAAGAAATTCACACCGTGCAAGATTACTATAAGTAATAAATCTCCTGCAGTAAAGGAATTTGTATAGAAATAATAAAAGTATCGGATGCTAAGAAGAAGTAAAACCAGCTGTGTAATGTAAAAGAAAATCTTTATCCTCATCTCACTGGTGAAAACTAATTCAAACAAAATCCATTACATAAATCATACACTTTGAAATTATTTACATAAAAACAGATGGAGAGAGTTCCTACTGCGATAATGATGTTTTAGCAAAGTATGTCTTCCACCGAATAACCATCTTTCTGCAAACAAGGGGGTTCATTCTGCTGTCATCAGGGGTGTAAATCTCTGATAGCTCCCCTGACTTCACTGGGGGCTCAGGTAGAAGGCAGGGCAGAGCCTGTCCTTGTTGCCAGAGCATCCTATGAGTTTTGCGGTTGCAGCCTGTGGAAATGTGAGGGTCTACAGGAAGGCAGTTTTTGCGTGCTCCCTGCTTTCTGGGGCTGGTGCAGCACATGCTGGCTGTTCTCACAGCCCGTGGTACAGCCTGAAGGAGCATGTGCTCTTCTGAGCGTTACCCAGCTTTGCTATTCATTAGTCCAATGTGTGCTTTTCCGTGTTTGCCCATTTATTAATTTATTTCCCCCCGTTCTGATGTCAGCCCAAAGGCTTTTGTGGGCAGACAGGTGGGACCACGTCCCTCTTGGATGCTATCTTCTGTCCCAGAGTGCATCACAGCTTTTTTGGCTAGGCTTTCGCCAGTGGGCACAGGATGTGCTCCTGCCTCCCTCCTTCCCTGCCTGCTGCTGCTGAGGGCTCAGCTCTGCTCCCACCAACCTGGGGGCCACATCCCACGATGGCTTGGGAAACCACGTCCTCCCTCTTCAAAGTTCTTCTGCTCCTCCCGATTATCCTGTGATTTCTACCATGGCTTGTAGTGCTTCTCCCACCAAACAGGGAGTCCCCTGCAGCAGCTAATGCCACAGCTCCCATGCTGCTTCTTCAGCTGCCATCAAAACTGCTGCATGTTAGAAACATATTAGTCCTGTCAAAATAACAGCCTTCATTTCTTCCACATGATGGAAATATATGCTGTCCCTTTAAAAATGTATCATGAAAATGAATGTTCATAAAATATGAGTCAAGTTTCCATATACCTTAATCAAATTCTTGAGGGTCTCTGGGGGACGGCACTTACGCTGCAGCTGTGCAATGTGAAGTTTGTTCCAGTACTGATTGAAAATATTTTTGTGCTTCCTTCATTTTCACCCGTGAAAACCCCAAGGCACTTTCTGCAGGCTGAAGGCGCCGTTATTCAGGGTGACAGTGATGGGTCACAGAGATGGTGCGGAGAACTAACTAGCGGACTGGAAACTAGCTGAGTCCTCAAACTGATTGTCAGTCTTGAAACTTCAGAATAAAATGTGTCTGTCTTTCTCATTCCCTATTTTTATTTCACAGGGGAACAGACAGGACCAGGTTTGCGTGAGCTATAGAGATTGTCTGTAAAAACAATAATGCGATTGGCTGTGATGGTTTTTAACGTGCTTTCTTTTAAATGAACAGTAGGTTTTCTGGACTGCTCCCTTTGGTTTCCCCCTTGCTCCATTGCTTTCCTCAGCATTGCCATCAGCTGTGCGATCAGGTTGGTGTGGGACAGTCATGGCAGTACCCACGGTTTGGCTAGACTGTTTGCTTTCTTGCCATCTGAGCATCTCTGCCCAACTCCAAATTTTCCAGCAGGAAGCACATTGCCTTTGTGGTCTTTGCTCTTTCCCGGTGTTCCTGCGGAGCTTGTCTGTTTGCTAGCCAGGGAACTTTCTCCCTCTGGCGACATGGGACGCTCCAAGGTTCAGGGCAGCGGTAGCAGGGCATTTTCAATGGAGGGTTTTTCCAATCTGGGAGCTCCAGCTAGCATTAGGTTTTAATTCCTGATTCAGGAAAGGTGTCCTCATCTGATGCATTAGGCAAACAGTCGTGCAAGTCCTTCAGCTGCAGGACTGACAGACTTAAACTCCAGATTTAAGATTAATTTAATACGCCTAAAACCAAATCAAAGCTCAGCCAAAAATCCTGGAATTCTAAAGAAGCAAAAGCCATCTCAATCCTCGAACAACTCTGACCATGAGGCTCCAGACTTCGTGCTGTCATGCCAGGTACGTGGTACCCACCTGGGTGAGGTTGAGGTAACCAGGGAATGTTGAGGCTGACGAACGCTGCACGTGGCCGCTTAGCAAAGTTCCCAGGTGCAGGGGCTTGTCTCGTCTCCGGAGCAACTCCCGCGATTGCAGCAGGATGAGTCCACGTGTATCGAACGTGGCCTGCACGCCTTCCCAGACCCTTTCAGATGCAATTGATCTGGCGTTTTTGAAGCCTTGGCACTCAAGCTGCAGCAATCCATCACTCCCAAAATGACTGCAGTGGTGGCTTTTTGAAGAATGACGGGAATCAAAGATCTGTCAGTGGGAGGTAGCTCTTCATTCACTGCATATTTTCCAGTGTTTTCCCCAATCCAGTTTTAAATGATTCAAGCAATTAGGCTTCCCTCTATCATTTCCCTGGGAGGGATATGCCACAGACTAATAGATTTTACCATTAGGACATTTTTCCTAATATTCCGCCTAAAATTTCCTTTATTGTTTTGCTGTCTCAGGAAAACTTTTTGGTTGTATGTCACTGTCAACTGAAAGAGAAAGTCAGCATTTTTAGCATCCGGAGAGCCACCTCCCTAGTACTTGAGATGATGTTCATTTTGCTGTTCAGAAGATTTGTCAGGCTGCTTTGCCATTCCTCTCCAGGCTTGGCTTTATTTTTATGAGCTACCAAACCCATCCGTTTATTATTACTGGCAACAAGTAATTTCCATCTATTCTTGAGAACATAAGAAATGATCCTGCTCCAGACATCACCTGAGGAAAGGCACTTAATAAATGAGTGGAAACCACCGTTAGAATCCCCACATTTCTCTTCAGCCTGCCAGGTATTCGCAAAATGAGGAATTTTATGAAAAATGAACTGCAAGACAATGTCAAATTCCTACAATTACATTTCAGGGTTGGTGATGATACCCCTTTTTCTTGGTCAAATTTCCAGCCACAGCTGCTTTAAGCTTTGACCCAGAAAGCCTCTGCCTGCAAGCTCGCATTTGCTCGCTCCCTTCCTTGCTGGAGTATCCTTCCTAGGTTTGTACATTCAGATCTGTGAAACTCAACCTAGAGTCTCTGCATTAATTGGAAAATACAGCTCATGTCCAGATTGAATACTGAATCAAAAGAAATAGCACAGAAAAACATTTCGTGCATTGTCTACTTTTCTTTTTTTTTTTTTTAAAGAGCAGTGCTTGTCTTTTTAATAGCTTTTAATAGCTTAATTAATCTTGTTAAGCAAGCTCAACATGACATGGCAATATGTGCTGCCAGCCCAGAAGAACGGTATCCTGGGTTGCATCAAAAGAAGCGTGGCCAGCAGGTCAAGGGCGGGGATTGTCCCCCTCTACTCCACTCTGGTGAGACCCCACCTGGAGTGCTGCGTCCCGCCCGTATATCCCCTGTGTAAGAAGGACATGGACCTGTTGGAGCAAATCCAGGGTAGGGCCATGAAGATGATCAGAGGGCTGGAGCACCTCTCCTAGGAAGACAAGCTGAGAGATTTGGAGTTGTTCAGCCTGGAAAAGAGAAGCCTCCGGGGACAACTTACAGCTGTCTTCCAGTACCTGAAAGGGATCTACAGGAAAGGTGGGGAAGTACTCTTTATCATGGAGTGTACGGCAATGGTTTTAAAGTGGAAGAGGGTAGATTTAGATTTGATGTAAGGAAGAAATTCTTTATTGTGTGGGTGGTGAAACACTGGAACAGGTTGCCCAGAGACGTTGTTGAGGCCCCATCCCTGGAAGTGTTCAAGGCCAGGCTGGATGGGGCTTTGAGCAACCTGGTCTAGTGGGAGGTGTCCCTGCCCATGGCAGGGAGGTTGGAACTAGATGATCTTTAAGGTCCCTACCAACCCAAAGCATTCTATGATTCTATGATTAATTTTTATGCTCACTAAGGATGGTGAATCCTACCCTTTCAAAACATCCTTTTGGTTGAAATTAGGAAAGAAATAGGAATATTGATATCTGATTTTTGACAGAGAAGTGTACAGAGCCTGCTTGTAAGATTCGTATTTGTTTACAGACTATGAACAAAGCATACAAAGATGCTGAAAGCGTGTGAACCATGTATATTCTTCCCATAAAAGTAATTATATCCAGACGCAGTATGAAAACAGCTACTGCAAAATATTGCTGTACAGACCCTTTCCACTTCTAATTATTGAACATTGAACATAAAGTCCAGTTTTTCCAAGTTTTTAAATGTCTGCTCTTAAAATACTGCAGGTTTCCTTTCACAAGGTGCTCTCTGGCAGAGCAAGCAGAAAAAGAAGAGAGGGGAAAAAAGGTGCATACCTGCGACTGAAATTTGGATTCCCGCTGAAGTTCTTCCCTCGGAGTTCTGTTGGCAGCAAAGGATGCCAGGACTGGAAATGGTTTTTAAGATTCGAGGCCAGAGATTTAAAGGGGTGTTGAAGGGGGTTGGGCACTGGGCCTTTTGTAGGCATTGCTGGAGGGTTTAACATGGTTTGCATGGTATGTTCTGTGTTCATCAGTGCGTAAGAGGCTGCAAATGCTTTTTGATTTCCCATGTGCCTACAGCACAAAATTTCACAGCAATTTGCAAACAGGCCAGGGAAGCTTTGGCCCAAATCTTGCAGTCCTCACTCAAGCAAAATTTCCACTCACTCGGAAGGCATCTTACTGAATGCCATTTACTGCTCCGGGTCAGATCTGGACCGTCCCACTTTGCAAAGGCAGAGAAAACTGCTCTGATGCAGAGGGCAGGATCAGCTCCCTTGCCACCTCAGCGCCCTGTGTGACACAGCGGTTTTTTGAAAAACTAAGTACTGTTGTCTTGAGACAGCATTTTACAATTTTCTTTATATATCACTGTAGCTTTCAGTGTTGTTTTCTTTAATGCCTTCCTCTGTCAGCCCGATCAGTGTCAGTAGGACTTGGTTTTAATGTTTTGCCTGGGGTGTTTTTTGAGATATTACTATGTTTGTGGACCTAGAATAACATATGTATGCTAAACCAAGTTTTATTTAAAGTGATTTTTAGAGCCAGCAAGTTAGGTGGGAAGGAGGGTTGTTTGTTTCTGTGTTAGCAGCACTGCTCATGCAGGAATGGGAAATAGAGTCAGGACAAAGTTTGTGTGTGCTCCTTTTCACCAAGGTAATATCCCTGGGAGTTGCGGGAAACAGCTGGGACTTCTGGAGGACAGGAAGGTTGGCTTTCTCTCTGTTGGATGAATGCCAAAGAAAGGATTGCAGTGATCTGCTGTGACCTGCTCTCGAGGAGGCATCTGTAAGCAGGTTAGCCATTGCTGCTATGTGTTTGAACGGGGTAATGATTGCTTGTGGACTTTCTGATTGCTGTAGTGGATAGCTAAAAACTCTACCTTGGTATGCTTGTATGCTGCCTGTCAGATTCACATATATGCCTGGAGACCTAATGGGCTGAGCTGATCTCTCCCAACAACACTGGAATTAATGAAAGAGCATCACTGAATTCAGTGGAGGTAAGCTCATGTCAAACCAATGTAAATACATACAAAATCAGGTTTCAAGTAGCTTTTTTAGACAATAGAAATGTTTCAAAACTGCCCTGATTCTGTAAACTCTGTGCAGGTAAAACTCTGGGATCAGACTCTCTGTACTTGTAACATCATTGCTGACAATTTTCTATGTCTCAGACACAAAGAATAGGCTCTAGCTTTATACGACAAAGTAATAATAATGTGTTATCTTTGATCCCACCCAGAAGTAAGTTCATTTAGCTGATAGACAATTGATGCCTTTTAACTTGAGCATCTGCTGTCAACAGACAGAATTAAAATTAGAATTAAAAAAAAAGCTTTGCTGATACTTCAGATGGGTTTCATTTCACATTGCAAAGCTGCCAAGGCCAAGGGGAGAGGGGAGTGGCTGTAGGACTTAGCATCTTTACACACTTGGCGCAACATTTAAGGAAAGCAAAGAGTAAGGGGCATAAGCTGGGGACTGGGCTACAGCTGTCTGCTGGAGCTCACAAAGTGTGTGTCTGCATCATCTGTGAGCTATTAAGCTCTCGTTGCTTTTGCCATCTAATATCCTTGTTCAGGAATGTACATACTTCAAAATAAATTAGACAGGGATATGGTATCTTGTATCTGTCTTAACTCATCTGTCTCTGCAGAAGGAAATTCCCCACTCCTGGGATCCAGATCTTCCTGGTCCTCCAGAAGCAGCGACAGCCATATTTGAAGGCACCATCAACTGCATCCAGAGGGAGAGGACAAGTGGCAAGCGCTCCCCTGCAATCGGTGTGTGGCTCCTGAGGTGGTACGCGAGGGTCACGCGATGACTCAGGTGGACCCTGCGTAGGGATTTCAAGACCTAAACCATTCCGGCCCATTTGCTTCGAAGTTGCCACCAACTTTCAGATACATATTTATTATTGTGGTTATGTAAAGAGAAAAAAGAGTGCAGACTGCATTCCCGAGCACAGCAGGGGTGGGGAGCAGCCACCCGGCCGGGGCACCCCAGGGATGCCCCAGAGGAGGGCTGAGCCCTGCCCGGGGGAAGCCAGCGGAGCCCTGCACCCCCCAGCTGGGGGCACCTCGGGCACTGCCGTAACCCTCTCCCAATTAACACTGACGAGGGATTTCTCAGACGTCTATTGGGCTGAAATTACGTTGCTCAGACTAAACATATTAAATTAATTACAGCAAATTAGTCCACGTCCTCTGGTGACCTGAGCCCTGTTAAAAGGCAGCTATGGTAGTTATTAGAGCGTTGCCTTTAGCTACTGCTTTGTGGATTCAGTATTTCTTGCATGTAAAAAATCTGATCAGAGGTGGATTGCTCTTGACAAACAAGTACTTATTACCAGATCAGAGGGACGGGTATCAAACTGCACCACGCAGGGACCAACAAACATGTCTCACGCAGCCCCAGGTGAGTTTTTCTGGAGGGGCACTGTAAGCAGGAGAGGCTGTTGTGGGCTTTCCCCTGGGCACAGTAAAAACCCGGGTGGCTGAAGGAGGCTGTGGCACAGAGGGACCACTGACAGCTTCATTAATACAAGTGGGAATAAGACTTATTTGTCCCTGCCTGAGCAGTTTTCGTAAGTCAATGCTCTTCCCCTTGGAGGCTTCATCCCCGCGGGAGAGGCAGCGGTGAAGGATGAGCTTGGGGAAATATGCCATTTTGGGGCAGCGTTTGCCCTGGTTTCCTATTGCGTGTCCTTTGAGGGCTGCAAAACTCTGCTGGGGACCGGAGCGGCACTGCTGAGCACACAGAAACTTCAAGTTTCCACAGTCTGCGTAGGACAAGCCCTGAGCAAAATGCCACGAATTTTGAGTCCAGCTGTCATCTGCTTTTCCGAAAGACCATTTCTTGTAAAGTCAGGCTCGCTCTGGGTTGCTGTAGAACGCCGGGCGCTTTGGTGGCTGGAGTCACCTTTCTGCCCTGGGAGCCTTCACCTTGAGCTCCTTGCGCTGCAACAGCGAGGTCAGTCCTAAGCGACTGCTAACATTTAATTTTTCAGGTAGAAATGGTAGCACGTCTCATATCATGTATTAAGATTATTACTGCAAAATGGGCTGGGTTTGTTATTTATTAATTTTTAAGATGATGATACAGGTAATTGTGGTTTTTCTGTTGTAATTTCAACTAAAGAAAAAACCATCCTAATGTGACCGTCTACAGAGATTTCCTGAAAAGAGACCTACAAAGGTAGGTTAACAGAACATTTCAGTCCATCTATTAACCCCAAAACCAGAAGTCATGTGCTTTCACTTATAAATATTTTATTGAAAATGCATTATGTGAAACATTTTACAGTCAAGCAACATAGCTAAGCATTTGCCTTCTCACGGTTTGGTGAACCTTACGATTTCAGTTCTCAATATATATAAATACAGTTGTTGTCAGTGATATAAATTTAGACCATCACTGAACTGGGACTTGGCAGATTAAAATATTTCTCCTGAAGAGCTGTATAACGTAGTAGATGCAGGTGAAAATGGGCCTTTGGTCATAGAAGGGCTCTGAAAGTCTGGAAAAGCTACGTTTGGGCCCTGTGTGGGGCTCCTGGGATAAGCAGGACCCAGAAGGCTTTGCTCCTGGCAGCCAGGGTTCTGCTCTGTACCGTGGTTAATTAGAAGACCCATGCAGCCCTGGTGTGGGTCACTAACAGCCCTCCAGGTGTTTGAACCTCAAAACCACTTTGAGCTTCATCCTGATACCTCATCCCTTCACCCCTGCATCCTCATGTGCTCCCCAGGATCCCCGTGAGTTCAGGTTTCCTCCTCGAAGCTCCTCTTCCCAGTTCTGCTGCTGAACTGCTGGAGCCCCAAGTTCATCCCGGGAAAATGCCCTGCAGCATCAAGGAGAGCTTGTGGGGAATGAATGGCTCCAGTGCTGCATTTTGGCTGAGGACTGTGCGGTCCTATTTCTAGGCTAATGGTTAATTTAATTTAGGTGGATGTTTGTCCTCAAAACAGCTCATTTCTCCTCAAAATAAGCTTGTCATTCTCTCCTATCTGAAGGAGCACTGCTCGGATACCCGGGCTGGGGAGCTGACACAGGAGCATTGTTCGACAGATAACACTGGGCTGATCCCAAATTCCCACAGGAGGCAAATGGTGAAACAAGGCTGAGACAAGGTCAGATTCCAGTTTCCTCTGTTGTTTGTATAAAGAGCAGATCATGTTTCTTTCTGTCAGCTATGATTTGGCTATGAGCACAGCACTGGAATAATTCATAAAATGACAATGTTTCCCCAAGTATTCACTTAATTGATCCTTGGGCTTTGTTCTTTTTTTTTTACCATCTTGTTCCTCACGTAATTTTATTTCCTATCAAACAAAGTTGTGGTGAGACATAAGCATAATAAACCTTGTACCTTAAAACCTAAAAAATCAGTGTTACTCCAGCCGATAGAGAATGAGCCATGACATGTGCAAGTGAGATTTTTTTTCAATTCATACCTTAAGAGGATTCCTTTGTGAACAGTTTGGGAGCTTTAAGTTGGAAGACTGTCTTTACAGCCAAACTGAGAGATGTGCGATACATATATATGCATATGCATTCACTTAATATGTATCCAGCTATATAACAGCGACAGAAGGACGGATGTTTCGGTGTCCTTGCAAGAAGGGTGGCAGGCCCAGATGCAATGGGATTATATACAGCACCACGAGCCCACTGGGAGGAGGACTAGGAAGGGCGTCTGGAGGCCCTTTCCCCATCCCAGACACGATCACCTATACCTAATGTGTTCACGGTTCATCTAACTTTTCTCTAAATCCCCTGGTGCTGAGGGCTGAAAAGATTTCTTGAGCAATTTATTGCATGACTCACTACCCTTCCTGGTAAAGTGTTTTTCTTATGTTACAGCTGCTGGCTGACATGACAGCCCATCCTTTTGTGTCTGATCTGCAATGGATACAGAGAAGAGTTTGTCCCACTCCTTTTGGCAACAAGCTTTTACAGGTAGGCATGCGTCCCCTATGTCTTCTCTGCTTGGGATCTCATAACTCTGTGACCTTACCGGTCCCGTGGTGCAGTCTCCTTGCTCTTATCCCAACTGTCTCTAAATGAAGTGACCCATGGGATGCAGCCCATGCTGGACCAAAGGGAGAAAACATCTAAAATAGCGTTCATGACCCATGGTTGGCTGCTCCCACAGGCGTAGAAGATCACATGTGCTCAGGATGGATCCAGGGGGCCAGTCATACTAGCTGCAAGTTTTGTTACTGCCAGGTTTCACATTTTCCTTGTCAGTATTTAGAGCTGCAGCCCCCAAATGCTCAAACCAGGGAAGCTGTCCTGCAAAGCAAATACGTGCTTGCCAGGGCTATGCCTCTATCTTTGCTCTGGGAGGAGAGGAGATGCCCATTGCAGATATGATGCTGATGTAGCCCGTCTCATAACGCTACAGGCTGCCCAGGTCCCACCACCCCAGCAGGGAGGAACGGCCGCTTCTGAGCACCCACGCTCGGTGGTGTCTCCTGAGCCACCTCTGCCGACCAGAACTTGCTCTTTCCAAAATGCAGTGGGAGGTGGGGACAATGCCAGGACCGTCAGTGCAGATGGGACCATTTCTCTTTTAAGTCTGGCTCTTGGTGGAGGACGGAGAGTGCAGTGCCTCAGCTGCCCTCCTCTGCCTGCCTCAGCCTCAGTTTTAGGGTCTAAGGTGGGATCTGCAGGCTTTCTGGACCAATTTCTGTCTTCATTTCCAGAAAAGTTTTGTGACAATTGCAGTATGAACTTTGTGGATAGTTTCCTTGGACTGAGCACCCAAACTCTGCCTCTGTCACACTGCAACTATTAAAAAGCCTTGTTGGACCTTACCCTGCTTCTTCTACCAAGCTGCTTGCTTATTAATTTCTCCAAAAGGTATATTAAAAGAAGTCTCACTCTTTCTCTGTATTTTGTAAATAGTGGACTCCTAGTTATCTTCTACTCTTAGATTAGATCCATTTTCTAATTGGTCAAGTCTTGTGGAAATCAGGCAAGAATCAGTGACGAGATTGGAACGAAAAGTATCTCTAACACTCCCTCGGAAAGTGGCGCACTGAGGGATGAAACCGGAAAAATATCGCAGCTCCTCAGGGGACTAGTTCATCCCTGGAAAAATCCATATCCATGGCGAGCGGCAGGGCAAGGGGGCTGCCCGCTCGCTATTCCGCAGGGCTGGCGGGGCTGGGAGCGGTGGTGGAGGGAGCAGCTGTGGTGGGGGCAGCAGCTGTGGTGGGGGCAGGCTCCGCGGCTGCTTCCCCAGCGGTGGCTTGCTGCAGGCGCTGCCTGCCAGCCAGGGGTCACGAAGGCAGGAGTCACCGCAGCAAGGTCAGTGGCCGGCAGGAGAAAAAAAAAAAATATGAAAAAAATGTCTGCAGCTCCTAAATAGTTGGGGGATGAAAAAGCCACTGCTGACGGCTGCGGAAAGCCAGGCTTTTGAACACCGTGATGATCTTGAGTCCCTAGAATTTTAAACTAATTAAAATGAAACTGGATGGAATTAATACAAACAGCCTCAAACCAGGAAGAGGAAAAACAAAACCCCGTGCAAGCTGATCTGATGAAGATTATGGAATGTAAGTGCCATTCAATTTTCTGGAATACCACATTATTTTTTATTCTGATGTTAATAGGAAAATATTTTACAGAGTCTCTCAATAGGTTATGTTGGACTCAATTCCGGTGTCTCCTTCTGCAATAATGCTAATGGCAAAAGAAATGCACATCAATGTTGTTTTAGCTGCAGCAGAAATGCCAGGGAACTCAGGCCTACGCTGTGCGCTATCACCTCGTCAACTGGTAAATTACTAAATCGGAATTTTATGAAATTACTCAATCAATATTTGTGCAGATGGCTTCCAGGAAAAAGCACTTGTGTGTCTGTTTAACTCCAGTGTGTAACAGATGGCTAGAGACGAGGCATTTCTTTTCAGGCAGGCTCATATTGACGTTTTAAGATAGCTTCCTTTAGATGCTTATTAGTTCTTGTAAGCCAGCCATTAAATCTTGCCTTACGTATTGCAGTTAAAATAAAATTCAATTATATACAAGGCCTTTAAGGGATGTTATATAGCATGTTAGCTACAAAGAAATTAAGTGCAAACCATCCCTTCAAATTTGTATTTAATTTTAGCTTGTAGCATTTAGATGTTAGAAGACAGTTACTTGTCTATACTTTTGCTGCTATTCTTTAGCGAATTGTGGATCCGAGCAGTTCAGCCCTTATTACTAATTGACAGATGTGACTTGTTCTTTTATTCTTCTTGCTATTCTAAACACCAGCCAGGCTCTAGGAAGCCTAACAGGTCTCAAGATGGACCAGCAGAGAGGACGCAACCCCTAATTCTGTAGGTTGCAACTGTAATTGCTGTCTCAGTGAGGGATGACTTTCAGATGCCTCCAAACCACCTCACAGCTCAGTCATTTATAGTCCCGTTGCACAGACAGAAGTGAGGTAGGTACCAGGCTCTAAAAAACACGTTCTCTGTTTGACTCTAAACATTTCCACGAGCCTCAGGCTCTGTCGCCTCTAATGCACAGTAATGTATTTCTCTACAAGTGCTTCTCTTCCATCCCTCCTTTCGAGTCTCCTGGCCATGATTACTTACAAAGGAGTTTTACAGAGGCAAAACCTAGTTGTCTGCTGTTTAACACTTGTTTCTGAAATGTTGTTACCACAAGAGAAAAAAGAGAACAACATACTTCAGAAAATAATGGCAGTCAGGGAATGTAAATAGAATTTCACAGTATATCCCCAAGCACTGTGCCTCTGACTTGAGTGACTTTTAGATGAGTCTGTCATCTGAATGAGTCTTTGTTGGTGTTTGTACATGAACCACACACTTTGCTGTTTTTTGCTGTGCAAGAATAACATTACCAGATGTATATTCTACTTTCTGATATCATCCTGAAAATTATTATGTAGTGACCTAAACATTCACTTAAAAGTCTTAGCTTTGTGATAATGAGTTGCTTGACAGAAAATGTTTATGATAGGACTCAGTGTCCATTGAAAAAACACTATTAAACCCCCAAACAGCTGACATCTTTCACTTATCACTGCACCCACCACAGCTGAGATGTTAATGGGCAATGAATGACTTCTCTGCAAGATCCATGCTGTCACTTCTGTGTTTTGCTTTCCCTGCAAGGGAAAGTGCTTTTGAAGTGTTATTACAACCTCGCAGAGGGGTTGCAGAGCAGTTTCCTTGTGTTTCTCAGAATGGTTTTGCCATCCATAGCTGTGTGCCACAGTCTAGTGTTGGGATCCTCAGTCCTTCGGGGAGCTCCAAGGCTGGTCTTGCAACCAGGAGAGGTTCTGCCCACCAGAGATGCCTGTGCAAACAACAACAAAAAAACCCAAAGCACTCCAAAGAGTTTGGTTTTGCTGACAAAGGGATTGAGAAAGAGAAGCTCTCTTGAGCAGCACATGGTTTCACAAGCATTTCTCATCAGCCACAGTGGAAAACGATAACAGTGGAATTCTCAAAATAAGATCAATTTTAGTGATATTTCACACCAGGAACATTTCTTGCAGAATCCTCTGATTATTTCAACATCACCCTATTAAACAAACCAAATCCTCACAGAGGTTCATAAAACAAGTTTCTCCACCAGGGTCCGTGAAGGGCACATCTGTCCTTTAAGGAAGAGACTGACTACAAGCAACAGAAAGGAAGACCCTCCAGGGACACCTACTTCCAAACCTGCTCGGTTCTCAGTGGTGCTCTCATGCTTCATTCCCCTTGGTCTCTCTCTGGATAGGAACCACAGAACATGATAAAGAGTGGAGTGCTATGGTTTTATAGTCACTACTCTGAAATGGAGAAGGATTTCCACACAGGTGTTTGAAGTTACCTTACAAAATTTTCTACTCAGATACTTTATCAGTATGTGTAACACTTTCCAGCCAAACCCCCTAGGGTTACTTTGGCCACGATGACCTACATGGCCAATACATTTGCAAGGATGCATTTCTCTAAAAATTAGTTTCTTCTCTCCCTACAAAAACTGCTGTCTCTGTGGAAACATCATTGCTCTCTGCTGAGCAGAGTTCTCCCCATCTCTCTCTGACCGAGGCAGAAGGTAAGATTCATTAAGCAAATGGGCGTGGCTTTAATGGATTTAATGAAGAGGAACCTTCTATTACAGATACGGCAATAACAGCACAATATATACTCTAAGCACATCACTATTTTCCTTGGCCTAGGGAAGTTGGGTTCTGTGGGTTTTTAAAATTTATTTATTGTTTTTATTAATTTTTTTTAAAGAACAAATTTATGTCACTAGTCTTTCTTCTCTTTAATAGTCTGTCCCGGAAGAAAAATGCCAAAGCGTTTAACATAACGGGGGCTTGCAAACTACATGAACTGCAGATTTATTTTCAAATACACACTGGAAAAATACCCCTTTTATGGTACTCCTTACATAGCTTCACATAAATATTTATTCATGGTCTGTATTTTAAAAAGCCTTATCCTTCTGCTCCAGAATCTTTCAATGCCAGCTGAAGTGAATACCTCTGGAGAGGTGACCTCTCCCAGCTGAAGTGCAGCCATGTCCCTGCTCCATCATTTAGGGCACAGCGGGACTTGGTGGGCTGATCCCCAGGAGGACTGCCCCTGCCCCAGAGGGGCTGCCTGCTACAAAGCTTCCCAGATTTCTACATCCCGCACACAGCGTAATTTGCAACTGGAACCTTTCCGTGAGAGACACTTATTTTCCCTCTGAGGCTCCTTTGGCAGTGTATGTGGGGAGCGCGTGGAGCCAGTGCTCGGCTGCCTCGCTGCTTCCCCTGTTTTGGGTCTTGTAGGTGACGGAGAAGGCAAATGCCAAATTTCAGCCAGCTCCAGCAGTGGGCCACAGACGGGAATGAGCGAGCCCCCGTGCTGCCTCCCTGCTGGCAATCCACCCCAGCCCAAGGTAGGGAGAAGCTGCTCTGAGATTGTTTTAATGAGTATCGCTGCCAATTTATGGTCATTCCTTCATGTCCTTCTCTTTATTTTTAATCAACACTTTGAAAAGGCAGCTGTGAGGTGATCGTCCCATAGAACATTATTAAAACCTAGTGGAAGTACTCATTTAGTACTGGCAAGCTGGATATTTTATATAACTGTTACTTTTTAATCATATAGCATGTTATTAAATGTGTATTAAAAACCAGTTGTGAATCCCATTTTACCAGTGTGTAACATAGATACTCGCCTGTCCAAGCAAAGCAGCGCAATGCGTCAGCCTCTTGAGGAGACATTTATGTGGGTAGGGCACCCGCTGGGCTGAAATCTGCATTCAGACATCAGTTTCATCCAAGTCTAGGGAATTTCTCAGTCACCCTTCTTAGAGGAGTTTTTATGGCAGTTTGCGCTACCAGAGAAGCATGAAGGATCCGAGGGAGGAGAAAAGCAAAAGGATGGAAGTGACCACTTCCAGCTGGTCGTGCCCTCCTCCTGGGGGGAGCTGGAGGAATAAAGGCTGTCTGTGCGAGTAGCGCTGCTCCAGGCTGTGTGCTCTGTGCTGAGGTGGCTGCAGACATTATCCCCAGTGCCGGCAGCGTGACTAAACCTGGCTCCTTTATATCCAACCACGGGCCCCTGCATTTTTGGGGTGGGCGGTCTGAATCCTTGTCCAGCTAAACCACTGACAGTTGAACAACGGAGCTTTATGCGTTCACGCGAACAGCATCCCTGCTGTTGGGCAACCGCTGGGGCTCGCCGTCCCTTTCGTCCCAGGGGCTTCTTCCAGCGCCTGGCTCACGCGGAGCCAGCAGGCAGGAGCTCACCCCCCTGGCTGTGGGGCAGCCGGAGACAGCGTCGCGCTCTGTGCGCTGCAACCTGTTACATCATCGGGACTGCGGTTCTCAAAACCCCTCACGCCAGCAAGAACAAGAGTGTATTTTATTGCCTTGATGAGCAAAGGCAGCCCTTTGGGTTCGGAAATTCGCAGGTGGCTCCGCAAGAGCAAGACCTTGCGTCTTAGCATGAAGCCCTCTACAGCTGGGACCCCATAAACTCCTTCCCCTGAGCAAGGATTAATAGTGATTCATGCCTGTGTGTATACTGTTAATGTGTGTGAGTAGGTTTTACTGAACCTTAAAGGAAGTGTGTGCCAAAGTACACAAAACAATTCACTGATGGTCACTTTGTAAAAGTTTATAATGAGATAAATGAGAAACAATATGTTTTCTTTAATTGATATACAGAAAACTTTTTAAGCTGAGAAACGATCAGGTACTTTGAATGCATGAGAAATTCACGCCGATAAAGGAAAGGTTCCTCTCAGCACCAGGAAGACATTTGTGTGCCCTGAAACCCCGGTCTTAGCCCCTGTTTCTAGGCAGATGCAGTTTTCCAAGGCTAAGCAGACAACAGAATATGCTGCTGCACCTCCCGCTGCTACATGGGCTGTGATTCATCCTGCTGGAAAGGTGCACTTCTCAAAAGGGCACACAAAGCATCCGCACTGATCTCTCAGCCTGTTAATTCAAAACGACACACTAACCCCAGTCAATTGCTACAAAGGCCCCATCCTTTTCCAGGAAATCTGGGGGTGGGGAGCAGGGGGAAATATTCCAGCTTACTCCGTATTTGCAAACCAGTATCGAGATGAAGAGCTACCATCTGTCAGAGTCCCAGAGCCCAGCTACCCTGCTTTGGAAAACAGGTCCTGAGGGAGGTTTGCCCGTTCCTCCTTAAGCGCCATGTAGTGCTGCATATTGCCTAGAGCCTCTTGAACACGAGACTTTCTGTCCTGTAGGAAATTCCAATGCAACATTTGGTTTTATCTGCAACTGGAATGAGCTTTCCAAATGTCTGTTTCCCACAGAGGGGAAAAATTTAAGAGAAATGTGATTTTAAAAAGTCAGAATAACCTATGACATTGCCACCGACTGGTCCACAAAAGCAAGTGGCTCTGTGATGGCTTTAAGTGTAGCTTTAGATACAGGAATAAGCTAAAGTCCGGTGGCACGAGACCAGGAGGTGTAGCCTCACATACCCTCGGTCACAGGCAGTTTCACCACAGCAGCAGTTTAGCTTCGGCACGCACAGCTGCTGCCTCTGTTGTACGGCCAGGACGTCAGGATCCGCAGTAACCAGGTGGATTTGGCGGCTCGCGGCATTTACAGCAACACGGCATTTTGGGGCAAGTGCCGGAGGGCGCGCTGTCTGAGGTTTATCTGGTATGCTCCTGCATTTTTCCCTTTTTCAGCCGCAAAGTAAGTGATGACTTTAATGTTTGTCTTTATAAAGTGAGTAGGAGTTATATTGGCTATACTGTTACTTGGCAGTCTTAATGGCACTACACTCACGATTAATAAGGAATAACTATCTTGCAATTCAGCCATAGAATGAAATGGGAAATTTCGGTAGCAGTAACCAAAGAAAATGTTGGCAGTGGGTGCTGTCTTTGGGCTATTTTTGCCTAACCAGACTAATGTGAATAGATTTTTTAAATGGTTTAAGCATATAAATATTCAAAGAGATGGCAATATATTTTATTAAAACCAGCGCGTTGCTTGGTAGGGCAGGAGGAAATAATGGCTCAAGGATCTGGGAATGGGAGATGGAACCGTTTACGTCTAAGTCACTCTCTCACATCCAGCCAAGGTCAGCAGTAAACAAGAATCATATCGTTACCAGCTGGTGGCCCACAGAATGAGAAATAAATTGATAGTGTGAGTCCGGTTTCCATTAACGGAGGCAAATATCACAAAAACAGAACCAGAAGTGGAACTAATTGACACCGCTGCCTGCTTTACCTGGGAAGTTAAGGACAGAACCGTGGTAGAAACCTGACCACCTTCTCAGCGTGGCGGGTGGTCCCACCAGAGCGAAGGTGGAGCCCGTCAGGCAACGGGCGCTGCCCTTCCTGTTGTCACGATAGTGCGGTGCTGCGCCTTCCTCCTCTGGGGCAGCACACCCATCATCCTGCGTGAGCCCCACAGAGATGCTAAACCCAGAGGGCTCCTCCCAGCAGGGCAAGGGGGGAGCCCCTCGCCCCCCTGCCTTCCCTGGGAACTGTACGCTCCCAGGACAAATGCCTATGATCAAAAGGTTTTCATTGGCATTTGCATCAGTAATGGCCTCTTCTTCCACCTTCCTGTAATTATGCGCCCACTTGAAATAATAAAAGTTTTAAATACTTGAGCTTGGACTGAGGGGGCAGCTGATTATTTTTATTTATTGTTTGTTTTTATATTTATATATTTATTGTTTTATTTATATTTATTGTTTGTTTCTTCTGGATTTTCCGGTGTAATTAATTTATCTAGCCATAATACTTTAAAATACTTTAAAAACACAATCAAATGTCATTTTAATTTGAAGCCAAAAAATACACACTTATAATATACGAACACTTAAAAAATGATGACTCTTTTTTTTTTAAATACCACAAAGAGAACGTCAATTTAGCATAATTACATTAAAGACTAATCCCCTGAGACAGAGAGAGAGAGAAGTAAGAAAAAAAAAAAGAGTAAAGACCTGCCAAAAATAAAAGGGTTGAATGGGTCAGTGGTCACTTGATTACAATGTACACATTACAATATGCATGTGTATGTATAAGCACATACATGCTTGTACATAATCGTATATGAAGCAACATGCTTTAACACTTATCTCCAAATTTATACTTTACAAAATGGTCCTTTCATAGGTATTAAGACAGCATGAGATCCAGAACTACAAAAGGAAGTGTGCTGGTTTGTTTTTACTTTTCTCATATGACAGGCCAAATATTGCCTTTCTTGATGTTAATATCTGGAAATTTGTTACACAAGTAAGGTAGGGGAAAAAATTAATAAATGGTACTCATTAAAGGTATTGCCAGAAAAAACTTACTAGATTTGGCCAGGCCACTGATTTAATCAACATTTTTTCTTATTGAAAGCAAATGTTCATGTACAGCGGAGTTGAACTGGCTGACTGGGGAGTTTCAAAAAGCAGAAAATGAGTCCGTATAAATCTACGTATACCAAACATTAAATGGAACATAGCTCTGTCTGCACACTCTGGGAAAAGTAGAAATAAGGACAAAAAGCAGAATAAAGCTCGGATGTCTGTCAAACGATGCTCTCTGAGGAACGAAGCAGCGGCTGTCTTTGTTTCTGGGCTGCTAGGGTGGGTGCTGGAGTCTGGCTACGCTGTGAGGATGAAGCCGCTGTGAGACACTTTTCTCCCTCCCCGGCATATTTGGATGTGTAGCAGGTTTCCCTCCAAGAGCCGGATGTGTACGCTGAGCAGTGGTGGCCAAGGCTCCATGCAGGAAGGCAAAGAGCTGCCCAACGTGCCCGGTGGCTTGGCGGTGGCCAGCTCAGCCGGCTGGCCCTCTGCATCCCATTGCCCTCCCTGGCCAGTGCAAGGGCACTCATGTTTCTTGCTGGAGAAGGTGGCCAAAGCCCAGCCCTGGTGGATGTATCTGGGGGCAAAGGGAGAAACAACCAAGGCAGTAGGGGTGGTTTTCCCCCATCAGCCTCAGAGGTCAACATGCACGTGCTCCTCTGAGAGCTGGCACCTGGTAGATCCTGGTGGCTCCAGCTCCGTGAAGTACCACCTGGAGCGTGCATGAACCTTTATTAACCTAAATCAGGCCTTAGAGCTCTGGGGAGATGAGGTGTGCAGTCCTGTACATCAGCTGGGTGCAAATGCTACAATCATCTATGCCAGCAGGGAGGAACCTCTCCTGGCTTCCTTAAGGAAGGCCAGGAGAAAGGGGCAGTCTACACCATCTTCTCTTTGCACATCAGTGTGGGAAAGAACAGCAGCACGTAAGATAAGACAAGCAATTTTGTCTCTTTTAATTTGTTTGCCGATATTCAGCAGGGAAACTCTTTGTGCCTTGTGACACCTGGCACAACAACGGGTTGAAGCAGATAAAAACACTGAGCAGAAGCTATGTGAAATGCCACATCTACAAGCAAGCCTCTACAGGGTGGCTGTGCAAAGCTAAATATTTTTCCTTAGCGCTCTGTTGGTGTGATCTACACCTTGAGTCAACTATGCCACCTTGCTATAGACAAAGTTTTTGGTTTACATACAGGAGTCTTAAAAATAGCCTTCACCTCCTGAACCCCTTTCTACAACTGCTCCTCCACTTAGCCACAAGCTGAAGCTAATTTTCACACAACATCTGCTGTAATCAGAACCATCTGTGTGGCTATAAGTTAAGGACACAGAATTTATGGCCCGTGTTCTTCTCATCTGACACTGGGAAGCTTTTGTGTACATTGCCTATATGTCTGCATTAGCTACATGACTTCAGGTCCAGACACCCACACTGTTTCTTTTTCGAACAGGAGAGGTTTTTTTTTTTTTTAAATCATCAAGGAATGCTGATTACCATGGTGCTTACGAAGGAGAAAGCAATGCCAAGCCAACTCTAGCAGAGATGCAGGCTACTGTGCACAATTAGTTGTTAGGCACTGAGGAGGCCTGTCGTGGTATTTGATCATCCAATGTGCTTTAGAAAGGTTCCTCAGCTTGGACCAGCTTTCCCTCACTATAGGTAATTAGGAAAGAAAAATAAATGAAAGCAAGACTCCTCCGGCTGCAGAGGAGTGCCGTGCTCAACATAACCTCCTCAGCTGTACAGCGCCAGGGGGAGTTGCTAACAGCACTGACAGTTCGGGAAAGTGATTTATGAAGCTTTTCTTTTGTGAAAAGTTGGCATCTAGACAAACTATACCCCCACTGCTGTCTATGTACACCTCTGGCAAATACAACGCCTGCGACTATTCTATAAACAGACCGTTATGGCTAGTGACTCTTCTTAAAAAGCATGATTTGAAATCAAAACAGCTTAATCCACATTAATTTAATAACTGTATGAAGGATTATGATGTAGCGGCAGAAGAACAAGACACAGATCATACCACCTGGTACACGAGAAGGTAAGTAACCATTCGTTTACTCACGATAGAAACATGAAATTCTCCCTTGCTGAACATGTATTGCTGAGCAAATCCAGTTCGTTATACTGAACACGTTTTTCTTAAAGTATGTCGCTAGTGAAGAGTTTCTCTGCTGGTCTGGATGCGGCGGTGACAAAGCTCTGTATGATTTCCTGTGTCCTGTTCTTCTCACCTGTCCAACAGCAGCAGTACACACAAATTTTGCAGATCAGTACAGTGACAAGCACAAACCCATATATGTCTTACACAGTTTCTAATGTCATTGTTCAATTGCTCATAGATACCACGCATGAACGGTGTCATTAATTAGTGGGTATAAGTAGGTATTGGTGCTTGCTTAGACACCACTCCTAGGAGTAGTCTGTGTCTTTTGGTGGCAGGCCACTAAATTCTATGTATGGCAATTTAAAGAGTCAGTAAACCATTTTTAAGTAATCATTTGCTGGGAAGCTTAAAATTAAAAAATCTCTGATACTGTATGTCTGTATTTCACAGGAAGGATGCAGTCCACCTTGGTGGTCAGAGATAACGTAGCACTAAGGAGTTCTGCATTATAAGGAATCCATTTCCATGCAAGAACAACCGCAGAGGCAGATGAAGAAGAGTGCCACATTGCACCACTCAGCTATCACAAGGCTGCTCATAATTTGGATAAAAAACAGTGACAGTGTTTTAAGGCAGCTTAAGAATGGGCTAATGAGTTTAACCTAGAGATGCCTCAATCAAAGCTTTCCAGATCCTGCTGTCAGTGTATGATATACTTAATCCAGTGCAGAGATGTCATCTCTGCAGCCTCCACAGAGGTGTTTCTCTGCTCAGTTGAGCTGTTTTCATTAGGGTAAATGGACTGCACTGTTGGAATCAGCACTGAATCCACACACAAGTTAAATTCCCCTTGGCTGGATCCTACCTATGCCGAGATGATGGAGAACAACAGTAAACGTGAGTGTGCACACTCACACTTACTGACTTGATGGCTGGGCTGACATAACACGGTCTGAGGAGCACCTCTATTGACCGCAGGAGCGTGAGATCCCCAGGTGTCTCCCAGCAGTGGCAGCAGGCACAGCGGGGTGCTGCTCACCCTTTTGCTAGCATGCCCCGACCCCGTCAGGAGGCAGCACCATCAGTGGTGGACCCTCGATAGCCCAGGCGCTGGACATGAGCTCCACAGCACGACTGGTTTGGATTATTGTCCATCTGCATCCCCTTTGCCAATGCAGCCCAGAACTGAACCATTGTGTTCGTTACAAGGAGAAAAACGCAGGAATAACATTACAAGACCTCTCACAAATGAAGTTGTGGTGACTCTCAGAGGGCTGTTTCACATCACTTCTAATTCATGAGTCTCTAGTTATTACTGGATGCTCCAGCTAGCAAGGGACAAGACGAAATTGGATGAGAATAAGGCAATACCTGATCTCCAGGACTGGTGATAACAACTCCTCTAAAAATATACTGAAGGGTGTTTATACAAGAGCAATGGTTACTGACTTAAAAATAACACAACGTCATGATCTTGAGGATGCACTAATATCCAATCCCTCCAAACTTTATAGCAAATGAAGTAACCCGGGCTTTAAATTATGGAAAGGATGTTTCCTCATGGCACAAAGGAGGACCATAAAGAAATACCTTCTCTGGGGACTTATTTCAGGAGGGCATTGTAAACTTTTTCCTTTTTTCCATCACAACATTTAACCCTCAGCAAAATCAGATCTAGAGGCATGTTTGGCTGGAGAGCTACAGAAAAAGAAAAATGAGAAACTGAGGTGGGTGTTTTGGATGACATCCATGGCGGGATACTGTGGTCTCAGGGTGATGGTTTTGTCAGCTTTGCACCTGCCCTACCTGGGAAGCTGTGCAGACGACCTGATTAACACGAGTGATTTTAATCAGGGCTCCAGAGGTTACCTCTCTGCCAAAAAATCTGGTTTTTTATAACCCACCTATGCCATCACATCAACTAAATAAACTCTCCCTGCTCTTTCTGGAGCGGTGACAACATTTATTTGATCTGTTTGGCACTATAGATTAAATACAAAGCTGCACACTAAAGGGGAGATTTATTTTTTTTTTTCAATTACATTTTAGGTGAGATGGAGCAAGAGTAAGAGAGAGAGCGAGAAAGAGCAAAGTCAAATAACCAAGGTGTTACATTAGAAAAAAAAGCCTTTTCCTTGGCACACAGTAATTGGAAGTAGAGCCAGGAAATTATGATTCTAATACCTACTCTGTCATCCAATTCCCTGTGTGGTCTTGGGCAAGTCCTTTAACCTGCCTGTCTAATTTCTTCAACCTGTAAAATGGGGACAACCCACCACAGAGGAGTTTGATGAGTACTAGCAGATGTTTTCACAGCACATTGAAAAAATGTGAGAATCCATGGATGTGCTATTATTACTCCCCAGGAGTATACCTGAATGAAATGAATCTGAAATGAAAAAATTGTATATAAGATGCAAGCAACACTCCTCTCTCTGCAGCGGGCAATTTTATTATATTTATTTTTAATTGAGCTACAAACGTATCCTTACTAAGAATTCTTGCTCTAGAGATGGCTGATAAATAGCTTATTGCAACATTTTATCATCAGAAATTTCTGTTGTTTTGACTGGATCCCTAAGATTTGTGGTATGTTTCTGTTTCTTAACTACTGGGGTATGACATTAAGGATTAAGTTGCTGGAGAAAATGCTAGAAAATTTGAAATTTGCTCAAAATTTCCTCACTCAGGGTGAAATTCAATCCATCCAAGGTAGACATGACCGGAGGCTGTGTTCTGTCTCTTTGCATTTCTCTCTTCCTTCTACCAGTTTTGGCTGTAAAAGCCCCGCTCCAGAGGCCTTACGTAAGAGAAATGCAAGAAGGCTGTGCACATGGACAAATAGAAGACACAAGAAATTAAAATGGGGACTCAACAGGAAGACATGACGAGAAGAACCTCCTCAGCTTTGCTACTTGAATATCCAATAGCATTCACTGCAACGAGATGAGCTGCACAGCAGAAAGCTTAAATAAAGCAGTTTGAAAGTAGTGTCCTTTGCTCTTAGTCAAGACCTTACTATGGGTCTGATTTGCAAAGACGCTGACCATTTGCCAGTCTTCACAGAAATCCACAGGAGCTGAGAGACACGGAGCAGGGGCAAAAAGCAAGCCCCTTGCCTAGGTGCCTCAGACCAATGTGGAAATCCAGCTCATGGTGTCTCTGTTTGAAACCTCTGCCTCAAATTTGCATTCAAATGTCTGCTATGCTAACTCTAGCTTTGGTACAAATCAGTGGGTTTAGGGATTTCTTATTGGCTTTGAGATGCACTATGAAGTCCATTTCCAGCAGCTGAAGAAGGATTTCTTGCAGCATGGAAGTCAGGGTACAACAGTACAAATTCAGGCTAATGGAGCCGATCTTGTTCAAATTTTGAACGTTTGCCATCCCCTGGAACAAGTGTTGCTTTAGACAAGTTGCACAAGATGACAGAAGAAAACTGGGACTTCACTGCCATTCTCAAACAAAGAGCATATTCATTAGGAAAACCACCTCCTCTGAAGCACTTACTCTGGCATATGTTTCCTACGGAGAGCAAGGGCTTCAAATCATTTCATATGTTACTCATTTACATATCACATTAACTAGCGAAGACAGCAGAAATCTAATGTTACTTCCTAACCAGCTCAGGATCTCTGCAGCTTATTAGTCACCTCTTCCCTCAGAGGACTTGTGCTGCGCCGCATGGTTGCAGTTACGAAGTCACCACATGGTGTAGAGTCAGCACTCCAGCTTTTTACACCCAAAGCCCACTCTTTTTTTTTTTTTTAAAATTTTTAAGTAACAAGTTATTTTATGAAAATCCATCTAAATGAAGAAGAAATGAGTCTCAGTTCGGGAGAGGCATTTATGTGGTGGGCCCGTGCATCCATTGGTGAGAATGGTGCCACCAAGCACCTGGGATGGTGCTGCTCCGTGTCCACGCAGGTGGGACAGAGATAGAAAGAGCTGACAGCCAGATGCCCCAGAAGATAGGTATGTATGTATAACCTGTGGGCAAATGCATCTCTCTGCTTACCTTGCTCACACTCCCAGGGCTGTACAACCTCAACTACCCGAGTGTTGAAACAGTGGCCAATAAAGGAATTTCACTGTCATTCAGTAACAGTGGAGCAGCTCAAAGTGGCCACAGAAACCAGTGAGAAACTTTTAAGGAGGGAGGTCTTTCAAGGGGGCCCACTGATTTCTTTGCCTTCAAGGTCTCTGGGAAGAATTTAATTTCTTTGCCCAGTGGAAGAGAATTGTCATGAGCAATAGTTTAAACTTTCATGTGGCATGGTGTTGGTTTCATTTAAACCACTTAGCAGCCCTGCTTAAGGCATTTGCTTGTGTAACTGACCCTCCGCTGGTGCTCCCAAATCTCCAGAATTCGTATACTGTTGTGCCAGCACACTGAATGGCCTCCCAGCTCCAGGAATTGTGCATTCACAATGCCTGAAAGACAAGTCATTTCTGCAGCTTGCCGAGTAAATTAGATTCAAGATCATTGTATTCTAGTAGTGGTTTTAGTGTATACGTCAATAGCTTTTGTTTAGTGCAGTTTACTTGTGCCATCATATACATGATTGACATGTGGGGAAGTAACTCTGGAAAAGCTGAAGCAGGTCCCCATTTTGGAAGCATTGAGATAGGTGATTAGTCTTGTGAAAGCCGACGGATTTCCTTAGGCGGGTAATTTTTTCAGGCTCTTGGGCTAAGCTACCACAGGGCACGGGCTGGTGACTTAGCCTGGAGCTCCACGTCACAAAATGGGTGGTGGTGTAGCCAGCTGCATTAGCAAGGAGGGACACAGAGGTGAAGAGTAAAATGCCCTCCCAAAGCTTTTCAGGCAAATTCACACAAACTGTGCCAAAATTAACCTTGATTTAAGGTCACTGCTATTAGCCTCTTAGTTTATCAAGCAAATTATTAAAGAAAAAGGCTCTTCTTATATTACTTGGATATCAGAACTTTTTTTTTTCCCCCCAGCAACAATCTGTTTTCTGTGTTGGGATTTTAACTGAAAACATTTTGCCTTGTAGTTTTTCCACTTAGCAAGTGGATTATTGCCACTTAAAACAATAAGAGGCAAGTATTATCCCTTGTGTTACAGAAGAGTCTGAAAAAATACAAAAAGCAACAGAAATATGCCAACTTTTGTTTACACATGTGTGCATATCAATGGGTTTCTGGTGTAGGCACATGACAGGAGGGCTGGGAAGAAAGCGCCGGCATGATTGATTGCATTTTCCTGTTCATGGTCATCTGTCTATGTGACATACATACAACAGTACATATGGTTAGCATAGCCCTCCTGACTCAGTGTGAGTATTTCACACATATCCACCTCAAAATCAAAGCTATAACTCCTTCCACTTGTTTATTTTGCTGGGGTAATATATAGGGAGAGGTGACCCAAAGAAAACAAAATGAATGATGCCAGAGAATTCCATTTTCACTCAAAACTCAGCAAAAACCAGAGAAAGTTTTCTGAGGTGTAGAGCAGACGAGGGAGCACTGTGGCCACCGGACCCTTTTCCCATGGATGCTGCCATCTCCATCATCAATCCTTTAACTTCTTACCTATTTTTGGAAACCGTTCTCACACTAAATTTCCAAAAGTTGTTTCAACTGGGATAGAATGAATGAAAACTGAATTAGATCCAACATCTTGTCTTTTATACTGGTAATATATTTGGCAAGAGGGCTATTTAAGCCTTTTGTCTCGCACAGAATGAAGCACATTGCCCCTGCTACACAACCTGCCCATGAATACCCACTGTTTCAAAGCTACTTTGTCCCCTCCCTCCAGCATTTTTCTCAGGTTTATATATCTTTTCTCAGGACTGCAGGAAGTATTGAAATCACTTTGAGAGATGCTTTTTTGATAATATTTCTGCTCCAATGCAAGGGGAAAAAAAACCCAAAAGCAAACCAAACAACAACAACAAACAAAAGAAAATGAGAAAGATTGACCTGGGAATTTTACTACTTAGTTTTTGGCTTTAGACTCTTGTAATTTTCTGCAGTGTAACCATACGAAATCTCTCCTCTTTCAGGGCTTTTAGACTTCCTGAAACACAGTGGCCTTGTTTTGAGACAGGAGCGCTCAGACACATGGACGGTTGTTGCATTATACATTTCCACTGTTGATCCTGTGAGACAGCTCATGGACATGTCGTTCAGAGAGAGACCCTGAGTCTCTCAGTGGATATCGTTCTGACTCTGGGTAATGTGGCAATCCAAGCAGTGTTAGATTACACCAGGTATCGGAATCTGCTCACCGTCTTCAAAATACGCCTGTCTTTGTTTCCAGTTTTGTCGTTCATTTATCAGAAAGCAGAGGACAGAAGACTTTGTACTCAGAGTCTCTGCATCCCCAGATGTCTATTTTGCCCAAATACACACGAAAAAGCATTTTTTCCATATCTCCTTTTACATTTTATTTAATTTTAATTTAGTTTAAATTAATGTAAAATTAATTTAAATTTTTTTTTTTTTTTTTTTTTTTACTTTTTAAGAAGCTCGCTCAAAGCCTGTTATCAAGAAGTATGTCAGACCCAAAACATAGCTCTTGTTTCATATGCAGTATGAGGAATAATAACTATTTTAAGAATAAAACTGATACTTCAACAAAATTCTGTTATACAATACTCCCCTGTTGGGGAAAGAAAATAAGCCATAACCATGGTCTATCCACTTACTTTTTCCATTTCTAGTCTCTTTCTGTCTAAGGAACTTTGTCAACATTTTGCAGAGTGAACAAAGTGCCAGAGAAAGGACTAAGAGGAATTTGATGGCTATCTTTCCAGCCATGTGTTTTCTTGTCCAGTTATCACCAGCCGTTTTATTCAGCTGACTGAGGGTTCCCAGTGTTGCCCGCCATCTTGTACAAATACTACTATTTTTGGTGTGTGCTCTTAGGCACAACTCCTATTTCCCAGATGCTCAGTATGATAATGGGGATCTGTCCTACCTCTTCGTCAATATGCTCAGGCCAGAACCTCACCAGAGACATTCTGCTGTGGCTTTTAGTTCATACGTACCTTTACTGCAGATGTGTCCCGCTCAAGTGCACTGGCAGCATTACCTCTCCTAGCCTTTGCAGGCTCGTCTCACCTCCTCTGAAAAAGGGATGGCAGATTATTTTCGCAGCCTGACTTCATGTCCTTTTCCTGTTCCCTTTGCCTTACAAATACAGCAGACATGATTGTGGCAAGAGTGTTTGCTAAAGCTGGAAGAGAGTTTTGGAGACTATTTGAGGAGAGCACAGGGCTTTTAACCCACGGCCATGGGAATATGTCACGTGGCTGATCACAACCAAGCAGGTTTGACCCGCAAGCTCTTAGCAAGCTGTTCCCCAGCTCTCCACAGACCACGAGCTGCTTGCAGAAGCTAAAAGGGGATGGATTGTCCATGGATAATACAAAGCCCATCTTTTTTTTTTGGAAATGCCGAATGAAAGCACTTGTTTTCCTTCAAAATGCATTTCTGCGGTTGGTGCACCTTCTGCTAAGATAGAGCCTTCCTCCCCTGTGTGATCTGCAGAAGGGTTAGAAACCATTATTCCCCTTATTCTAGAGCCTTATCCACCTACTCGGCGAGGATGCAGCAGCCATCCGGTGCAGGGGCCCCCGTGCTCTCTCTGCTACGCCAGCCCATGGAGCAGCACCAAGCCAGGGGAAGCTCTCTGTCCCTGCGGATTTGTGGTGGGAGAATGCCCTACCCTGGCATGCCGAGAGGCTCGGGGTGCAGGTCTGCCCAGAAAGCGGGTGTCTATACCTCTGCAGTGCAGTCAAGGTCCACTCCGAGGCCTCTGCCTTTCAAGACAGTCTGATAGGAAAAACGTCCTCAGATACTTTCCCCCCTCAGAACTTGTCTTGCACTAACCAAGGAAAACACATGTAATTAAATTAAGGCACTTTGTTTTTATATCAGTACAATTTATAAAGATACCGGTGTGACAGTTTCTAGGCACAGATATAGCCTTCATATTTTTCCTGGATGTAGCCCATCATTTTCTCAGCCAGAAAGCTGTGCTAGGGAGACTCTTGGGCACAGAGCAATGCTCCAGGCTATCTTCCTTGGTAACGACAAGGGGGTGGTATCTGCCCTTAAACTGCGTTTCTAGCTAATTAAATTCAGCAAGAGCACCTTCTTTAACCAAAGCCAGTCACATGGAAGTATTTGGAGCAGGAACGCTGATACAAAAGTTCACACCAGCTGTCATGCCTTTCAAAACTGATAAAACATTCAATCAAACCATAAGCCGGACCACTCCATTTTGACAGCCTGTTTCCTGCATCCAGAGTCTCTGGGTGTAACAGGGGACGTTTTCAGTGCAGAGTCAGTTCTTTTTTGGGTGTGGGTGACTTTATGAGTGTGGTTACATGTTGATTCAATGTGATGCTTAGGTTGAGAGCAGGACGAATCTCTGTTGCCACTTGCAGATCACCACGACACTTGCAAGGCATTGCTGTGAGGGCAGAGTTTGCTGTTAATGGTCTCCATACCTCCTACCTCGATACCATGAGGAGCTCTTCCTTTCCTTTTCCCTGTGACACTCAGTGCTGTCTTGTTCTATCCCATGTGCTCCCTAGTGGCTTTTTTTTCCTGGAGAAAAGACGTGGAAATGAAGAACAACAGTCAAGCAACGGCATCCTGACCAGTTTCAGATCATATCCACAGCTGCAGGAGTGAGAAGTCCATCGGTGGGCAGCAAGTGGAGGAAGAACGTGGACTGAGGCTGATGCACTACAAGTATAAAACACGTCCAAAGGATAGGAATAGGGTATCTTGAAGTTTCCTCTCCAGATCCTGGGTCCCCTAAAAGGAAGAAGATTTTAATTTTCTCTCAGGTAAACAGCTCAGGATCCACACAGAACTTTTCCCTGACCTTCCTACAGTCTGCGGAACAACTGTTGTACTGAGTTAGGTTCAGAGTGGCCAAATTTGGGGCCAAAAATGGTGAAGACCTAGAAAATGGTGCTCCAGCTTCCCACTGCCTTGGAAGAATGTGGTTGCTGCTGGCTAAGTTGTTCATCCTCTACGACAAGGAAATGATCCTGGGGACTGTGAAACACCCTCTCCAGTGGCACATGTGGAAAAGCTGCTATAGCGTCCGTGTGAAAACGGTATCTCTGAGTCCAGAGAAGTGTCCATATAAAGCAGGAGGAGCAGCAGTACACTGGGACCAGGGGGTAACCCACATGGCCTCGAAGCCCTGGAAGGAATTTCTCCTTCAGGACGACCACATATACTGTGGGTCAAGCCAATGTGGGGCAGGTGCCTCCAGAGGCTGCCCCTCTCCAGGAGAAGACAGACCTTTCTCCCAGGTATGTGGGGAATGAGATGCCCCCTCACCCTCAGAAAGAGAAAAACATCTATTTCACTGAAAGACAGATGCTTGGGCATCATCTGGTGCCTGCAAGCAGCTGCCAACTGAAGTGCTGAGTCCAAGTCTGCACCAGCACAGAAATGGCTCTGAACAAAGGCAGAATTATTGCTGATGTCATTTATAAATTACCGACTTCGGTGTTTAACAAAACTAGACATGCTGTAAAGTAAATTAATATTTGTTCATGGATTCATAAAATGCAATTGTTGTCAATTAGAGATTATAGTAACCACCCGCAGTGGGTGCAGAACAAATGGGATTTGGCTTTAATTTTTAATTTAGGGACAGACTGCCATGCCCTTGTTCACAATGAAATAGTGATTAATGTTACAAAGATAATGTGCTTTTATTAGTGCAAAGGGTCTTTGGAGTGGAGGCCTTGCAATCAGCCTGGCCTTGATATTTACTGAAAACAGAATTATTTCATGTAGTCCTTGAAATATCAGCAATTGGGAAACTGTGCTCGATTTCTTTTGCTACAGAGAACGAGCTGACCCAGTCATGATTTGGGCTGATCAGGGTTAACGTTATTGGTTGCACTGGGACTGAGACTCTGCCAGATGTCTTATGCATATGAACTTAAGAAAAGAAAGGGCAGCAAGGATTATTTTGATAATAAGACAACCAGCTTTCTCATAAAGTAAAACTGGATGATCCCAACAAATATATTTCACTTAATTTACAGCCTCATACACTTGCCCATCAGAGGATACTCACACAGCATACCCTTTTGCTGTGGAGAACGTCACACAAAATCTAATTATTTCTGCCAAGTTGAAAAGCTAATAAAAACAATTCAGGTACACGTTTTATGTGTAAAGTTTTGTTATTCTTATGGACTGACCTAGGCATATTGCTCATTCAATTGCAGTCACTAAAAAAGCAAGGTCAGGCTGAAAAAAATAAGGACTACATGTGAAAGACAGAACAATCACAGTATTCTTTCTAGACTGACTTTTTGTCATTGATCTGCTGGAAGCGACTGGGTTACTTTAGGAAAAAAGAACCTCCTAATAGTGAAGTCCCAATGATCTCGGATCGAGTTTACATTGAGCAAAAAGCAGAGCATTTGACTTTCCTCTTAGGGTTCAACATCACACACGTGCAATCATCTGTCTGTTTCCTTAACTAGCTTTTAGCTAAGAAAACAAAAGCAGGGACATGAATTTTGTCAAAGACCACAGGACTATAGAGCATTGTGTACCAAACAGTAAATATTTGTTTCAGTATTACAATCTATGTTTTGGCTTACAAAAGCAAAAGAGAGTATTTGAGTAGTGACCACGGCCTATGGTCTTGATGGGAAATACAATTTCGCTTGAGAACTGTCTTGGTAGTTTGGCCATAGGCCAGAGAAGGCCAAGGAGCAATGTGAGAGGGTAAAACTTTCAACCCCCCTCTGAAAACAAAACAACCTCTGGTGCTTCAAATAAGTGCCCAGTACACCCACCTAACTTACTAGGCACCCATCAATTTTAACACCTGTGAGCCTGAGCCTCCCTGGGGCAGCACTTAAGCCATGAGTCCAGAGACATTAGCTTGGGAATAAATTTCACATTTTCCAGGCTTGCTGGGCTGGACTAATATTCAACAGACTCAGAACTGAGGAAAAGGAGATCAGATATTTGAACCTCTGCAGACTTATTCATTGGCTTTCACTGGAAATGCTGTTGAAAAACACAATCATTTCATGACATGCTCTAAAAAAATAACACAAATTAGATGCTTGTTTTATTGAGATAACAGATTGTATTAGGAAAGGAAAGGGAGACAAAGCTCTTTATACCTCTTGTGCTTTACATATAGGCACATCTGGTGGGCCTTTGGCTTGAGACTATTTTCTCCTCCCTACACATCCCATCTAGTGCCTTTGTTAATCCAGGGCTAGTGAAGAGTTATTGTCCATTTGAGTGGGCTGGAACCTCTTACATTAAGTCCCGTATCTGAGTGCCTTATAAAAATGTCATATTGCATGTTCACCTAATATCTTGATCCTAAAAGGCTCCCATTTGTGGAACCTGAAATCCATTAAAAAGTCAATACATCCTCATTCTTATCCTTAGTAGTTGAGAAAGAGACACAAGGCACATTCTGAGTTTTGGGACTTTTTTTGCTTTTGTTCAGTTTACTGGGATCATGATGAAACACATCACTCACGTACCATCACATCATCATCATTAACATATTCATTTAGTCTTCTCTAATTGGAATCAAATTTTTAATAAGGAATTTGTACCTATGTAAAGATAAACTCTTTAGCTTGACATTTAATTTTTGTCTGTGTTTCCAAGGAACTGAAAATATGATTAATCTTTTTCTGCTTCTTGCAAATAATTTGATACATGGTATTTTAGAACATTTCTTTTGTATTTACATTTTGGCATGAGTACATCGTATTGTTACTTTGTTCACAGCCATTCTATTGTCATTGCCAACTTCTTTTGGGGAAAATCAAAAAAAAGCTGAGACAAGATATATCAAGCCACAGTCATTTGGCTGCCTAATATTTCATTGCTCTCTCCTTTCTTATTGGTTTCCAGTTCTCAATCTTGTCATTTAGTGCTTCTAAATAAACCATTTTTCTTGCTTGCTTAGGAAATAATTTCACAAACAAACTGAGCTGTTTGAGGACATGCATCACACTCTTCTTCATGTCAAACAAGTTAAAACACCCTACAAAGCCATGCCATGGTTGACTGATGTTCGTAAGATTTCTTTTTTATGGTGGCATGTTCTACAAAGAAAAATGAGGTGACTTTCACTGAGACTTCTTAAAAACAATTTTAAAAAAGGATACTCATAATGTAACCAGTTTGGAATCCTAGGACTTTGATTGTTGAAGCCTCCTGCATGTAGAGAGACTCAGAAGAAATTAATGCAGTTGCCCTCACACCTCTATTTTCTCCAAGTGGTCTTACCTATAATTATAATTCTGTGCATATTTACATAAAACAAATCAGATCTGAAGGAAAGAAATTGCTTATTCACCCATATGTCCCTCCCATGGTCTTACAACAGTCTTTCTGTTCTCAGGGCTTTCACACATACAGTCCAGTCTCCAGTGAACTGTTTGTGCCAACCTGACTTATTTCACGAGCATCAGCCAGAAAACTAGTCATTGATAAATCTTAAAGAGAGTCTCTGCTATGGCTTGGCTTTTGTACGTTGTTTCACCGTAACAGCCAGAAGAGCAGAGCTAGTTTCCTAAGGAATAATTCACTTCTTCCTGTGCTCCCTATACTGAATAGTCAAAGCCCACTCAAACTTATTATACAGAGGTCTGGTACTTTAGGGGAATAGAAAAATCCCTACAGTGAGGTGTATCTCTTCAGAAATTTAGGGTGAAGCCATGTGAGATGTCATGAGCCAACCTAGGAGCACGTGGCAGCCCAAAGATTTTGCTCCCTCCTGCCATATCCATCGCACCCCTTTTTCACAGGGCGCTCCCGTAGCAAAACAAGTGAGCTCAGCTGTTTCCCTGTGTTATGAAGGCTTTCTGCCTCCGACTCCCCGGAGGCTCACAAAAGGTCCAGACACGTGGGGTAATTTGGGGGCAGCGATCCAATGGAGAATCAAAAGGCCTTTCCCGGCAGTCAGATGCTATCACAGATCTGCTGGTTTGTAATTCCCAAAGAGGCAGGGGGGCACCATCAGGCATCTCCAGTACCTCTTGACGGCAGTTGAGCAGTGGGTGCAAGCTGGCTGCAGGTGTTAAATAAATAAGACTAAATTGGACACAATTCTGAAGATTTTATATGGGTAAAGCTCCCTTTTGAATCAAGCTGTTCATGCAGTCTACATAAATAGTCCCCTAAGGACCTCATTAGGCGTTATTCTATTTTTTCAGTTATTATAATACTCTCTTTTTTCAAGTTATTCTAATACGATTTTTTTTCAGTTATTCTCCCCTAGGGAGTGGATGATACTGTTTGTTCAGCGCACATAAAATTTTATTTTTATTTCTATTTTTTGGCTTTTTTTCTTGCTTATAGTTCATTATAAGCCTTTATTTAACTACAGATTTAGTTCTAGTAAGACTCAGTGATGGCCTTTTTTAAAAAAAATCATTATCTTACACTATGGCCCATCATGATTTCATCTACTCTCTTAGAAGTAATTTCTCCTACATCCGTAGGTATGTACTATGGCGCTTTTCCACACAGCAAAACAGAGTCCGCCCTCACTAAAATGCCCGCGGGGCTGATGGAGATTTCAGTATCCGGTGGGAAAAGGATCCTGAACGGGAGGGTCAGTTTGTGCTGCTTGATGAGGTATCTGAGCACGGCCTCTCATGACAGACGATGTGATACCCGCTTCTACAGTGAATCCCTGGGGATTTTAAGCTCTCTGAAGGCTTACACCACATTTCTCCAAAACACTTTGTATGGGCCTAATCCTGTCCTCATTCAGGAGAGCACTTTGGCACGTGCTTAGCCCAAAGCATGTGCTCAGGGCTATTAAAGTTAATGATGCTTAGGCAGATTTCAAATTTAACTGTGTTAAGGGCCTCTCTGCAGTGATGGTTTCCGATGGTTTTCATTGGTTTGCCTGGAAGAAACTCCACAAAATATAGCTGGATTGAACTACATGGTGTTTTCACTGTGCCAAATCTGTTTACCATGAAAACATGAATGGGGAAGTGTAAGCCTCTGTACTACATACTGCTAGAAGAATGATTTATATGCAGCATTGAAAAATATTGTTGCAATAGAATAGATTAGTATAAGCTCTTTGGGGAGACAGCATGTTTTCCTTGGGTTTTGCACAGTGCCTGGCATACTATAGATGCCAGAGTTAACAAATAGTTATTAATAATAATAAAATACTTCTACTGACAGAGCAGACGCCAGTTCATCGTATCAACCCCATGTGTCAGACAGATAAATATAAACCTGCTCAAATTTACTCTTTGTGAGTTAATAATTTCTTTAAGACAGGACCAGCTCCACTTTGTATCTTTTCCACTCCTTGCTCTATCTCCCTTCAGTTTAAAACCTCTTTTAACAGCCCAGAAGACCTGTCTGCCTCAGTCAAATCGAGAGCATCAGCCACTCCTGTTGCACTATAAGAATAATGTAAAATAAACCAAAGTGTCAGCAGGGCACAAGCTGTGGACAATTAATGGCTCTACAGTGCGCATCTGACATTTTTTTTCACAGCATAGTTGCTAGGCCTTAATTCATTAGAGGCAGGAATGTCTTGTTTCCTGTTAACTGCTTTACTGCCGTGAGCCAATGCCGAAAGCTCCCTTCCGGAAACAGGTGACATCTGAGAGAGACAGAGGGTGTGAGCTCTCTGCCAAATTCAGGCGAAAAAGGCAAATTTTACAGAGTTGCATACAGCAGCAAAGTGTTGCACTAGGTCTTGCAAGCGTGTAACTACTGGACAACGAGGCTGGAGGTATCAAAATTTGACACTGAAAATGCACCGTTACAAGGTTTGGGGTGGAAACACGGAGCAAAAGCAAGCTGACTTGCTATGAGAGGCAAACAACTCCCTTTCTAATTCTTTGGTCTTCTGTTGCCAACTGTTCCCAGCATGACCAACTCCTGCACCAGCTCCTGGGAAATGCCCGTGCGAGGTGGCAGCAGCGCAGCGTGCTGCGAGGACACCTTGAGCATGCTCTTGACTTGCTGCCCTGCTGTGCCACCTCAGGCAAGCCGTGCCGTGGCCTCACACCTCTGATAAAAAGATGACAATGCGACTGAAGCTATTGCATGCAGAGATAAAAATCGAGATTTGAAAAAAATAATAAAAACGTGTCCTGTGCCTGCAGTCCTAGCTGAGCTCTTTTTGCTCCCTTTCTGATTTTCGCACATCCAAAGCACACTGCATGTTTTCAAGCTACTTTTTCCACAGCCACAAGGGCTAGGAACTTGCTTTAAAAAAAAATAAATAAATACAAAAGCTAGGATTCCAACCTAATCAAAGCACTCTGGAGGCTGAGACAATAAAAATAACAAGGGAAGTTATGAGAGCCGCTAATGCAGCCAGCATCGCAGTTGTGCCCCCGCCACCTCTAGCTGCCTAAAGAGACAAGCACTGAGTTTGTCAGGCACTCAGCCTCCTTCAGAGCCCAGAAACGCTCACATGTTTTGAGGAAAACAGGATTATTTTGACAAGAGCTGCCAGAAACTAAAAGGTTCATACACGCGAGGAAGACTGACTCTTCTATTTACAATAAACTGGCTCAGCGGCTCCCAGCCCAGCTCCTAAGGGCTGTCCAGGGCAAAGGCACAAAGAGGTTTTTTTGGAAGCCTCCATGTTCTCCGGCTGCCTCCAGGCAACTGTCCTGTATTTTCTCAACAGAACGCTCCCAGCTGAAGCAAAGGTCCCGGCCAGCAGTCAGGCACCCAGTGGTACCTCAGGGACCCACCACTAATGGTGCACACCCACCCACGCCTTCCCCTCCACAGCTCCTCCGGAAGCTCCCAGCCCATCGCTTTTCTCCTCGGAACGGCATGTGGCTGCCCTACCCACGCCACTGGCATGGCAAGAGAGAGGCTGGAGGAGAGCAAGCCCTGCCTGCACATAGCAGAGGCGCAAGCCGCGAGCAAGGGGCAGGGCTCCTCCACAAGTGGACTTGTCTCATCACACTTTGCCTTCTGCCGTCTACACCGGCTTTAAAAGCCATTTCACAAATAAATACATTAGTATGTGGAAAGTTGTCCTTAATAGAGTGTGTAAAGGGTTTTGGCACAGAAAAGGTGTGTGATAAAGTGCATTCCAAACCCCAACCCTGAATTAAGTATTTAAGAACATCTTCCAACAGGGAAAAGGGGTGAAGAAAAAAAGACACAAAAAGAAAAGAATTGAAGCAGCTGGCAAAGGCACAGATGAATCATGAACTTCTACATGGACTGCCAAAGTCAGAAAAACACTCTTAGGTACAATTTACTAAACCAACCAAGTAAGAGGTGCTCGTAAATTACGGATGCATGCAGATGTTGGTGGACTCCAGAATTAACTCTAAGCCTATTAAAACTTTAAACACTCAATGTGCTTGACTATCAGCAAAGGTTTTAAATGGTGTTGCAGTTTGCGGATCACCAGGGATTCAAACTGTCCCAACTGAACACCTTTAGGCTGAGGGCTCAAGGGCTGCAGCCCGCTATGCTTTAACAGGATGCAAACCTCAAAAACATGGAATGTACCTACAAACAAATCATGTCCGTCAGAGTGGCTGTGGCTGAAACCATGAAATTTCAGATTTAAGATCAAGATCCCTCTATGAACATTTTGGATGCAGCATCCTCTGAGGTTTCCAGTGCATCATGAGGTCCCTCAGTAGGGCACAGACTGGGGACCAATCCCCCTCTCCTGCTTTGTGTGTGGAAAAGTTTTAAACTTCCAGGAAAAAAAAGGGTGGGTTTTTTTTTTTCTCCCCTGATTCTGCTCTCAGAGACCTGATCTTGTGCTGAAGCCACTTCTGCTTTCATGACAGCCCCAGTTTCACCTGGTATCTCCCTTTCACCTGAGGTATCTCCCTTTAGGGAGAGTCTCTGAAGAGGATGAAATTATTAGAGGACTAACTTACAAAACACAGTCTTTTATGATGTAAAAATCATATTTAGAGCATCAAAAAGTGTTCTGCCATCTATTCCAATAAGCAAAATTCCAGCCCTAAAATCAGGGACCATTTCAGAAAGGAAGGAGGTGCACAACAGACCAGATCTGTGGTTTTCAGTAGGCACAAGCAAAGAGGCTCAGTGCTGATTTACATCAGTTGGGCCACTGGCCTCTGGATGTCAGCAACCCAACTAAGGTTGGCTCTGTTCTAAAGACAAAAAAAGAAGAATTAATGCAGATACAGTATTGCCTTTTTCTATCAAGGTCCATCTATGCTCTTGGGAAAGGGTGAAGCAGGAATACTCCTCCCTTGTCAATCTTGACTTTCTCTTTTTTTTTTTTTTTTTTTGCCATCTGAACTTATTAAAACCCTTTATAGACTTATAAATTCTTCTGTGGTACATGATATGTTTAAAGCCAAAATAATAAAAGAATGAGACTGTTTCTGCCCAGAGATCCTTAAATATTGAATGCAAATTTCCTGATAAAAATCCTGAAGAATCACAACATAGTCTAGTGTACTATAAATTATGTTAAATCAAATAAATCAGACTATATCGTCCCTAGTGGCTCCTACACAGTCTTTAAATATATTACCCACTCCTCATCAGTCCATTCTACTCAATAACCAGCTCTGTCTTTGGTCCCCAGGCCCGCTTTAATTTGAACAATATATTAGCCTTTGCAGTATAAAGGAGAAAGAAACTTCAGGAAGAAGGTAGGCCGGCTTACAAATGAATCTCCTGTGGCAGCTAGCTTGGACGTGTAGGATGGATGGCTATTCTGAGAAGTCTGTGTCCCAAACACAGCCAAGGCAATAAATCCTTCCCTGGCCGGCCAGCCAGCGGCTGGGAGAAGGAGCAGTCCCCACCTCCGCCTCCCCTAGTCCTCACCCTCCTCATCCCTCCCAAATACAAAGGCTCGCAGCCCCTCCGGCTCCGTCCAGAAGGCATATTTCACGGCAGACCTGGGAAGAGCAAAACCAGAAGCGCAACCTCGAGGGAGAGGGATCTCCCTCGGCAGGTGTGCCAGCACTGGGTGGCCATGGTCCTCCTTGCATGGGAGGTGGCCCTAGCTGAGTAGAGCCAGACCCTGCTTCTGCCATCCTCCCAAATGACCCTCAGGGCCACCCCAGGGCATGCAGTGGAAAAGATGGACCTGAGCATCACCTCCCATAAGCTGCCCCTGGGAGGCTAGAAGAGGGCAACCAAAGGTAGCCGCTCAAAAACCTGCTCCTCCCTGAGCTGTCTTAAAAGCTGGGAGACTAAACCACCCGGCCCCTTCCAAGGGTGCAGGCTAGTGTATGACGTGCCTGAGATACAGGGTCACAAGCTAAAGGCTCGTGGTGCTGAGCCAAGGCTTCTCTCGGCCTTCCCCAGAGAAAAGAGCAAACAGCCCTGTGTCTAGCATCGTAAAACATCTGGTAGGGCTATCAGGAGGGAGACTGCTGAGGATACAGTTTAACAGAGCTGCTGGGATTGTTTTTTTATTGCATTTATTTTCACGAATCATAATAATAAAAGGAGGAAAAGTTGGAGTCCGCTCAATTGAGTTAATGCTGTCGGAATTTTATTAATCAACGTCTCAGCATTCATAAAAAAATGACACCTTTTAAAACCAGTGGAGAGGAACACTTCCAAATACTTCCAATCAAAAGAAATTATTTTAAAACTCACATTACATGTATTTTTAAACCAGCCCCTCAGGGAGATGGGTGTGAACTCTGAATTATCCCAATTAACTTTAGTGCCAGAGATCAAGGCCAAAAAACGCAAAATCACCTCTAAGCTTTCTGAATAGGTTGCTGAGGGTGCTACAGTGCCAGTAAAGCGGCAACCATGTGCAGCTGAGCTTTTTTTATGCCCTGAGCTGGGTCTGTCCTGCAGCACCACTAAGAAGAGCTCCAGCACAGTAACACAGAGCATGGGGCATGGCGAAGAATAAAACGCGCAGCCCCCGACAGCCCCCGTACTGACAAAATAAAATCTGCCTGGTGAGGAGAAAATGGAAACCAAATTATTTTAATGCCCATAAAAAGATGTTTACTGACCAAGCAAACGCATTCCTTTTGTCTGGGCGCATGGTTAGCATTCACTTAAGGGCAGTAATTTCTGTGCCGAATTAAGATGCTGTATTTCATGCCCAGGGCAGGGCTGAACACCAGCTTTTTCACTGTGTGTCTGTGACTAAGTGAGGGGGCAGCACCTTAAAAGTGCAAGCACCCTATGATTCCCTGGGGGTCCTGTCCTGTCCTCTCTAACTCTAAATGCCAGATAATACACCAGGTCCTGTTATTTATCCGAGAGATGAAAAAATTAGTAGAAAAATCTAAATTTGGAGCAGCAAAACTGAAGCCCAGGGTAATGAAGGAATTTCTTCCAGGGCATACACAGAGACAGTAGGCGACCTGGGGAAGAAACCAGAGTCTTTACCCTAGATAGTTGCATTTAAGAAAATGTTTCCACTCTTATTCCAAAGCTTAACTTCTCCTTTCTTTTTTTCAGTCTCTCTTGCTTTCCCTGCTATGTGACTGCTTTGCTCTTCCCTGCAGAATTTCAGTCTCCTCCTCATCCTATGCACTTTTCTCCTCCTGTAATATCTGCTTGGACCCACTCCCCCAGCCAAAGGGGCTCGTGACAGTTCAACTTGTCCTTCTCTGGGAAGAAGCAGCATCTCTGCCTCTCCTGCTACATGGAAGGGCAGTGCAAACAAGAAGGTACTAATAAGGAAATGGATGTGAAGGAAAAGATTTGGTGGACCTGCCCCAAGCTCTGAGGGTTGTACCATGCAGCTTAACCAAGCAGGCAAAAGAGCAGCTCTGAGAATGGGTCTGATCATGGCCATGGGGACTTCTGGTTACTCTCACTGGAACGTGACCTCTCCAAAGACGCAAAATAGGATGCAGAGCCATGTCTTGCAGCAGCCCTCAGCAAGGCCGTGCCTCCCAGTGGCGCAGTTCTCCCTGCAGGAGAGCTGGCTCAGCATGACTGCACTCTTCTGAGCTACTTCCAGCAGGTCCTACAGAAACCAGACGGCCATTCAGTGCACTGACCCAATTTGTCTTGTGAAATCAAATGGTGAAAGAGAGGAGTTGACAGAGGGGAGTGGTTGTCATCATCCCCATGAGATACAGGAGCTTTTTTCTGACTATGAATGAATGAACAACATTCAGAAACTATTAAGGCTCTTCATTCAAACACATTCAAACAGATACTATTCATGCCACAAAGGTTTATTTAACCAGAAGACAGTGAGGGTCCAGGAACCAACAAACACAGGGTTTTCAATGGTGCTAAGTTAAATTCAGAATAATGTTCTATGAAGGCTAACTGTTGTGCTGTTCACAGGAGCCCATTGTGAGCAGAAATGTTCATGTGGGCAAACCTTACTGTGCAATTCTCGAGCTTTAACTTCAGACAAAGACGAGTTCAAGAGTCACTCAGGTACCTAGAGCAAAAGGCAAGGTTCTGCTACAATCCGCCATTCTTCAAAACAAGTTTTACTGTGACAGGCAAGACTTAGCGGGGTACTCTTTGCAACAGCAGCCAACTAGACCACGACCCTTGAAGGGCCAAATTTCTGCCAGCCACGTTGAGCTAGGTCTCAAACCCACTTTGCAAAGGGAACTTCCAGTTGGAGTAAATGGGAACCTACTTGCTTGGCAGCTGGTGCTGTTCGAGTAAGTGTCTGGGAGTAAGGAATTCAATAATTCAAAAAGTTGTTGGATCTTAACCAAATCCCTTTGACTCATCTCTCAAATTATTCAGCAGACTGCAGTATTTACAGTACATTGTTTTAAGAAAATTATGCAAACTATATGTCTTTGTCAAATAAATTATTCACAGCAAGTAATATGACCCTGCCGTCATTCATAAAGATAGCTCCCGACCCAGTTATTTCTCCCGTTGTCTAACTACTACTTCAGTTAGTTCAGGCTTTGGAGGAGCTCTAGGCTTTAGCAAAAATAACACAGGCATTTCAGTTGACTTAGCTCTGCAGTGCCACAACTCCTCTGCAGTGAGTACAAAGAGGATTAGGATCGTTACCTTCATTTTACAGATGAGGCAGCAGAAGCATGGCAAAGGTGGTGTCCTATCCAAAGATGAACAGTGGCCAGTAACAGAGCCAGGAGCACAATCCTAGTCAAAGATGCTCAGTCCTGTACTGAAATCAATACTTTTTAAGATCTGGCTGGCAGCTTTGCCCCTTTGGCAAATGCCTGTTTGCATTTTCAGGTGTTTGAGCTTCTGTTAAACTGTCGGGTTGGGACTGGAGACCCACAGAAGAGCGCTTATGGATCTCAACACCCACTGGGACTGAAGTTCATGATGTTCTGGCCATACCCTGTTTGAAGACATTCAGCTCAGAGAGGCGCATGGAGCCTGAATCCAGGTGGAACTCTACACGGAGATACCCTGCTGTGGCATACGACAGAAACCAAGCAGACGGCTGGCATTTGGAAAAAGAGGCCAGATCTATCATCAGCCTTCCTTGGAGTGTTTGAGGACTGGACTAGACTACTGCCAGAAAGAGTAACACTAACATTGTGAGGAAAACCACAGGAAACAGGGTGTTAATGGCTAAAATGCAGGCCTTAACGAATCAAGGAAGGAGATACAAGGAAGCCAAGAGGGAGCAGAAGAGGCTGTGAGTGTATGGTCTTTGCAGAGGGGGGAAAACCCAGCCAAAACTTAAAAAGCTTCATTTATGTACATTATTGAAAGAATGTAACACGGAAAAATGGAATTTTCCCCTCCGAGGGGAGAAGTCTTTGGGGAGGTGGTTGATGCCAAATGTTTTTACTGTGCTTGATACGAGGTTTTGGCAGGTACCACTACACAAATGGAGCACACATTTTTGCTCATTTAACAAAGGAGAAGACACCTCTTCTCCATGGGGACTGGAAGTCCAACGGCGTTGATGATTTGAATGAATGCATTACATTTTTGATGGTGTAAAGTGTGCAAAGGTTTACATAAAGTTTTGATCAGAAGGAAAATAGCAGGAGTAGAAGCTCTGCACAAGAGCTCTGAAAAAACCCAGAGTACTGGCCTAAACCTGAAAAAATAAAAATACACTTTGTGTGCAATAGAAATAACATGCCTAGGAGAAAAATGAACACAGCAAAATGGGCAGAAAGATACCAGCCCTGAGACCATCACCACTCCAGCTATGCCAGCAGAGACAGGTACAAAAATGACAGGCATCCCTCAAAATACTGAATGAGAAAAGGAGATTTATTCTTAATCTAGCTACTCAGCCTGAGAACCTGAAAGTCTGTCTGTGCGTATAGGACCATAAAATGCTGATGTCATTAAAAGATCTGAGGTAGGTAGTTAGAGGACTGTATTGAAGAAGTTCAGCCCTGAGCTGCTAAGACAGTGAGTAAAAAACTGAGAAGCACTTGGACTCTTCCATGAGGGGTGTTGGTGAGGTCCTCCTAAGAGCATAACTTTATGTCTCAAGGATGCTAATAAAAATGTCAGCATGTTGCAACAGAGGACAAGGTTTTGACTACAGTATTTGGGTCAAAGGTTTCATGTCTTCATCTACTGGAGGCTCATAATAGCTGGAAACGACATTACGCCACCTACTGCCACTGCTAAAAGGAGCATGACAAATTTGCCCTGAGAACAGCTAAGATATTTGTTATTGAGAGTATTTGTACATTAAGTAAAAACCTAGAAGATAGATCGTGTCTCTCTTCCTCTAGACAAAACCTCCAGAGCAAAAGTTTGAAATGCAACAGTGCAAAGACCAGAGGTGGGTGACGCTGCAGTGGCCTCCAGTGAAGGGTACAGCTACCTCCTCCTGCACCAGTTACAGTATGAGCCAAGGCAAGATGGCTTCTTCATGTTACAAAGCAAATTGCCCTCTCCTCCCCAGTAAGGCAGGAAGGATCAGCCAGGCGTCTTTGGGATGCTCTTTTGTTACAGATTTTCATGGGGACACAGGACTTGCCCTGCTTGTCCCACTCAAGCCTCATCCCTGGGAACTGACCCGCTCCAGGCTCTGCACCTGCAGAGGAGCCCAAGCCCACCTCCTGCCACGGCGTATGTGGGCGCCGAGTACCGCCTCACACAAGTCAACAACCCTCATTCCTGCAGAGAGGCTTGGCAGGGGACAGCACCACTAAACCTGGGGCTGCTCCGCACCCTATCTGTACTAAACGTGGCATGTGTCATGTGAGAGTACACGACCACGGGCCACACCAGTGATCTGGAGTTTTAAACAGGTTGCAGCAAAGTCCCAAACACACAGCTGCAGGTCCCCTCTGTACCAACATAATGGGATGGTGAGTGATCCTATCAATATAATAAAGCACCTACTGGCAAAAGAGGAAGAGAGGTAATCACATCCATGTTTAGTACTTCTAAATTACAGAATAATAAGAGGGAGATATGGGCTATCAGCTGCAGACTTTTTTTTGAAAAGAAATGAGAAATCTAGAATGCCTATGCTATTAGAAGGTGAGCTCAGGGGCACCAGGGTCTTGCTGGTGCATGAAGAAGTATTTAAGGAGAAGCCAAATATAAAACACAATGGGGCATCCTGAAAGCTGCTGCTGTGTACTGGAAGTGATGCTGTAGGTACCCATCCATACAGGATACTGGAGGTGGTCCTGCAGGTGTGCAAAATAACCATCCCAGCCTGACACAACTGCAAACACCTTATCCAGACCTTAGGCAGGAGGAGCGTGTCTATGGCATTTTTGACCAGAAAGGACACCTGTAGCAGCCTGAGCTCCCCACAACACAGACCAGCCAGAACTAAATGGTTTTGCTTCTGCCCGGGGCTGCTCTCTGAAGACAGGAGTAGCTAGAATCTCAGCAGTAAATTAGATAATCATGGTTACTTTGATTAACAAGCAAATTATAAGCTTTTCATATGCTTTCTAATCTCAACACTGTTTGCTAAATGAAGCTTAGCTGGGAAAGGACAAGGTAGGGAACTGTGCATTTACAAGTCTCTGGCATGAACCTGGTTGGACTGACCAGGGTGTCACACAATAGCAGGCATTTAAAAGCCAGGCACTAGCAGAAATCAGGGCTCTCAAACTTCAGGGCCTCAAGGGCTTTTTGACCAACACAGAAATGCCAACTGAATTACAGGAAACCTTTATTATTGCGCAGTCAGTGCATGTACTTCTGGGGTCTACTTGCTTCTCTCTGTTCTCCCTAAGGGGAAGGCTGCAATACCTTTAAAAGAGAGATGCCCTTTGAGAAAAGATGATACCCAGAAACAGCACAGCTATTTCTTCATGCAGATATCCCACTGAACACACAGATCCCTAAATACTAAAGGACCTATCTCCAGATCTGGCATGATACAATCAGAGGGAGAATCCAGCTCCTTTATGGAGGCAATCACTGGAAATCTATTTTGCTACTTGCTGCTATAAAAAAATACTCTCATTAATTTAAGTCTTCTTTGACATGACAGCTGATGTTACCATCACTGAAACACCAGCTGAGGTTTCAACATAGCTGAAGTTTCTGTCACTGAAAGATGTGCCCCTGAATTTTCAGTTTCCTACAGACATTTGTAGAGCTGAAAGGCTCCCTGTCTCTATCACACAAGAGTGGGATGTCTGAAAGTCTGTTTCCCACAGAACCCACCACTTTTGCAGCACAGACACACATGGAAATGAAGCGGCTCCTTCAGTCACAACTGTCTGTTTTTCTTCACACAAAGAGCAAAGTATGAGAGGAAAAGTAGTCCTAAAGGGTTACACTGGTTTCACATGGGTGATCTGAAACCACAGATGAGCCTTCTTGGTCAAAATATTAAAAATGTTTATTTCCAGTTTGCAGTTACTTTGAGGGAAACTCATAACAAGAGAGCAACTGCCCCTGAAGCCATAGCAGGCAGGAGTGCTGTGCTGAGAAAGGGGTCATGTGCTCCCATCCCTGCGGAGTCATGACTGGGCACAGATGTTAAGCTTTCCCTTTCTCTTCCTCTCCATATTCCTTCTTCCCCAGTCAGCCACTCCTTGAGAAAGCAAGAAGATAATTTGCAGAAAGAAAGATGCATTTCCCCCCTTTTGTTTGGATATAATAGCACGTTTGTCTTCTATCCTTTGAAACACAGATTTGTTCCACAGAGACCATGGAGACTCAGAACCAGAAAATACCATCCCATGATGAGGGCTGATGGTTTGCATCTTGTGCATGCCCATCTCTGCCGGGCTGTAGCCTACACTGATGCTTCTTGTGCAGGCAAAGGCAGCAAGATGGCTCTCCACAAGTGGATAGCAGCTTTGTTCGTGTAAGAGATGCCATTTAAAGCAATGTTAAAGACAACTTTCTGGTAGCTAGTTTGTGTGTGTATAAAAAAATATAACAAACCAAATAAAATTCTTGGTGTCCGGCACAAAGTTACTGGATCTCAGACTTGCTGGCATTCACTTTTGGACTGAAGAGGGAAATATCTCTGTAAAGTTTCCATTGATCTATAAAGCAGAAACATCTGCTGGAAGTGTTGTCCCAGGCTGTCTCCGACTGCAGTCAGCAGGAGGCGAGCCTGTGGTTAATAAGCTTTCTCTCTCCCTTCCACAGTAGATGTCATTGCAATGAGTACGACGCACAATAAGAAAGTTTACAGGATATGGACTAACTTAGCCAGAAAATACAAAACACAAACATGGAAAAAAAGCATCACTGAGAAGACTGTCAACAGCTTTCAGATTAGCGAAGTACTCCTGCCAAAGCAAAAACAGAACCACTGGACCAGCTACCCCGAACCAGCCCTGGGACTTGCCATAAGGAAAATGCCATAAGGACCATTTTAAAGCTCTCTTCTGCAATCCTCTATAAAAGTGTTTGCAAGGCTGGGATTTGATCAGTAAAAGGCTGTCATCTTTGGCAGGATTTCTGGAGAGCTTAATTAAATTTGCAGTGCAGTTTATGCCATATACCCACACTGAGATTTTGAATTTTCTCAGCGATGCTAATCGGTACGCATTTCCAGCGTGGCCAACAGCATCCCACAGGTACCAGAGTGGAAACTCCCAGCACAGAGATGAGCCTGGTTTTCACCACTGGCAGCGATATTAAAGAAGTCAAGCAGAGTTTGTGCCCCCTTGGGCAAAGTTTGTGTTCCCCAGGCCACTTTTCACAACAAGATTGCTGGTTGTTTCCACCTTCAGGGAACTTTGGAGGGAAGCCTCCAGCATTTTGCCTAGACATCTCCCCGGTGAGGCCGACGCCGCTTTCCCACTGCAGCCATCAGCCCCATGACTCGGGGCTCCAGTGGGTCCTCCACCACCCTCACCACCCTAGCCTCCTGCACCCTGCACCGGTGAGCCCCGACTGCTTCGCTTCCCCTGACTTTGGAAAAACAGAGGCGGCAAAGAGAGGGTCAGTTATCAAAGACCCCCGAACGGCTTGTGAAAAAGGCTTTTTTCTGTGCTGGAAGGACCTGCTGGTACAGCCCTCTGGCTGGTGCAACCTCCTGTCCGCTGAGGCAGAGGTAGATGCTCAGTGCTAGGGAGGGGGGGGGCTCAGTTTGGATGAGCACTACGAGGCAATCACCCCAGCAAGGTCCACCCATGTCATGGGCAGTGCTGCTGCCCCAAAGGGCTGCCGGGGACCTCCTGAGGCTCTGGCGCCCCAGCGCCCAGGTGCCTCTAGATCCTTAACAGCCACTACAGACATAGCTTCCGTGAGCCTTAGCATCATTTCCCTTCTCCTGGGGAACCAAAAGTTAGCTGGTGCAGAGAACAGTCTTTTTAATAGCAGGAACAACAAGGCTCTTCTTATTATGCCGTGCTGGTTATAGCATGTCACTCTGTCATCACCCTATCATTGCTCTGCTGCGCACGCCACTTATTCCAACTTTAATGGTGTTACGCTTACCAAGGTTATAATTACACATTATAGTGCGGCTTTCCTACACTGAAAAAGGACTAAATATACAATTACACAGCTCATAAATAGAAGGACACCGTACTACCGCATAAGCACACATACCCATATAAAACCTTTAATTTAGGTTGCAAATAGATTATAGCGATTTTACAAGGATGTTATTTTGACTGTGGTAATTGTTAGCACCACCTCTTGGTGAAAACCTCCAACTGCACGGGACTTTTCCCTGAAATACCTCTGTACAGGGGTGAGGACTACGGCTTCTGCAAAGCCAGTCAGTAACTAGAAAAGCTCGTGAAAAAAGGATTTGATGGTTGCTATTATTATTATTTTTGTTCCAAATATTTCAAGATAAATATCTGAACCTACACATACGTCTTTAAATTATTTCAGGATTTAGAAACACTTACTGACTCCTAATAGCCGAGGACATAGTCAAGTGAAAGAGCATGCGTGCCAAATTCAGTGACCCCTCAAAACTTTATCAAAGCTAAAGAGAAACACGTATGGTAAATACAGATACCTAGACACCTATCAATACTAAGACTAACCATCACTGTGACACAATTACACCTAAGCTCTTTCTTTCAAAAACACCCCTCATTTGAGTCATAAATACCAACCAAAGGGGATCAATGAGCAAACTAAACTCATCTCTGATCCCCAGAAGGTTTCTGAGAACAACATACTGCATGTTCTTGATGTGAAAACTCATGATGCAACTAAACTCTACCAAGAGGATCTCTCACATATTCAAAGATTTTTAACACTCAGTAGTAGTTTGGTTAAAATAAAAGCACATTGAATGGTGTGCAATGGGTTTTCTTAGCTACTCCTTTGTCTAACAGCGCCCAGGTGGGACCATCCACATCTGAGGTTTCACAACCACACAAAACTTTGTTCCTCAAGCTGCCTTGCCAGGAAAACCACGTACATCCCACCATACACATCCAACAGTGTCCCTGCTGCCACCAGCAGCAGTGGCTGGGAAGGCCTTGGTGCCCAGCTCCTGTGGGGCTGTGCTGGGGTCACGGAGGATGAGCTGGTGAGAGGAAGGGGGCAGAGCCTGTGGTTGCAGGGGCAGAGGGGTTCAGAGGCACCCAGAGCCCACATCCTGTGGGACAGCACCAAGAAAATTTCAAGCAGAGGGAACGAATTCCCCTTAGGTCTCTCCACAAAAAGCATCAGGGCCGGCAAGGCATCTGGCAGGGCAACAATCTCAAATGACAACTCCAGCAATCCTATGGCTGTGTGTCTAACATCCACATGTTTTATAGGACTCAGGCAGAGGGTTAAATTACCAGGAACGAAGGAACGAAGGAACGAAGGCAGGCAAGATTATTCTATTCATTCCTTTCTGTTCCTTTAATTTTCAGTTTTAATTGTGCAGAACAGGCAAATAGAAATGAAAGATTGATGTTTTTGGAAATGTACAAAACATGAAAAGTATGTGCTTCTCTTAAAGTAGCTTTTAAATTAGCTACAGCACACTGCACTCGGGGTTGCTTATTGTGGTGTACTGAGGCCTGTGATCTATGAGGGACATGAGTTTCAGGAGTGGAAAGGGGCCACTACAACCTTTTCCTTCCTTCTTTTGCTCACATTTAAAAAAACAAACAAAAACAAAAAAACCCCCAAACCCCAACAACAGAAAAAGATCTCAGTGTCTCTTAGCTATGATTTCTTAGCCTTCCTTGTGTTTTCTAGCATCATATTCCTGTGTGTATTACTCCAGGAGGGAAATCATCATATATTACATTTTCTATTTGGCTACAGCAATTTTATCTTTCTCCCTCTTGATTCCAGCAGCAAAAGCATCTTAATTTGTAGGGTCACACAGGCAGAATTAAAAATAATATACATGTAAATACTGGGCCATGTAAATCTTGGTTATGGATACAGATAGGAAGATACACATGCATACATATGGTGAGCTCCTAGTTCCCTTATTCACTGAGGAGTCCAACTGGAAGTACTTAACAGGGGGATATGAAGAAAGTCTGCAGGATGTGGGTCTGGAACCTGGAGGTAGAAGAAAATTTCAGTTCTGAGGGTCAAACAAGTTTGTGATGCTTTTTGTATAATAGCAGCAGCTTAAGTCAATGTTTTCAGGAATGGTTTCAATTCTAAGTGCTTTAAAATGAGACTGAGGCCTGATCTTTTTAAAGGCCATGATGATTTCTCAAAACCAGACCCCTTGCTCTGGTCAAGTAAAATCCAGAGCCATCAATATCAACTCTCATTTTTGAAAACAACACACTTTGGCTATGACAGGTCTTGGCTTTTGGCAATGCTACTGGCTGTGAAGTCTCAGCCGAAAGTGCACGCACAGAACTTACCCACCTTCCTGCACAGGGCAAATCAACACAAGGAAATTGAAGAAATCATACAGTAATTTTTTGCAACATGAATTAATTCTTTGCCAGGGAAAACAGTGGGAAAATGCACATGCATTTGAGGGCCTTGTGCCCTGGCTAGCACTTAGCTGACAGCACTGAAAACTCCTTATGAGCCCTCACACCTCCATTTTCTGCTACGGTAGGACAGATTCCTCATGGAAGGATATCTCTGGTGGGATACAGGAGAGCTTCAGTCAACAGAGACCTTGAAACTGCACTGGTGGTGTCCACTCCAGTAGGAATGGAGGGACGTAAATTGGGCAATAAAAGCTGAGTAAGGTACTCTCAGCCTTTGACTGACTGGAGCAGGACAATAAATAGGTAGGAAACAGTCTCCTGGATTGGAAGGCAAAGGAGAAACAAGAAGAAAGTCCTTGAGGGGAGGCACAGGGCAGAATTCAGAAATGAGAAGTGGGAAAGAACTGGTTAAAACCAAGTAACGAGTGACTGGGTCACTTGCGCCCGTGGGTGAACATACAGGCCAGTAAGACCTGTAGTCATTGCAATGTTACAGGACACTCAGGGCACTTGTGTTGTTCGAAAATTAACTGCTCAGTAAGATACACCAATCACATTGCTATATCAGCCAAAAAAACCCAACATAGAAGCACGGGAGGAAAGAGGACCGCTAAGCTTTCCTCCTCACTACACAATACAATGCAGCTCTTTACGGTGCCCAGAGTCACAACACACTCAGCTCAGTGCTTCCCAAGCAAAGAGCAGGAGCAGACAGTCCAAGCCCCATCAGTGTTACAGAAGAAATAGCCAAACCCGCTGAACAGTGTTTACCAGCGGTTATAAGGCCTTCAGAAAAACGGACGAGTCAGCATATCCTTTGACCTAAATCAACGAAACAAAGTGCTTGAGAGAAGCACTGTCCTATCCGCAGTGGACGACATCTTTCCAAGACGAATGCCCAAGTTTTTTCCCCTTTTAGATGCCGCAAATGGTTTTTGGCAGATTCTTCTACACCCAGATGGCGCCAAGTTAACTACTTTTATTATGCCTTTTGGATGGTAATCTCTCCGCAGACTTCCTTTTGGCATCACTGCTGCACCCAATATATTCCAAAGGAAATGACAAGGCTACTGCAGCACCTGGAAAGGGATAGTTGCTTGTACAGACAAAGTCCTGGGATATTGCCATTAAGAAGAGAAACACGATAAAAGCTGGTCTAAGTTTCCAGAGACACTCGGTATTCAGGTCTAAAACACAATAAACATTGGGCTACTTCAAAACGAGCTGAATTATTGAGACGACGTGGGCGAAAACTAGGCATAAGGGCAGACTCAGAAAAGGTAAATTGGCCTAAGAAAGGAATAAATTAATGCAAACTCCTGAATCTATGTCAAAGTGAAAGGAATGCTGGATTATGAATGGCAATAATATATCCTTGGAATGAGCTCCTGGAAAATGAAAGCACCTGATATTTGAACATAATACGAGAATCTGTTTTCAACTGAGCAGAAGCCCTACCTGAAGCACACCAGTGCTCTCTTCCCGTAACCACTTGCAGCCGCTGCTATAACTGCGCTGCAGATTACTGAATTATTGCAACCTGGTCAGACCGGCGGGGCCGCTACATACTGCTCCCGGCCATTCGCTGATGATATAAATCACTCTTTGCAAACTGAGTGTCTCATTGTAAAAGAAGCATGTGAAAAATGTATAAAAAAAGTCTTCCAGAGAGTCGTTTAAACTTTTGACTGACCACAAACCACTTGTACCCCTGATAAATAGGAAAGACTTGGATCATGTGCCAGTGACTTGTCAAGCACTACTTAGGGCTTAATTAGGCACAATCCACAGACGTAATACAGTATTGTGCCTGGCACAGCCTTGGTAGTTGGTGGTACCCTGTCTAGATACCTTGCGAATGTGACAGATGTATGAATATTGCAAATGGCTGAGGAAATTAAAGCTTTATGAAAGAGGTCTGCAAGCTTTAAAACCAATGTCTGATTCGTAATTATTACACATCTGACTGGCTACTACCAAAAATGTGGAGCTGCAATATTAGAGTGTGGGAAAAGTGACTGCCTTAAATACATTAGAAACATACGCAATAATAGCTGGACTCTCATTTCAGAAAGAAGAATCGTTTCTGAGCCAGCATGGTTATCCCAGCACAAATATCCCTATGGCACTTCATTAGTAAGAATTATGAATAAGCCAAGATTAGCGGCCTGCCACTGGTAGAAGACATCCTGCTTATTCTAGCTATGCCTGTATGTAGTTGCCTGTAAAACACAGGAGTGACCGCAGCCTCCTGCTAACGGCTGAGATACCTGCCTCAGTCCTGTAAGTTAGGCACACCAGGTCCTCGTAAGCCACCTCCTGACCCAGTCCTTGCCCACAGGGACTCTGCTGCATTACAGCAGTAGTACTGGAGCATGCATGTAGCGGAGCAACACAATTACTTCCCATTTACTTGGGATTCTCTCGGTTAGGTTATTATCCTTAACACAATGACTTCTAAACTGGAACACCCTTACTCAAATGTTTTAAGGCTTAAGCTTTCCAGCAACGCATTGTACATCTCTATCTGACATTTTCTCTGGAATTCTTGCTTTCAGCAACCACATCTCTGGTTTTTGATTCCCGGAAAAAATTCTCCTTTCTCATGGTGTCTTGCTTGATCATTAATGTTGATGCGCCAAAAGCTTCCCACCGAGATCTTGTTGGCTTTTTTGGCATCCCACTTCTCCACATCTGCTATTTTATATAGCTATCCATAATATTATAATTCTTGTGCCAGTAGCTTGTCCTTTTCATATGCAGACCATATCTCTCACAGATTTCTCCCCGAATCGGTGCCTTCTCTGCTATATTAGCTTCTCCAGCCCCAAACAACCCAGCTGTCTGAAAGCTCTACGTTTTTCAGAAAACATCAATCACCAAATCCCAAAGTATCTGACAACCTCATACATAATAAGATTCATGACTAGAAAGTAACGCACTCATAACTTGTGATTGAAGGCCAATGAAAGTGACAGAAGAAACTTTCCTTTCCCCCATGCTGTTGCAGCTTAAGTAGCATCCAGAAACTTCCTAATGACTGACGCCTGCAGAAACAGGAATTGATGCTGTTTGTCAATGAATGATCAGGATTACTTTGCATTTATGTTAAACATAACTTCCATCTGCAGACCTTAAGTTGATACTGCACACTGTTCTCTTACAAATCAGAAAGAAAACCCAACCACCTCTGTGTCTCAGGTTATATACCATCCTTTGTCCACATCATAAAAATTCGCATTGAAGGGCTGATAAAAACTGCAAGACAGGGATAAAAGAAGAGTGATCCCAGAACACAGGAACACCATCAGGGGCTATGCCCATCTTTTGCCATATTCAGCAATAATACAAAATATCTAAATCCATAGCAGGCAATTGGATATGATCATACCCATCTGCTCTTATTCAAAACAAGATAAAAATTAACATTTATTGGCTACTTAATGTTCACATTCATTCTACTAAAATTTTGCTTACAGATAGTCTCATTGCATCCATGTCTTTTCTGATTCTATAATATCTGTTTAGCCTGTTTGACCTGGTTGAACCAAGGTGCCAGTAACAGCTACTAAAAACTAGTAAACTTCTACTACTTTTACTCTCATCCTACCCTATCTATAATGGTTATTCTGTACTATCTCCTATATTATCTCACACTGCATGTTGTTCTACCAGAAGAATTTATTCACAGGTCTACAACTGTCAGTGACAAGTCCATGATTTCTGAGACTTTACAGTGAAAGTGATTTTATTCCCAATTTTCAGTATTAAAAGCAAAATCAGGTAAGTTTTCTCACCAAATGCCACAATCAGAAAAAAACACCACCCCAAACAAAAAAGAGCCACCCCAGAACCTCAACCCCCAAAGCAAGCAGCTATTGAGTCTTCCAATTGAATTATCATTAAAAAACATAAAGAAAAACATCACCAAATGTTTGAAAAAAGTCAGCAGAGAGTCTGCTCCCAGCCTTCGTCAGGAATTGCTCAACACTAGAGCAAGCCAAGCTCTGCAAAGCAAAAGTCTTTGTCTCCAGGCGTGTGCACAGCTACCTGCATTTTAACACGCCTAAAGAGTGAAGTGTCCAACTTATACCTGGGCTTTGCTGGCAATTGGGAAATAGGTCTTTTCTTACCTGTCTCTCAAAAGAACGAAGGAAGAAGATTCTTCTCATGGGGCCAGTAGAGCACAGGAACAGGTTGTCCAGAGAGGCTGCAGCATGACGGTTCTCAGAGAGATGCAAAGCTTAATCAAACAAGGCCTTGGTCAACCTCATCTCATTGTGAAGTCAGCTCTGCTTTCAGCATGGGGTTGTACCAGATGACCTCCAGACATCCTTTATGATCTGTGTTTTTCTATAGTTTGATGATTCTAACCACTCACTAAATAAAAAAAATAAAAAAATTGACATGTTTCTTCCACAATAAACTGCACCTCTACTTTCACTGTGTTGAGATAACGACATGACAGCTATTGATGAATTCTGTTTTGGTTACAGGAAAACATTTTTACTTATGCAAAAATGCTGTTCCTGTCATTTTAGCATTTGTGTGCTATTTGGACAGGTTTTATGATTGGAACTGTGATAAATGCCACTGCTTGCTTCACCAAAAGCTTAAATTAAGTCTTAAGTTGTAAGGATATGCTTATGCCTACATTCCCCTGGGTACCGCTTCCTTGTTTCACAGGTGGAGAACTAAGGCACAAAGCCTGTCAGGAGGTCAGCAGCTGAACCTTTCCTCCTGAATCTCAGTCTGTTGCTTTCAACACAAATCCATCCTTTGGTCCTTATTAGATACTCCATGGGCAACTTCGTTCAGTACATGAGTGCTCCTTCTCGTAGCTATACCAGCTGAGCTAAAGTATTCAATGGCAAAAATATACTGTCACCCGAATTGTTCCTTATGCACAACTTAGTTCATGTTTCTTACAGCACATTTTGAAATAGGACACAACTGTATGCATTTACTTTGGCTGCTGCTTTATAAAGACACCTCTGTGAAGGAAGAACATTGCTTTCATTACAGGCCATTGGAAGAGCCAATTAACTCCAAGATTTCGTATCTGTTGGGGGCCAGGATAAAACTGAACACACAGACAGCATCAGGGGTACGCTGACACTGGGGATTGTGCCAAAGCATCCAAACCGGGCTCCCGCTCTGCTTCCAGATGTTCAGCGCCAGCACATTCGCAGGGAAGAGCCAAGCTGCTGTGCCAAGCATCTTATGCCTTTCCTGCCTCTACCCATATGGTCTCTGGTCCCCATGGCACATCTCCTGCATCCCATAGACCCCGGTGACCCCCACTTACCTGCAGAATTTGTGGAACTTTCTGGGGTTTGTGGCCAGCCATCATTTTTGTTCAAGCTTTGCAGCAGTTGCTAATAACCTCGGCATTACCTTTCCCAGCTGTCGCACAAGCTATATGCTCTAAAATATTATCCGTTTCAATAAAAAGGATACCCCAAGGACACAGATATTGAGCAAGTGCCTAACTGCTTAGCTTTCTACTGGACTACCGAGGTTGTTTCTTGCTAAACTGCCAAACGCAGAACAACAAAACTGCTTGCCAGATCCTGCTCACTTTCTGTGCGAGTCCCTCTTCATCCGTCAGACACTGCTCGGCTCTGGTCAGGACAGGGCGGAAGCAGCTGACCCTTCTCTTCCAATTTCATTGCCCCATGGGGGTATATACATGTGTCCCACCCCTGCGTGCGTCACACCCTGTGCCACACCACTGACCATCGATTCAGGTGAAATGCCAGTGCTCAAAACCAGTCAAGTCCCTAACTACCCTCTGTAGGCAGTAGTGGAAGCCAAGTTTCCAAATACTTGCAGGGCAAAGGGGGATGTTTCCAAGGGCATGAACGGCAGTCATGTTCCCAACCGGCTCTTGTGCTTGAAAAAAATCTGTCTTGCATGTGTGAGCAGCTGGGGCAGGGCATGATCTCCCTCCGGGGACCATCCTCTCTTTGCATTGTTTTCCCTTTTTCAGAGCACAAGTGTTGGGCAGCCGCCTGCGACTGTCGCTGTGTAGGATGAAATGAAATATAGTGTTATTAATAAAAGAAAAAAGTAACTCACACAGTAGTGAGATTTAGTTAGGTTTCTGAAAAAGGAAGAGCAAAGAAGCAGTTCTCCCCACATCTTTAAGGCATTCTGGGGTGAGTATTTGGCTTTTGTAGCTGTAAGGAGCTTGGCAACATATGCCTAATTTCTAGTGGGACAGGCAGAAGGGCTGGTGAGAAGGGATGCTGGCAGGCAAGGAATAGAGCAGTAACGTGGTATTTTAACAAAGATGAAAAGTGTCGCTCTGCATCTGAAAGCATGTTGATCTGCATCTGTTGATGCTGTTGCATTTCTCAGGCCACATAGCTGAACCATCAGTGGGTTTGGCTGTGTCACCTTGGTATAAGCAAAGCTTGATGAAATGTGAGTAATTTTTAAAAGAAAGCATTTCTGTGGGTTTGATTCTCTGTTTTGTGGTCATTGCCTTGGAAGGAACGTTAGTCATTTTGGGCTTTTGCACTTGCATTTAAAAAGGAAAAAAAAAAGGAAAAAGAAAGGGTGGGAGATACAGAAGGTTTTAGTGATGGTTACAAGCTCACTGGGGGCTCACAGCCAGAGCCTTGCTGACCCACAGGGACACCTGGCCAGCCATCAGCCAGCTGCACAGGGACAAGGGGAGTGCCTGCCCCAGGGTTTGATGCTGGCTGCCCTCCCTTTCCTCCTCCTCCCAACCAGGAGCTGAGCCAAGAGGGAAGCAAGCACGCCTTTGCTCATCTCCCATGCCTGAAGGAGCCCAGGAGAGCATACGCTTGCCACTCCTGCCCTGCATCTAGGGCAGGCAGTCTCCCTCCCTTGCAAGCCTGGATGCTAGGAACCAGCAGGACAAGCAGGAGACAGTGGAAACCAGCCAGTGCACAGCAGTGAGATGAGCACCTAAGGTCTAACCAACATCTACACCCTGTTGAAGGAAGGTACCTACCTCTATCTGAGCTCCATGTCCATCCATCCCCCTCTTAGAGCTGGTCCATAGACTGGTCCTGTACAACCCACATTTTCCAGAAGAGTTGACCACCAAGCAGAATGGGGAGACTCATCATTCCTCAGCCCAAATGAGAACATCGCCCTGCCTACCTCTAGGTGCATCTGCCCCAGGGTTAAGGGCCTGGCAGCTCCCGCCTCCAGCCATACCTGGCAGGAATTCACCTTTGAGCTTGTGGAAGTCTGTCAAATCCAAGGCATTTCAAGAGCCTAGGTATCTTAGACCCTGAAAGCTGCGGGGAGGTTTCCAACAAAGTTTTGATTTGCTGAAAAATTTCCAACCAAACCTAAATGTCAGTTGTGTAGTTGTGAGTTGAGAAGAAGAAAATAAATTAGCATGGTCTTATTTGGTTTGTAATTGTAGCGCAGATACAGTTATCTGCTCTAAAAAAATCTTTTCCTTTGTAAAAATTCTTTAACAATAAAAAGCTGCCTCTATCCCTTCCCAAAATGCAGTGTAAGCTTTGCAGCTAACTAGGAATGGGATCTGTAACATGTATAATACTATTTGCTGTATTCCAGAAGTAATTTTCCAATAACCTTGAAACAGAATCTGTGCAGTGCATATAAACAAACAAAAAGCATTGTGGGACTTGATCTTTAAATTTTTACTTCCCAATTCTTCCTGCAAAAGTGGTATCTCTGGCTCTTGTGTTCCTGCAATGGATGTGCAAAAATTTTTATATTTAGCTTTGCAGTTGCCTTAAGCCATGGTTTTGATTCCTGTGTGAGCCTTGGCTTGCTGATACCTTGGTTTTAAAAAGTGTGCTGGGCTATATTTTTCTGACAGGTTGAAGGCACACAACAGAATCATTTTAAAGGGCATGATGGCTTCATGGCACTTAGACTTGTCATGCAATAATGCAACACCTTTCCACAAAGACAGCAGGAATGACGGCATCTGTCCTATGTATGTCCTGAGCATGGTGTTTCTGCTGAGCAAGAGATGCCTGAAATATCTACAGAGTATAACATCCTGAAGCAAAGACTGCACTCACCCATAGCTCAGCTGAAAATGTTGGCACTGTTGATAGCTTCTTTTCTTTCTTGTTGATAGCTTCGTTCACCTCAGCCAAGGGTGGATGTTGCAGGCAAAGCAAGCTCTGTGCCAAGGAAGGAGCAACCACAGCTCTCTGTCCAGAGCCAGTGAAAAGGTCACCCCCGACCTCAATCCAAGAGTTAGGTCTCACTGTATTCTAAGAGAGGTTTCCATCCTGCCGTGCTGGTTGTCTACATGCTCCTAAGCCACGGGGCTTAGGAAGCTGTCCCAACCAAGAAGTTTCACTCAGAGCAGCAATAGAAGGAACATGTCTGTCACAAGTCATTCACAATTATTCACAATTTTTTCTCAGTCCTTAGGGTAAAAAGAGATGGAGGAAATCAGTGAAAGGTACGAATAGGCTCATTTCAGTTACTTTTCCCAGCTTTCCTCTCTGCATTTGCCTCTTGCTCACTGGCTTGCAGATACTTTGATAGCAAGCCCCAGAAACCACCGTGGCAAGTATTTTACTGGTACTGGGGAAACTCTCAAGGGAGAGAAGAAATAGTATGAAATTGTTACTCTTTTTGCTCTCTGTGTTTATTTATTTTGGACCCATTGGGCTAGACCGCAACTAAAACTTTATGAACCTAATAAAATTCCCAACATTCTCAGACATGGGTCGTGATGTTTATGTATTAGGCAGAATACAAAGGTGTATTTATGAGGAGACTGGAAGTACTTAGAGATGCTTGAGCTCAGGCAAGGCATAAAGCACACGTAAGGAACGCTTTCAAACTTAGCACAGGTACAATCAAGCTTAGCAGTGCTCTTCCTGCCTGGGAAGATGAAGATAAACTGCATGACGCATCAAAACCAGAAGTGTTTTGAAAATGTTGTACACCTCATCACAGAACCATTCCACCTCCTCACAGGTGGGGGAGTACAGGGCAATTTCATTATTTTTCAATAGATGTTATTTATTTATTTGCCTAGTTCTGCTATGGCTAAAATACGAGCTCTTTCATTTTGGTAGTGGTGGTAACCATGCACACTAATAAACAGGGGAAGGTTACAAGAGTAAACATCTCTTTTCCCTTCTGTCCTCATAAACCACACAGTATTCCCTGATTCAATAAGCAAGATATACTGTCTCACTCAAGCTGAGGGATAATAGTTCTTGGCGACAGATTAGGCTTTCCATCTTTAAAAATAAGAAAAAGCTACAGAGAATATATGCTGGAATTTATTTTTGCCAGGAGCAAATAAATAGTTATGTTAATAACACGGATAATCCTGCTTCTCCGCATCCCCCATCCTTCTCTTGTCTTTGACCATCTCCACCCCACCCCCCAAAAAAAAGAAAGAAAGGTTGTGCGTTCATTCTCCTCCTGTCACGCATGATTTTTTTACTGATTTCAGCATTAACGTTTTTGGATACTTCCTGTCACTGGAAGACCTCTCCTTCTCCCTCCCCACAAGAACAGCATACGTTTTCAATTTAGATTATGTTCTCAGCAGATGTTGCAGGACGTGAAGGCCTTGCTTTCTCTTTCATTAAAAAGGCACTTGTAATACGTTTTATTGTCTTGGATGGAAAAAAGCATGTATTGCAATGTTCAGAAATCAGTCAATGTGATTTCATAAGCTCTACCTTAAAAAAAATAAATAATTGGTTAACAGAAAAGAATAAAAACCAAGGTCCATGTTGAATATATATCCCTGAAGAGTATTTGTAAGCATTCCCCCAAAAGGTGCTATGGAAGGAAACGTTTAATATCTCAGGGACAACTCTTCAGCTCTAATGCCCAGTCCTGAGAAACACTTCTTATTATCTTCATAATGTTTTGCACGAAAATTCAGAGCACACATCAGTGCCTTTGGTTCTCCACATGGAGCTCCAGGCTATCCTGTATGCACACAGCTTTATTGGAAGTTGGACCTGTTAACACAAACCCTTCTGCTCTCAAGACATGACACTGACATCCCATGTGGAGCCTGAGGTCTGGGTTCGAGTGTAACACCCAGATACACCTCTTGGGTGCTCGCTGCTGACCAGTGCCCTAGCCAGGGCCATGTCACCCATGTCCTCCTTGCAGCAGCAGGACTGGCTTGAAGTGGACTAGGGCACCCAAAACCTTGGAACTTACCTAAGAAAGATGGACCAGAACAAGCGAGTTCCTGCTTCGTTAATAGTCACCCAAGAGTAAGGCTTGAAAGGAAAAGAATAAGGCAGGCTGCATTAAAAAAAAGACCAGGAAATCTAATCAGAAACTCCATATACCAGAAAGTGGCATGCTACAGTCTCCAAAGATTCCCTTTAAAATTCTTTAAGCTTACGCACACTAGGAAATTGCTGTTGGTAGTCTATAGGATGCTGCCAGTGCCACACAACCATCTGTTATCATCTGGTTTCACAAATACCTACTGCTAAACATGTATTTATTTGTGTGTGTGTGTATGTGTGTGTACGCATGTGTATACTTTACATACACTTATATTTACTTATTCCATCCTTTGTGTTGAAACTAGGAACAAAATGAGGTTATAACCTACGGCAAAACATACACAAACATAATGTGGAATCACCAGAGCTGCCAAAAAATCCCTGCTGTAGAGAGAAGATTAAGTCTAACAAAATGGACAGCAAACCACAAGTTTCATACAGAAAGCTTGTTTCCAATACAGTTAGATTTTATCATTCCATTGTTTCTTCCTGTATTATGGAAGCAATTGTTTTTTACTAAAGCATAGGTATGTCAGAGCCAGAAGCAATGGTCCATCTCAATCTACGTTTGTGACACTAAGTAATACAGACAAATTGATATCTCAGCATCTATTCCCAACCACATAAATCCAGCCAGTGGCTATCTCTCAGGTTTCCTCATTTTCCATAAATTTGTCTGTCTTCCCTTGAGCTGATATGCACCGCTTTTTATTGCTGACTTTGGAAATTGCTCTGTAATTTAAAAATTCTTTGTGTAACAGAAATTCTGCTTGAATTATAACTGAAGTCGGTTGTTTCCACCTGGTGTATTGAGTTTCGTGATTGCGCACACTGACTTTCAACTCACACCTTTCTGTAGGCACTTACGGAAAGCACTTGCTGCTTTAGGTGGCTGGTGGTACCCCGGGACCAGCAAGGAGAGATTGGAGGCAATTTTGCACCCTGTTTGCCTCCTCCGGGCCGTGGGCTGCTGAGTGGGGGTGCTGGCCCCGTGGTGGGTCAGTGCAGGCTGAGTCCTGCCTTCCCAACTGCTCGTGGCTCCCAGCAAGTGTCAGCAGCGCTCTGCAGCATCCTGCTCATCCCCAAAGCCCCCAGGATCGCTCCCCAGCAGCTTGCCTCCCTGTACACTGGTTTTTTTTTTTCCAACCCAGGATCTTTCTAGGGAAGGGAAACCCAGCAGAGGACACACTGAGCTCTGGTCAGCCAAAGAAATGGTCTCATTTTGACTGGTCACTTGCCACCTCGGCCGGGTGGGGGGACCTTCTGGGCCAGCATCTGTGCCGCATAGGGCACACCACAGCCCCGCGCCACAAGCCAGAAGGGGTGTAGTGTCCAGATGATTGCAAATGCAGGGCTGTCCCAGCAAAATAACTTCTTGCCCTTATTTTCCAGTTCACCAATAAGCAGACGTTTCCTCGAATCGCGGGGAAGTCCTGGATCTCGGCTGGCAGGACCCGCCAAGCTGCTGAGCCATATAGGCACCAGGGACCAACAGCATCCCCATGGAGTCGGAAGCATTTGGGATTTCAGCCGCTGGGACTCCGGGCCCAGCAGCCCTCAGCTTGGACTCACTTTCCTTTCTGCAAATAGCCTGCTTCGTTTTATTTTATTTTTGTAATTAATCACAGTGCAACCAAGCCTGAAAATCCTCCCAGCAGTGTAACGAGTGGTCTCCGCACCGCTCCCAGTACCTGGTCACGACAGTCACCTAGGAGAGGCTGCATCCCGCTGGCACCGGAGCAGGGGTGCCCAGCCCTGAGCCCGGCGAGCGCATGGCACGCAGTCGGAGATGGAGCTGGCATCCTTCACCCACACTGCCGCCGGGGCCTGTTGCACAGAGGGACACTGTCCTGGAGGAGGGGAGCGGGTGGGCTTCTCATGGAGACCAAACCCAAACTGGGTGCAGCAAGCGGCAGCCCCAGTCCCTCGGCGCTGAGTCGCCGCAGACCCATGAGCACCTCAGGCGGAAAAGCAGCCGTGGAGCAGAGCTAGGACGTGTCAATGCACGGGGAGATGAGGTTTTAAATAATCTGCTTCAGAAATACTGCTGACAAATTTCAGCTTGTAATAAATGATCAATGTGCAGACTAAAACATTCCTGCTCTGAGCATTTTTTTTTTTTTTTTTAAGAGTGAAATTTTTCTTTCTTCTGTAAATTCCAGCCAGTCATATGCAGCCTGGGAATTAGCATTTTATGATATTTCTCTATGCCTTCTCAGGCTGCGTGTTACCGTCCTCTGTCTTTTCTCCCACACTCCTCACCCTTTTTGGTACTGACATCTCAAAATAACTATTCCTGCTACACACAGGGCTCGCCTCTGCACGATGAAACAGCAGCGCAAAGCAATTGGCAACATGGGTTCTGCATGTTTTTCACAAAAAAAACCCCCAAAACCAAACCAAAACACCCATCCTTCAGCCCCTTTGCCACCGCCGGGCAGAGCAGCAGCAGCCCCGAGGACAGGGGTGGAGGAGCCATGCCTGGGGGGAACCATGCATGCTGGCTGACCCTCGCAGCCAACGCAGGAGCCCCGAGCAGCAAAGCGGGGCGGACGGGAAGGAAAGCATCCAAGGGGCTCAGGAGCGCAATGGGGAGCAGGAGCATCCGTAGGTAGGAAGGAGGAGAAGTAGCCACAACCTTGGGGATGGCCATTCTTCCTTCTCCAGGACTGGGGAAGAACCTGCGGGAGGGTGGCCCAGCGTGGGGACAGCGGGAAGGCTAAAGGTTATCCTGAGGATATCACAGCTCCTCATGGGCAGAACATCTGAATTGAGCATATAAACATCCCACACTTCCCAGCATGGCTTTAAATTAAAATAAACCCATTCTGTAACACCGCCAGAGAATGGCTGACTGAGAAATTTATAGGCCAAAGTATCCAGGAATTCACTCTCTATTACTCCATAAACATTTGTTAAAAATATAAAAATGAAATTAAAATGGCCATATTAGGAAGATTTGATGCCCTTTGTGGACACATATCTTTTATTTTCAGGACAAACTTGCTTTTCTTTCCAAGAAGCCTGATGAATTCAGAGATGGGAACTTGCTAAAATCATCCGCGCTGGTATCATATAGCACTGCTTTTGCTCACTGTTAAGTGATATTCTGTAGTTCCTCCGTTACCTCGAGAGGCTGAGTTGACTGGCCTGGGTTAAGCCAAAAAGCCAAAAATAGAAATGGAAAACCACAAAATATTGTAAAAGATATTCAAAATCATAAATCTGCAATCAGCAAAGCAGAGAACCTTTGCTAACATCTTTTCACGTAAAACAACTATTTGTTGAGGCATGCAAATAAAAAGATTTAATGAAACCGTTTTAAAAAGACGCTTTTGCAAGCCCAAGAGTTTTGGATTACTTTTACAAATATCCAGATTGCTGAAAGCTGGGCTGCTTTTGACATCTCTACACTGCACATTTACCTCCCTATCAGCTGCGTGGGTCCTGCCTGGGAAGAGGCAGCCTTTCCGAGGAACCAGCCGTGCATTTTCCATGAGCTGGCCCCTGGACAAAAAACAGTGCTAACCCCAGAATTGGGGACCGCCGGCCGCCAAGCCCAGCTGTGAGCCAGCTGTGCCACGCCAGGCTGCTGGGGACCTGCACCCGGGATGGGTGGCACACCCAGAAAATGCTGGGGAGCAGAGCGCTCCCCTCCGGCACAGAGTGCAGGCGGTGCAACTGCCACGGAGACCCAGACACACTTGCCTTGTCCTGTCTTTCTAGCAAGCAGCAAAGCGGCTGAAAGGAGCACTGGGATTCACTTCAGCCGCCGGGTTTTAGTACAGTTTCGCACTGCACTTGTAAGCGGATCAATAAAATAAATTGGCCTCACCGATGTCAAAATCTCCATGTGCTGCTTTTTCCTGAGAAATCCAACTGCTCACTAAAAATGGACAACAGGAGAAAAGCTTTACCATGTGCATTGCCTTGTATGAATAACCATCAATACTTGGTCTCAGTTCAGATTGTTTCTTAATACTGCCTACAAGATGTTATCACCTTGATTGTTTTGGTTTTTATTATTTTTGTTACTTTCATTTCTAAGCTGCTGCTTCTTCCAGCTACTCTTTGGCATGTTCTGTGCTCTCTCCCTAGGGTACAAGATGTCACTTCTTTCCTGTTCTTTCAGGAACTAATAATGAATATACAGTAACTACGAAATAATTAACCAGGAGATCAATCTCGTCTTGCAAGAGCATGACCAAACAAGCTGGTAAACTCAGAAACATACACATGGTCCACAAAAGAAGAATATTATCTTTCTGTGTGACATATACTTGACAAATACTCAGCATGTCTGAAAAAAATCACTTTCTAGATGCTTCCATATGAATCAAAAAGCTTACCTCCAGTTTTTAAGTTTGGCACCACACTTACGTTCACCCTGAGAGTTACAGAGCATCTAACACCACCACAGTCTTGGCAGAAACATCCTTGTTGATACTTATATCACTGTAAAATCCACTCACATTGACTGAATTAATCACTTACTAAGCTGACAGTTTTTAAGATAGAGCAAGATAAAACCGACAAAAAAGCCAAACATAAAAATCCAAATGCAATCACAATGTCTGTTGAAATGTTAAAGTAAGAATGGGATAATGTTTGCAGTGCTGAACTTTGGCTCTTGGATGAGTTTCTTAATATCAGATTTCACAACGCATTGGCGCCTACAGACTCGTACAGGTTTCTTGCAATGCTTTTCAATGTGCATAGCATCCAGTCCCAATAGTTTAAAACCTCTCAGACCAACTCTGGAAACTATTTAGCACCTGAATCCCATTTATTTCCACATAAACGTCTCAGTTCCTTAATCGTAATTCAGAAAACTGTACTTCTCTGCCTCTCAGGAATTATTTAATAAACTCTATGTGAGACTTCTGAAGCCCTTTAGATACGATGGCAAGGGGAGAGCCCAGAGGTATCCTGGACAGATCAAAGTGAAGTGAGGAATTAAGGGAGGGAGATCAGCAGTGACAAGATGAGCTTTGCTTTGGCTCCTGGAGATAGACAGACAGGTAGATAGGCAGACAGTCAGCATGTAAACACACTACTAAAAGCCTGAAATTACAATGCAGAATTTGTAAAACCCAGCTAACAGTGTTTTCAGTGTGCGTACTAAAACAGACTCGAAATTATTCCTAATTCATAACACTGAAATTTTCCTTAGTGCCATTTATGAGATATCAAATTATTTCCATCATATGCTGGAACAGATTAATAGCAAAACTCAGAAATTCATACCAGAAGTTACATTTATGGAAATACTGTCTAAATTTCAGAGAAAACACTTTGTACCAGGTCATCAGTTCACGACAGATGGCCTCATAAACCTCTCAGCAATGTATAAAACCTAAGGTTATATTTGACGGGTTCCAGGAACCGCATTTCACACAGATGACTGAGTGCTGCAGCAGAGAAGCAGAGGCCATTTACTGCCTAGCAGCAGGATGGAGCCGAACACACCCATCACCTGCACAAGATGCAGGCTGAGACTGAAACGGAGAGTGACCGAGACCTGTGGTCCCCACCAGTGTGCCACACCACAGCACACCACCAATGATGAGCTGCTGATCCACGAATGCCTAGACTTCTTAAATCATTTTTCTGCCATTTGCTCACCTACAAGGACTGACTGGTGATGTTGAAACAAAAGCCCAGGGACACAACACGCTTCGCGGCACGCTACGCAGCAGAGCCTGAATTTATATACCTGGCCCTGTCTGGCTATTCAAGCATTCGTAGACATCCCTCCTCTGTTAACATACACATAAAAACATCAGCCTTCACGTGGCATATACTCATTTACTGGCATTTTACAAGGGAACCTTGTTTACTTAAGTCAATGTATCTACAGCTAAAATATTTACTCATATCTAAGAGATAGATGAACTACACAATGTTAAAAGTTTATCAGTCTTTCCCAACTTCATACTGCTTTGGACATGTCGGTAAACAAGCTGTCACCCCCAAGGCCTCCACTCATAAAAGTGTAGCAGAAGGCACAGTATAAATAAATATGGGTACCATATGGTATGTCACACTTGCCATTGCAAAGCAGGCACAATGAGCATTCTGCCGTCTGTCCTGTTTGGAAACCTCTTGATTTTTTAACAATACCTGGTGTGCACTGGCTTTGCACATAAAAATTAATCTCACGCTGGGAGACATCACTCCAAATTTTAAACAAGAAAGCACACGTATATGGGGGAGGGAGGGAGAGAGATCTTTCCACAAGCAGGGGCACAAGGGATATGCTGTAATTTAGGACTGGGAAGTGTGTGAGGTTTTTGCTAATATTTTACCAATATAAGAGATTCCACTGTTTTAATGGAGAGAAAAGTACGTAGCTGTAGTTCACGACTTGTCTACTCATTGGTTTAGAAATTCCCTGGTGTTGCTATGTTTCAGTGGACCAGCTGCCACTGGAAAGCATTAAGGATGCTACTGTTTCCTTCTTTAAATAAACATAAAACCAGTATGTACGCCTGTCCAATTAGTACCTCTTAACCTCTCTTTTTTCCTTTTTTTAATATATGCTACTTGAATCTAGCAATCTTTCTAATGATCTCTTAATTTTGCAACAGAATAATTCTTTAAAGTAACATTTTTGTTGAAAATGTTTCTCGGCATTCAGTTACAGCCTCACCAATATTAAGTTATAGGTGGGACTGGAGGTGCTGTCAATTATTGATTTCACTTGACTCTTCCTTGTATTCCCTGCCTTAAGACACAACAGCCCAGCCTGAAATCTCCCATGCTACAAATCCACCTGAGATTTAATTACTCAAAAAATGCCCAGGAACCCCCTGAAGAAGCACAGCCTGCAGATGCTGAGGGATGCCCTGCCCCTGGTTCACCTTGTGCTTGCCCAGTGGTGCTGCCTGCGCCAGGCACAGCCCCTGTGCTGGTCTCTGGGAGCCGGGTCTCCTCTGTGCTTTTGGTGCTTCCTGCTGGACTCAAGCGCCGAGAAGGAGGAATCCAGCCGGCTTGAGAGCGGAGAGGCACATCTGGAAGGGAGAAGTCCAGGAGGAAATATTTCCGGACAAATTGCACGTGGAAAGAGGGTGGCAGGGAAGTAAAGCCAGGAAATTATGCACAGAAATCTCTGTTCAAAACATGTTACTACGGTTTCCCCAAAAACACTGCTGAGGAACTCCAGAATTTAAACCATCCATGCTATTTAAATGTAGCTCCTGCAAGTAAATCTCACAAGGATGGATGGGCCCTGAATGCCATTAGCACACAGCGCGTTTTTCTCTGTCTCAACACAGAGCGTGCCTAGCACCACCTAATGAGCAGCAATAGCAAAATGTCTCGATCTACACTGTCTTCAGCATCACCAGGCCTCAACACCTGCCCATGGAGAAGCAAGCAGAGGTCTGAGCAGGCTGACAGAGCTCTCTGGGGACAGGGACAGGCTGACTCGCAGTGATCGCCCCAGGCATTTGCTGGCAGTGGAGAAATAGTGAACTCAGAAATCTCACTGTTTTGCAGATCCTCGGGGCAGATATGGGCCTTTCTCCCAGCCCTGGCTTGGCCCATTGTTCTTCAGCTTGTTTTCACCCAGGTCTGTCTCTTTCCCCTCCTCGGCCAGGCCCCTCAAGCCACCCCAAGCCAGCAATGCCCACCTGCTGGATGCAGACCTAAGGGTCCTGGGGAGCATGGGCATGGCTCCCAACCCAGCCTGCACTGGACACCCAGCCTACTCTGCCCAAGTCGCATCCCTGTGCAGCCTACTCTTCCTCTCACTCTGCCTGCCAAGGCGTTCCTGGTCTCACCCACCTCCCGTTTAGTCCTTATTCACCTGAGTCGCCTCCTTGCACAAGAGCTTGTAGCTCCTGCGTAAGCCAGGGGCACGTGGCTGTCTGTGTGCTGCCATGGCTGAATACTTCTCGCAGAATGCAGAAAGGAAAGAAATGTCAGGACATGTATTTCTATCAAAGCAATGAGTATATGAGATATACAAAGACTACATTTCGCTGTTGCGTTGGTGGCCATGGGGTTTACATGCCACATTTTGCTCTTCCAAATGGTTCCCCCTGTGCATTTTTTTTTCATCTGGGAGATGCTGTCTCACTGATGGCCACATGAAAGATGGCAAACAACTCGACGACCGTATGGAAATTCAGTGTGGGATCCCAGAAGTGCTCCAGAAAGGTTTGTGAGTTCAGAGTCGTGAATGCTGTAAATGTTAATGCAAGTGGTCCACCAACACATACTTGAAGCATACAAAACCAGTTTCCCCATGGTGACTCTTCCTTAGCCATAGCCATGCTAGGCAGAAGAGTGCTCTTGCAAGGCTCTACCAGCCTTGGAAGGAGGGACGTTTTTTGGATGAAATTGTCAGGAGTCCCTAGCTTAGAGACGGTACCACCATCCTTCACCTTTTTTTATTTAGGATTTTCCCCATTGCCTGTTTCTTTGTACCCTGGACGTGGCTAGATGCACACATTCCTATCTGCTGAATTTTAAGTGCTCTTGGCTTTAAGACATCTTTCTTCTGTTTTAATCAGTAGATATTTTACCAGACATAATTATGACCCAAAACTGCTATGTGCCTGCTAACATAGTTGGAAAAGGAACTTGAGTATCTGCAGGGGTGGAGGTGGGGGGTGTTCGGTTTACTCTCCTCTCAGTGATTATCATGCTATTTCACATTTGCCCACGATTCCACTAAAATACTTGTAAATGCTGCTCCTCGTGCCTCAATTGCTTTGCCTTGCCTAGCTTTAACTCATCACGGCTTTTAGCTCTCATTTTTTCCTCCTAGCAGTAACTTAGAGAATGTTCTTGTGTAGCTGCCACCTCTGTTTTCCATTTCCAGAACAGTTCATTTGTTAACCTCAGATTTTTTGAGCAGTCCCTTGTGAAGTCACATTGGCTTTTTTACTTGTTCTTTGCATATCTTTTTTCAGAGGAATTTTAATCTGTTGCACCCCAAATTCAGATTTCTTATTAGAATTCTCCAGCTTGTTTTCACACCCTTGGATGTGAGGTACTTCTCATTGTATCCAGCCCACCAAGACCGTGATTTAACTAAGCAGTTAAGGATGTGCTTAATTTAAAGAATGTGTATAATCCTATCCCTGTTCAACAGAATGCATATATCAATGGCTGTTCCAATGGGACAAAAGCACATGCTGAAAGTTACTGTAAATTTGTAAAAACTTCTATTCTTGAAATCTAATCCTCCAGTACTACTGCAGCACCTTCTGGCTCCTAAACAATTTTTCTCAATTAAACAAAAGGAGATATTCAATACTCTGTTGGTTTTGTGCTTTCATTTTCATAGGACCTGTTACCTTCTGGGTTTTTAGGTCACTGCAGTTTTTCACATGCCTTAGAGTGAAGTAACTGCATGTTTTACCGTATTGGAATGATGAGCCATCACACTCTTGAAAAGCAAGTGACCCCTTATTCAGATCAAGCAAAATAAAACAGACTTTTTAAGGCCTCCAATTTCTGACCAGTAGGATTTGCATTTGGGGGGCAATCTGTAGAAATCAACTGTGAAGGCTCAAAACTTAGATCTTTCTCCCTCCACAGCTCAGGCTAAGGGGCTGCACAGAGCCCATATCCTCTCAGGACAGGCTTTAGCTCATCTCTGTTGTTAGGGGACTTCTTACCTTCTTGCAGAAAGTGACAGCTACCGTGCACGCAGAAGCACGTTCACATGAGATGAAGGAGCAGCGAGAGGCCACACATGCTGCAGATCCAAGGCTCACACACTTCCATGCTTGTCCCTTTCTCATCGTGAGACTCAAATGAACCATCCTGGAAGAGCAAAGTTGAGATTCAGTAGCACGGTACTGTCCTGGTGAATTTTTGTTTTCACACCAAGCTTCTAAAAATCGTCATTTTTGCCCTAGTAGCCACATGCAAATCGAAAAAAAATGGAAAGTGACGTGACCGAACAGGAAGTCTTTTACCAATCAGCTTTGCATTATGAATTAAAGCTGATAAAGTAAAGATAATGCTTAAAAAGTTTGCACCTTGAGGCAATCAAGTAACTTGGCGTCCCCACAGTCCATCAGATGCAGTACTTAGAGCTTCACTCACTGTCTCCTAAGAAATATGTTGTTTTGCTTCTTGGCGAAACTGTGGGCTCGGGGTGGAACATGATTTCCAAGCAAAAGCCAGAACAGAGCACAGACCTGTTTGATTCCTGGCTTGGTGTCCTGTCTTTGGCTTAAACAAAGCTTCATTTCAAATTATTTTGGGTTGTCTTTCTTTTGCCTTTTTCTTTCTTTTTTCTTTTTTTCTTGTAGGTTTGCCTCATGTTTCAGTATTATCTGTTAAAAATATTGTGCAGCTTGATGCTATCACCCACGCCCAAACAGCACTTTAGCACTTTATCACTTACTCCCTTTCAACCAGAAGAGGAATTTTTCTTGGTGTTAATGGAAGTGCAGTCAAGGGCTGTGCAGGATCCCTCTGAGAAGAGAAGCACATACCACGTGCTCAGGTTAGTTTAAAGCGGGGTTTGGTCCTTCTATTAAAAACAAAAATAAAAGATTTTATTAACATAGGAAATGATTCAGAAGAATCTGCAGGCTACAAAGCAGGGTAATATCCCTCAGATGGTACAACTACCCAGACAACTGGAAAAACTTGCAGTTATACAAATCATAGAATGGCCAGAGCCGGAAGGGACCTCAAAGATCATCAAGTTCCAGCCCCCCTGCCATGGGCAGGGACACCTCTCACTAGAGCAGGTTGCTCAAAGCCCCATCCAGCCTGGCCTTAAACACTTCCAGGGATGGGGCCTCCACAACTTCCCTGGGTAACCTGTTCCAGTGCCTCACCACCCTCCCAGTAAAGAACTTCTTCCTAATATCTAATCTAAATCTCCCCTCTTCCAATTTAAAACCATCACCCCTTGTCCTATCACTAGACTTCCTGACAAAAAGGTATAGCAGTGCCAAGCTGATAGCCATGTAGGAAGTTACAGAAAGGTATTGCTCTTCTAGGGAATAAAGGATGAGCCTGTTGCAATCAGCAGCCAAACTTGGATAACATGATGTCTAACATATTAAATAAAGATGTTTAACGTTTCTTCATAAAAATGTAGAGGAGTCATAAATCACAAAGTACTGATTCCTTTGGGTACCACCGCTCTACAAGTTTGAAGACAAAGAATATATCAAGTTTCATTCTCATTCTCATTATAATCTCCACGTAGTAACCCTGAGGTCAGGGAGAGAGAGGTGAGAGCCTGTGGAGGTATGCCTTCAATGAGGGAGAACTGTTTTTGCTTTGGATTGCTTGGATTTCTTAAAAGAAGAATCTGCTGCCTGAGCAATCATAAGGCTGAAATAACAGAAAAATTGGTAATACATGAAGTAGTTAGGGGATTATTTTGTAACCGAGACTGCCCTTTAAATTTATCCACTTTCCCTATCGAATGCTCCCTTCCAAGAACTAATTACTGAGTCATTCTTTTCCTGTCATGTAAGTACTGTTTCTTTCCATCTTCAGGGATTTCTGTGTTTGCACAAACTATTCTTGTTTCTCCACACTAACACACTTTAGCTACTAAAAAAACCAAAAACCTAGAAGGGACAAGTCAAAGTGACCAGACATCTTGTGTCAGAAAAGAATTGGCAAACTCTAATAACTGTCTGGGCATTTATTTGCTATCATTTACCTGATCGTTTCAAAGTACTTTCGAGCCACTAAAGCTTTACAATATCCCACAAGGTTGGTATTTTTAACCTTCTTTCACAGAGAGTAGAAATGATACGGAAATAGCTTAGCCCCCATGCTGTAGGTCATATGGGCAGTAACAGAGAGGGGCCATAAACAAGCTGACAAGGCTATAAAGTTCCAGCCATTAGACAACACCACCTCCTTCTGGAATGAAAAGTCAGCAACACGGCTCTCCGATGCGGGAGGAAAAAAATCCCCGCAGCTCCTTGAAAACAATTACAAGGCAGCCTCCCCTAAAAACACAAAGAGCAAAAGGTGAATTATGAAATTCGCCTTATGAATCGCCTAGTGTATATTTCTACATCAAAATAAAAACAATTTGGTGTTTAGATGCTCTGCTAAAAAATAGAGGGACACATCAAAGCAGTGCCTGCACCTCGGCCTCTGTGCCTGCCAGGAGCTGGGTGGCTACAAAAAGCCTGCGTTTCCCGTGGGATCAACGGGACCACCAAGGAAGTGGTGGGAAGGTGGCACTGCGGTAGGCGCATGAGCAAGATTTCGCTGGCCGCTCCATCACGGGGCTGCAGTGAAGCCACCTGCGCCACTGTCCCCTTTACCTGCTCGCTGGTTGGGTTTTGCATTCCATGAGGGTGACTCCCATTCCCCAGCTGGGCAGTTCAGGGGGAGCTGTACTGCAGGGCACCTCTAGCCACCCCATCCATCTGGGCAAGTGCCGTGTGGGAGGGTTTTTTTCTGGGAATCCAACTCAGAGACTGCTTCTGAAGTTTCAGCCCTATGGGGAGAAGAGTGTGCGAGCAGATTGCATCCAGCACCCGGGACGTATGGAGCTGAGATCATTACAGTGCCGTTACGACCACAGCAAACGCTGAACGGCGTCCAGGCCGTTATTGCATAAGACTCGAGCGCTTTCCTGGCAGTGACTGCGAAGAATATGAAAATGTTGAAACTGAATTTATTCCCCGTTTCAACATCATCTTTCAGAAAGTCAACCGGCAATGGAATTTCAAGAGGGAAAAGCTCCTATAAAACTAATGGCTTTTTACTCTCTCTCTGTCAGCAGATGATTAATTCCTGGTGCTGGAGGTGCATCTGAGCGACTTAGAATGGAGTTCTGGAAGTCATGAAGAAGCAAGAGAGGTTTCGACCAAGGCTTAATCATCCTATTCTCATCCTTTGCTCTGTCCAAAGCTCTGCTGATTAGAAGCCAGAAAGAATTTTTCCTTGAAAAAGGCAAAGGAAAACATCAAGATAATCTTGGTTTGCAACTTGGGGTCTCACATAATAAGAAACTCAAGCAAGACAGATTAAAAGTAATTTTTTTTTTTTCAAAGTCAGATGCCTGACATCCAGCACCTAAATCTGTTTTTTTGAAACTTGTGTGTCTACTCCCAAAGCCAGTATAAACTGGCTGATTGGGGCCTCTGAAACGTATGCTGCATAGGCTGACACATTAATTTGGAATTGTGAGTTTAATTAGAGTGACCCGAGTTAAAAAACTTTCTCTGAGTGACTCACCAGTGATTACAGAAAAAACAAGCCCTACGTCTCCTCTCTCCCTGTTGCTATGTTCTAAACCCAAGAGCACGCAAACCTATACCCCCCCCAACTCCTCGAGTCACAGCAAACTGCACGGCTTCTGAAAATACATTCCCCAGCCTAACACTAACTTGTGGCAGTCACTGCAAAGTAAGACTTGATATTTGTGATACTCCTGAAACAACAATCTAGAGCAGAATAATGGAGAAAGAAGCTGATTTGGAAATACTTCCTGAGCAACTATTTATAACAATGAGTACCTCCTAAAAACCTTCTGTGCTAGAGCTGAGGATATAGAGGTGAAAACATGCAATACTTTTTATCAACATTCTCTTTAGCTTTAAAAAGTATTAAGTATACAATATAGATCCAGCATGTATGCATATAATTAATTATTGTACTTTTTTCTATTTAAATATTTTTACCATTTTTTATTAAACTCCCCTCCAAACATCTGGAAATTTTAATTTAAAAAAAAAAAAAATCAGTCTTTAAAAAAAAAAAAAAATCAGTGGTAGGACAGCCAAAGCTTTCTTGCCAATCAAAACATTGCCAAATACTGATTTCATTTTTTCCAAAATTTCATAAATATTTTTGAAAAATCCTCACAATGTTCGTTCTTCTTCTTTTTCCAAATGGAAAAGTTTGGTTCAAGCAGCACTGCCATTACAGAGAAAGAAAGTCCTGTTCCTGACGGAGATATTCAACAGTCTTTATATTCATTAACCATTCTCTTTCTGCATTGCCCTTCCTCCAGTCCATACTTTTGACTTCTGCGGTAGAAAAAGCAGGTGTCCCCAGAAGAAACTGCCTGATGTACCTCTGGAGCAGCTCTAACCAACATATAGTCTATAAATGGAATTTGTTTGATATGCTATGGAAAAAATAGCTTGGGATGACCTAATTAAAGACCATATAATAATGCAAGCAACCTTTACCCAGCATAGGAGGGTACATTAGGATGATTCATCTGAAAAATTTGTACCGAAGTCTTCATTTCCTCCACCTTGCCCTTTGTGTTGCTATATTGTGTTCCATCTCCACCACGCCATCCGGAAAGTGCATTTGTTTTCCCCAGGATGATATTTCAATCCTTCCCTTGGCAGATAATGACTCCCAACTGGTTTCCTCAGCCCATGCTTTTAGCACGCTGTGACTTCTGGGGACAAAGTTATCAATGGCACAATTAAATGGGAACGCTTTCCAGATGGCGCAGGAGGAATGCCACGGCTCTCTTCCTCCAGCTCAACCCTTGCCCTTTCGGATGGGCAGCTCTATGGCCTCTTCTTTAACCTGTTCCTTACCACTTGACAGTCTGCCTACAAATCCCCATCTCCCTTAAGTTATTTCAGTCCCCGACAAAGTTCAGTGGCACTGAAGCCCTGCTAGATTAAATCTCTATATTTCACTTCCTTTGACAAGGAATTAGCTTGTCAAAGAGAAATATTAGCTAACCTGGTACAATTCAGCTTTGAAAAACTCCTGTTGTTTTTATTTTTTACATTTTCTACTTGCCTTTCTATCTCTGTTCTCTATCATTGCATCTACTGAGGTGACAATAATGACCTGCCCAGATTATTTTTCCTTCCTTCAATAGAGGGTGTTACAGGCATTATCTCCCAATCATAATGTGCTACCTTTGAGTTCATGGGTTATTAAAAATCCTTTCTACCAGATTTGCAATTTCCTCTGCCAGATCTTGGAGTACTATGAGCCACTCTTCCATTGCAAACACGTTCATTGGCACTTCTACAGTTACTCCTGACTACCTTTGTCCCCATAGTCTTATCTTACAAAATACAGCCTCATTATAAAACAAAAGCTAAGTATTCTTTAGTCTGAGGTCATACTTGGACTACCTTTATCTTCATTCCCTCCTTGTTTGATGGAGGGGAAGAGGTGATTTTTTTGACCCCACTTCTAACCAGGGTGAAGAAGCATATTAATTTTGGAAACAATTTTGTCTCCAGTGACAGATCTCAACACTATGAAATCTTTAAAGGGTTCAGATAAGCCATTGATGGCATTGTGATACGTTGCAGAAAGGTCCTAATACTTACAAATACTCAAATTTAATGCTTCTTTGCCCTGCAGTTGCACTGGCCGATATTGTCGTTATCATCTAAAAATAACATTTGATCCAAAAGAGAAAGGAAAACAATTCCGACATTGATTTCAGCTTCCAATATATTCATCATTTTGAGTATCTATGTCAGCAAAGACTGACCAGAAACTGTTTCAATGACTATCTTACCTTATGCACTGCAGCATCCCCAGAAGAGCTCCATCTGAGTAGAACAGCCCTGTCTGGGGCTGATGTTCCTGGGCTAAACCTGCTTCTTCACCTTCCAGCTTACCTGGAGCACACCCTACACTTCCTGCAACTGCTGTAGTCCAAGCCCAACCATCACCCAGCAGACAAAACAAGTGCACACAGTGAATATAGGAAAAGTAGGGAGATTTTAATCGTTATTTTATGTTTCTTACAGGGAGAACCATAAGCGGCTATTCATTAAATCCCCAAAACTCTCTTCCAAGTCCTTCTGGCTTGAATGCATAGGGAAGATCCTCCCTTCTCTGTCTCAAGCTCCTTCCATCTTCACCATGCCAAAACCCCAGATCAAGCCTCATTTAAGCAATATACAAGGAGCAATTTCAATCCACTTAATATGTGTAATCAAATAGCTCACTGCTCAGTATATTCCAGAGTTTGGGAATGCTTATGAAGCTGCCACAAAGCTTTCAGTGCACTGCAGAGCTCTGCTTTGAACTGCCAAAGAAACTGGAGGTTCTTGCCATAAAATTGAGGTCCAGTGTGTCACAGAGTGCACATTGTTTTGTCTAATTTGAACCTGGAAACAATTTCTATGCTTTTTTCAGAACTGGTGAGTAACCATTGAGGAACCAGATTCATGTCTCCATGTTAGTACTGAAAGAGATTTTCACAATGGGTTTGGCCTTCTAGGAACCATCTGCCCCGTGATACCATCTCGTCTCCTAATATCCACATATTACATTTCATTAAAGAACAGCTGAAATGCAGGATGTTTTTTTCCTCACAACACTCCTCTGAGGAAACCGTTCTTTTCAGTTTCCATAAGGATTTCATGAAAGATTGAGAGCGCAAGATGTCCCCATGACAACCTCTGTAACCCATTGGTCAGAATGTTATTTTTTAGCCAGTGTCCATAATGTTTTATATTTAAACTAAACGGTATGCCTGTGAACTATTTTCCCATGAGAGCTACTTAACCTGACAGTGGAACGATGGTGTTCCCAGTTGCTGCACGCTGAAGCAGAGCTGGCTGTAGACCCTTGCATCGGGATGTCCTTGGCACAAGGCATGCAGGACTGGCTCCTGGGCTTCTGAAGGCTTTAACAACATACAGACGTGAGAAATGCCCTCTGGGGCCAGACAAGCTATCCACCTAGTCCTATAATCTATCTCTGACAGTGTCACGTTGTAAATAAGTATGTGCAAATACAAATGCACCAATACATCTGGCAGAGCTTACTCAATTCCTGTCATTGCAACCATTGCAACAAAGCACTCTTTTTGAATTGGCAAAGTACACCTTTATATCATGATCTGCACGATCCTAATGACCAAACGAAACTCGGCCAGTTTAGTGCCTTAAGCTGTTCTCAAAGAGACTTTCCCATTGCAAGCAATGAGTAGGCAGCACCTCTTCATTAGGAAAAAGATAAGTAATAAATGAGCATACAAAACCCATGGGCTAAACTGGCTTATTAAAATGTACTAAGCCTGGCTAGCATATGTTATCAAGCAGAGCCAAGAAGACGGGTCTAAGTGGGCAAGGAGGGAGTCTTCTATTTTGCTAGTCGTCTTTGAAAGAGAGAGAAACCCAGTGGAGTAAACTGTATGGAAAGGAAGAGGTAGTATCCTACGCACCTTTGGAAATCCCCCAGGGATGCACCGCACAGCTCCCGCCAGCCTGAGGCCTCCCAGAGGAAGGGTGCTTTGCAGACTTCTCCTCCTGTGGTGGCACCCCATCACCCACCCTTGCCAACACCTCTCTTGGGGGTGCAGGCAGGGCCGCAGTGGAGGCACAGCCCCCACTGTCAGGCGGAGACATCAATGGGGTTGTGAGGCGACCCAACTGCAGCAGCCGCCAGGCAAGGCAGGAATATAGCCACATCAAAACTTTTTTTTGTGTGAAATACTGGCAATTTCCAGAGAAAGCAGCCCGTTGTCTTGGAGGTAGGTATTTGGTTGAAAACACAGTACTTTGTCAAAAAGCAAGTTTAGTGAAGAATCCTTGCACTTTCTTCCAATTTTCTGCTCAGAAAAGCCCATAGTGGCCTGTGGTCCCTCTCTTCTTGCCCTGGATTCACATGTGCTGCCAGTAACTTGTGACTCTCGCACTGCTTTCTAGCTTTGGTCTTGCCATCAGAGAGGAAAAGAGAGATGGAAAGAGAGATAGTACTCAAGGAACACAGAATCCTTAGAAAAAACAAATAATGAATACAGACAGGCAACTTCGAAGCGAAATATTATAAAACACCATTGTAAGATGTTCTCAAAAATGGCCCACAGTGGAGAACTGGCTAGTCACACAAAGCTGGCTCTCCCTAGTCCCAGCTATTAAACTGTTATGAAGCTAAAATTGCATGAAATAGTTTCCTAACTTTACTTTTCCATGTCTATAGTAACTATCCACACCACAAGGGTGTTTCACAACTAGAAAATGGGAAGAGGAGATATACACAAGACACTCTGTATTAAAATGTGATCCGTGCTATGAAAAACAAATGACAACCCTGGATCTGACCTAACTGTGAAGTAATTTCAAGTGATAATAAGATACCAATGATGAATTTGTTAAATCTGGAGTACATGTGGAACTCATCTGAAGCATACAGCCGAAAGATAAATACACTAATTTCAAAAGTGATGCAACGTGACATTTTGTCCATAAGAAACTAGCTGCGGACAGTCTAGTCTGCGATTATATTTTTGTAGACATATGTTTGGTAAATTTTTAAATGCATGTTAATATTTCTTCTTTACATAATAATTCAGCGAGTTAGCGTTCTCCTCAATTTAGAGACACCAAAGTCACACTGCCTGGTACAACAAAGGGTCTACCAGCCCCAGAAGATACAGACAGACAGTCTTAGCTCACAAGAAAACCAAAGACCAAAGTCCAGTTTCATATACATTATAATTATTTTGAATTGATTGTGCATTTCTAATACCAGCATGCTCAGAAAATGGCTATATCCAATCCTGACTGTAACCGTGTTGTCAGTATGTCCAGAATGGGACCATAGTAGTTAATCTTCCAAAACCTTTTCCAGCATGACATTTCTATGATTTCTCCCCACCAAGTATGTGCTGCCTTGTTCTCAATCAAGCTCCAATGTGCCCAGACTGTCCTTCCTAGATTCTGTCTACTTTCTTCTTGAAAGACCTCAGTGACAGCGACTCGGCTACTTCCCAGCAAAGTCTGTTCCAAAATCTAAGCCTTCTGGATATGTCTACAGAGTATCTCTGTTTTCCATCTACTGCGTATTTTGTATTTATAGTTCTTTGTAGTTCTTTGCAGTTTTCATTACTGGCATTTATGGACAAGATTTTGCAATAACTTATCCCATTCTTATACACTAATTCCTGCCTATCCACTGGATAAGGAACTTAGGTCTCTAAGACAGATTTCTTTTTTCTGTTCCCAGTACCAGGAGGTTACAAGTCAGATGTAGAGATGTCGAGCACTGAAGGACTGACAGACCTGGATGTTAAGTACCTCTAGTCAATGAGACACATCTACATATAAAAGCTGTTTCAGAAGAAGGGACAGCTTGAAATGAAAATAGGAATAATTCTATGATAATCCTATGGTTAGACAAGCCTTTAGTGGCTAAAATAGCATATCACTTTGCATTGGTTAACTTTCAGAGAAGGAAAACTAAATGCATCCTCCTCATCATCAGCAGCAGAATTTACTTGCAGGCTGCTTGCTGACAGGTTTGTTTCTAACAGCTTTTGACTTTGCATAACTCAAGAACATTTATCCACTTAAGTAGAGACTTCATTTTTACTGTACAGCAAACAGTTGAAATATGTGAATATTGCCATGTAATACAGATGATGTCAAAAGTTAAATCATTTTCTATTCCATATTTTTTGCTCCATCTTCAGAGCATCACTTCTTTTCTTTCCCAAAGCCTAATATTAAAGTTCAGGCAACAGTTAAGCTGTACTTTTATGCCAAACACTGATAATTTATCAATAAAGGGGGAGGGACAGAGATTTAGCAAGGAGGCAGATGACTAGTGACTCCAAAGAACTGTGACAATGGAAAGGGAGGATTCTAAATTTTCAAGGACTTCTTGGAAAAGCTATTTTAGGTGGCCGTGTGCAAGGAGAAATCAGGAAGCAGGAGGAATATATTACACTACAACCTTTCGCAACACAACAGCCTAAGGGAAATGAGAAGAATTTCGTACTGCTGAGGGTAAACGGTCCATGATTCCAACAGTAAAATATTCCATGTCAGGGAAAAGACATCGATCTTTGACCACTGCATGATTCATATCCTTTTATGTTAATACTGAAGACAAAACATATGAAAATAAAGTTATGATGGGTGTTGGAGCTGTAAACACAGGACTGTCTAGTCAAAAAAACTCATGTAATTTTTATTCCCTTTCATTTACCTTTGTCTTCCTGCATGTAGTGTTACTACATGCTAAATTCTGTCTATTGAGTATTCAAATGGATATGTAAAACTCACATGAAAAATTATCCTTTTAATCTTAATTACTTAACTTATAGCAATCACTTTCTTAAGTGTGCTTTTAGGAACAAAAAACTTGACCAAAATAAGTATTTCTATTGATTTCACAAAACAGGAGACGTTACCTTTTCTTTGACATTGTCTTTAAAGACTTGCCATGCCTGTAAGGCAACCATGTAGGCAAAAAAATGCCCAAAGCACAGCCACTGTAAATACCTGGTTGCACATTTATAAAGGACATTGTACAAGACAAGCACTGTGTTGCTCCACCACCCTCTGAAAAATCTCACTGTTCTGGAAACATTAGCACTTCCTTCCAAAAAGAGAAGTTCAAAACAAATTATAATTCCAGTCCATATGCTAGTAAAGTTTCAGAACAATCTGATTTAGCATGATGGGAAAAGGCTTAGGAAAGTCAAACAGTAAGTCTGACCCTCATCTACACCAAGTCTCTTTTACTCTAGTTTGGCATTGTAAGAAAAGCCTTTTCCGATGTGCAAATTATATTTCCAGCCATATAAAGATCACTTGACCTTTCCAGAAGAATACAAAGAAGCCCTGGTAAATGAAAACCAGCCCAGCATTTGTATATGAAGTATGTGTCCCCTCTCAGTCAAAGGGATGAAGCTTACAAATTATAGTTTATTTTCATAACAGGAAACCCACATGCACACTTGTCTTCATGTAATTGCTTTCATTTCTATTATTATGTCATATATAGCTGTAAGGACTCAACATCTCACGTCCAAATACCAACTTCACATCTTCTGTTACAGCAACTGCTTATTAAAAAACAGGCCTGGGCTCAGTATCACCCCTGGATCTCTACGATTAATACGTCACAACTGCAAGCCTGGTCTTAAGCGTCATCACTCTAAAATACTTCATGGCATAACATCCCAGCAGCTACCAAAAGCAATACGCATGCACCAAAGACCCCACCTAGAACGTGTGAAGATGCTCACTTTTGTTTAAATTCCACAAGCATTTTCTTAGTGTCCCCAGGTCTGCAAGGTCTGTAAACTCCTCACAGAGTTCAGAAAGTACAGAGTGCCTCGGGTCAGGACGCCTACCCAGCAAAACGCACCATCCTCCCCAACGGGTGGGATTAGCCCCTGCAGAGACGACCTCTTGCAGGAGGTCTGCTGCAGAGACTTGAGCTGCCCCTTCCACATGGGGCTCCTCACGGTGCTGCCTTCTGCCACAGCGAGGTGGACCGGCTTTGCATGTGTCTAGTAAGCCAACATCATGATGGGAAAAATTCACCCAATGCCAACAGCTCCAGCAAGACCGTGTAACACTTCATTTGTGTGCTAAAAACCCAGTAGGGATTTAAATGAATTAGATCCTTGTGCACAAGAGAAAGTTAACCCTTGCTGAATACACATTTTTTATTAGTGGATCAGAAACAGATAGAATATATTTCTTACAAAGCAGTTGTATTTGAATGAGAAGTAAATGACTGACATACCGTGCCTTCAAATGTTTCTTTTTCATAATTTGTTCCATTTTTTTGTACTTTATGAGTGTAGTGTTCCACCAGGGTCTTCTTTTACCTCTGTGTAACAAAAACAAAGACAACTTCTAAAACCAGAGGAAATAAATCTTTCAAAACACTCAAAGTCAAGGCTCTTGCTCTGGTTTGACTTGAAACAGAGAAAACGCATTACAAAGTACAGCAGAAGTGTGCCAAGTCTCTTTAATGACCCAGAAACTGATTATGATGTACTGAATTATGCAAGTTAGTAAATCTGCCCACATACACGATAGCAAAACAAAACATTAGGACTGTCACCAGTGGGATTTTCTTTTCAGAATTACACAGATCCAGTAGCATAGTGACTCCCAGGGAAATGTCTTGGTGGTTAACAGGGTGAAACCAACAGGCCCATAAAGATACTATTAGCAGACACCAGCAGATGCTTCTTCAGTGCAGCATTTCTGCCAGCCATGACGCAGAGGAGTCCATGGTCACCCCTGTCCCTCAAAAAGCCTTGCTGAGATTGGAGGGCTAAAGCCATGTCTCCAGCCCCGTGTTTCTACCTGCCTCCTTTTTTTGCCTGTGTACTCTTGTCAGTGCCATTGTGCGTGAAAATAATTGTAGTTTCCTGCTGCCTTACAGAGCAGTGAAGGACAAAATCAAGAAAGTTGCTCTCAGATGTGTCATCCCTTTTTTCATTAGCACAAGGTGTAATTAGGACCTGACCCAGAGCCATGTCAAGCCAGCTGATGTCTACCAATTCACTCACTGGGCTTTTGACCAGCACAGGTCCCAGCGTAGCATGAAACACAGAGCAATTATTTTCACACACAAGTACACTGACAAGAGTTCACCATCATTTTCCAGACAGATGTGCTGTGCCTATCAAAGCCAAGGGGTCTTAATCATAAGAAATGACGGAATTTGTATATGCAAAGGGGAGGTCAGAAAATGAAATTACATTTGCTTTAGAAACCCCATCTTTGTTTTCCAAGTAGTTCTTGCCTTCATACTCAGTAAGCACCACCACTTGGGAATGGCTGTGTCCTTGGGTGGGCACACCATTTGTTGTGTTGTTTCTGCAGCCTCTACGTGTCTTCTCAACAAATTTCTGCCTGAATTATATTCCTTTCCTAAAGAAATGTGCTTATAAGTCAATCAGGGTTTACAAATATCTCACCAAGTCAAGTGAAGTCCAAGTGGGTGAAAGGCAGTTTTATTTTCCCGCTACAAATTTTCCAATCACACCTATTTTTATGTTAGCAGGGGAAACCTCCATGATTTAATAACTACAAGCCATTTAACAAACATGAACTCCAACAAGCACTTTTAAAGAACAAAAACAAATGCTTCACTCTGAAAGGTATGTTTTCCTTTTAAACACTTCTTCCGTTAGAATAGAAACATAAATTTAACTTATTTCTACATTATTTTATTTTTTTTAAAAAAAAAGTTATTCCCCTCCCTCCCATCCCAGATGGCTAGATGTTGACTCAGTGCAAGGAACTTGGGAGGTTATACAAACATGAACCTAGGTTGACAATCCATTATAACTTAGCTAATGCTCCTCCATCACCAATAATCAAGGCTCTGCTAACACTTTCATTCCTTTCTTTCTTATTTTTGCTGAGTACATTGCACTCTTCTCAGCTGAATCACCAGGATTTCTTTCCTTTTCTTTCAAGAGGGCCCTTTCTTTTAAAGCCTCCTAAGGGAAAAATATTAATTTCTCAAATGAAGCCCTTCAAGGGGTTTGCTTCTTGCAGGTGAATTTGCAGAAATATCATTTTCAGAGAGGTTTCAGGCATAGTTTTCTCTCTGCTCCCCCCTTGTCAAACAGCAGCACTATGCAGGGAAACGGTGCCCAGCTGCAGCATCTAATCCTATATGTCTGCCCCCTCCAACACTACTTGACCTAAAATTCAAAACTGAGATTTGATTTTAACAGAGATGCCAGAGTCCTGAGTCCACACCACACAAAGTTCCTCAACCCTAGTGGAAAACCTCCAAACAAAACAATCCTGCTAATTCAGACTTCCCCATCAGCTCCTTTATGGGGGGGTTGGGGGCTGAAATATCAGTTTTAAAGGGACATTGGGGTTTTTTAGGTTGTTGGGGGGCATAGTTTCAACCTGTGGACTCAGTTTCTCCAGCCACCCGCATTCAGGCTCTCCCTGGGGAAGCCTGGGGATCCCACTCAGACATGCCACTGCCTGGCAAACCAACAGTCCAGCCATTAACTGACAAGCTTGTGTGGACCCCTGTGGAGAAAACTTAATTCCACTTTGGCTTGTCAGTACAGGTGTCTCCAAAGAGGCTTTGACGTGGCCACAGGCTCTGCTCCTGCCCTGCTCCCGTGCAGGCAGGAGCTGTGGCTGTGTGAAGGACAGGGCTTCCAGGGACTGGCACCCCAGCACCCACCTTGGCAGAGAAGCCACCGGGGCACTGACCGGGCACACAAATCACATGCAGTGTCGGGGGTGGAAACGTGTCCTGCTTCTGCCAGGCAACACGTATCCATTGACCGGTCTCCAAAGCAGGTCAGACCCACGCATCTACCAGTGTGCTGCACCACATGCCGGGCTGAAATAAGTAAACCTTGGCAAGTTTGCATTTCCCTGCAGAGCATCGCTACTGCGGGCGGGAGCACCTCTTGGGCTGGGCAAAACATAACGAATGGGGCCCTCCGACTTCTCCCAGTTGGGGTCTCTTTGATGAGGCAAAGCGGGGCTGAATAAATAAACTCGTCTTACCCAGCCTCTGTGGGAATCCAAACATTTCCGAAGATTTTGTCATCTGAAGTTGAATACAGAAGTGAGGGTAACATTTTGAAAAGATCCCAAGGAAGTAAGCTTTAAATAAAAGAGAAGTGACTTAGGGGCTCTGAAAGTTATTCCTGCCAAAGTCCTCAGACGTAGGGCCTTAAATCCCTCACGTACTCTCAAAGACTAGGAATGTAGGAGTTTAAAAAGTGTGTCTAGGGCCTTTGGCCAGCCAGTAACCTTTAAACTTGTCATATTTCAAAGGCTTTGAAACTTTGTTCCTGCCCCCCTCACGGGAAAGACAATCCACCCAAATGCAATAATGCTAAGGTAAAAACATCTCTAAAACACAACCACTCAGGTGAAGCCTTTTTCCATCCCCTTTGTCACTGCTGCCAGAAGGCACAGCCCCGTGGAGGACCCTCTGCGGCATGAGGTTGCTCTGGGCAGGGGGTGACAGCGCTGGAGTGGAGCTGATGGAACGGGTGGTCTCCCTCTAGAGACCAGTGCCACCAACAGCTGCACGGCAGGCAGAGGGCAGCAAACCAGCGGGGCTGGGGACGGTGCTCTACAGGGCTGTCGGCAGGACAGAATGCAGCGCTGTGGACCCACACACCACAGCATGCTTCTACCTGCTGGGACGAGGCTGGGACAGCAAGTTCATCTCCCACCACGAAATAACAGAGGAAAGACCTACCTGCTGAGGCAACGCTAGCATGCCTGCCTCACCTCTGGGTGCCACAGAGGAGGAGAGGGGCCCAGCTTTCGGCAGCAGGAGCATCCTAAAGCACTCGCGGAGCCAAACAGTCAGGGAGCCAGGAGACATGTGGAGGGAGCCAGGGGAGAGCGCAGCATCCAATTCAGCAAATCCCTTAAGCGTGTGTTTAAGCGCGTTACTAAATCAGGACCACAGGGCGTCTGCACAGATGGCCCTTGCCGATCCTCCGATACCTGCTAGGACCCCATGAAGGGACGAGGGGGTGGCTCCGTCCCCTGCAAAAACAGGCGATGGCAGACAAAGACAGCACGGGAACACCGGCAGAGCCTGCAGCCCTCTGTAGCAGAGATGACCTGCATCCAGAGGGATGCTCGTCAGAGCAGTTCAGTTCTCCGGGAAGTCACGTTGAGTTATTACCATACAGTATCTTTTCTCTCTTTTCTCTTTTGCCATGGGGTTTTNCCCCCCCAACGTTGTTTATTTCAAGTTTCTCATCTCCACTCTTGACAGTGGAAAAGCCATATACTACATATGTTCTGCAGATTATTGGACCCACCTCCCCCTCCGAGTGTTTCAACAACAATCAGTTGTTTTCTGTGTAGCGAGAGGGATTACAGCCCTGTGGTATCTTTCCGCATTCTTTAAAGTCTTCTCTCCTCTCTGGGGAAGAATCTGTTTCTGATGTTAATGTGGTGCTACGTGTTTGTAAAGCGTTCTGATCCTGCCTGCTGTCACCACAACATGGTGATAAATTAAGAGTTTAATTTCAGTTTAATTTGCACATGCGGATTAACAAAGGCAGAGGACGGGGCATGGAAGGACAACAGCAACTGTAATATCTCTGCCTCACTCAGCTCCCTCATGCATCTCTGAGGACTACAATTGCTAGTGTTGATCCACAAAAAGCAAGAAACTTGAAGATTTAATAGAGTCAATATTATTTTGACTCAGATATTACAGAAGGAGAAAGTTTAAGAAGGACTCTTTGGCAAGAGAGTTAACACAAATAGTTCTCATTTGTTTTAAGTTTCTCCTCTTCTTTCTTAGGGCTGCAAGAAGGCATAATGTGCTGCATTTTTAAAGTATGCCCTTAACCCCACTGAGCTGAATGGTGGTGGATAAACAACTGTTCCAGCACTCTGAGTGGCTGGAAATGGAGAGGTTAGGCAGGCTCTCACAGTGAAGGCATGAACCCTCTCAACACATTCTGAAGGAGACGATCCCATCACTGCTGAAGGCATGATGCTCTTCAGCCCCACAGCCCATGGGGGAGCCAGGCAGGACACAGTACCTCCAGCCACTGCCACACTCACTCTTGCTGTGTGGGGAACTGGTCTTCTGGACCACCTCGGCACAACCTTTGCAGAGGCTCTGTGCCACTGTAGGGACGCTGCACCTCTCCGGCGCCCCACTTAGCCCCTCAGAAGAAAGAGACATGGTCAGAAAATGTTATAAAGAAAAGGATTGGAGCAGAGACCCCTCAGACGTTAGCAAGACAGTTTAAATTGACTGAAGTGTTAAAAATGGAGGACCCACATTTTGGCTGTAATATATAAAAATTGTGCTAGGCGTCAGGAACTTTTCAAAGAGTGCTAATTTATAGATGCTTTTCTAAGGAGGACAAGTGAGTATATTACTTTTCCTTTAAAGTGCAGCTGCAACAGCAAACCACACACACTCTGTAGGTTTTATAACCTTGCTAATTTTCGCTAAGTCTTGGGAGCTATTGGTGGTGAATATAAAGGTATTTTGTTTCAACCAAAGAAGAAAAAGAAAGCTGAAAACAAAAGAATTTGTTTTCAGAGTACAGCTAACAGTTAAACTAAAGAGATTCTGACTCTGATCTCCACCAAACAGCCAACGATGCCAGGGAGACTGGTTTATACCACTTACTCTTGATTCAACTAGCCCAACTGGGGTTTTATTTTTATTCCTATTCATATCAATGGGAAAACTGGACACATAAAGCACGCAGGGACAAAATTACAACCTCAAGGAAATGCTGGATGAATCAGTAACCCTTTTGGCTGTATGCAGAAAATTTGTAGCCAGGAGAAGATTCTCGGAGCATTGCACTGGATGAGGTACCTGTGTGAAAAGGAATCAACTCCCAGCTCTGCAACACGTTTTCTTGCTTTCACATTCCCCTTTGTAAAACAGGCAACTATAAAACCAGTTCATTGGGATGTGCAAGAGACTCAGATACTGCAGTAAGGAGCAGCGTGTAAGTGCTCAGACTGAAATCCTCCTCTTCCAATCCCATCACCACCTAAAGCACCAACCAGACATTTTATTTTGTGCCTGCTCTTAAGGCTTTGAAAGTTGCTTTTGTTGCATAGGAGAAGGAAACCAAAGTTTTGTGGCACCATACCAGAATAGGTCACCATTGGGGTACCAGCCTCCAGTGGAGAAGACTTGAGTTCATCTTCCCATTTTCACACCTTTAGAGGAAAACTTCATGCAAGTCAGGAAGAACAGAAGTTTAACTGCAGGTTTGCCTAACCGCCTATGCAGAAGGGGTGGAAATAACTTTCTCTGAAACTAAAACATTTTCTGGGGACATAAAATGAAGATCTGCTCAAACTCCAACCACAGTCCAAATTTATAAACAAAATATTTTAGCCATGCCTTAATATGAAGGGGGAGGGGGCAGGCTGCACCAAAAGGTTATTTGCTTACAACAGACCGAAAATGGAATTGAAGATTTTTCTCCTTCCCAATTCTCCGGACTTTCATCTTTGCTCGACGGTCTATGGGAAAAAAATCACTGTCAAACCCCTATGGAGGTCCAAAATGCTGCTTACGTTCCAAAATCGCTGGGAGAGCTCACATAATAAAATATTTGTTGGAAAGGCACCAGGGCATATTAAGTATGGAGAGGCAGCCTTAACTCTCACTTTCCATGCTTTCATGAGCCTGAGTCAGAACTGTAATGTTATTTGAACTATACCTATATTTTGGATTTAACTCAAAGCATTTCTTCACCCATCCAACACCTTTTTATTTACTCCCATATGTTATCCCATATTATCTCATTAGTTACGTTATTTTAGCTGCACTTAGCATGCAGGTGATACTGCCAATTCGCTACCTAGTCATAAAACTATGTATCCTTTTATTGTCATTGGAGTTTTCCAAAATATGCGCTAATTCTAGCATTGCAAGATATATTTCACCAGCTGAAGAGTACATTATTAAGCATTTCATTACTGTAATAAAAATGAAAATGTATGAACAGAAAATCATAGACTTTTTTTATCCTATTCTCATTTTTGCAAATTATTCTAATTTTCATTTGCTTCTGATTCTATATATATCCTGATTAACAAATGTCACATGAGAGACTTTAAAATAAACGGTCTGGAAACGGGAAAAGGAGTTAAGTAAGTTCATAATGGCACTCAGAGATCTGCCAAAATAGTTTTTAAACTGTTCCCAACCAAGCTATAAAAATATGTGGCTAGCTATACTCACCAGCACAAAGGCAATGATATCATCAGCTTGCTAATATATCTTCCATTTTAAGGCCACCAGCGGTCAAGCAGAAGATTCAGCCTGTTGGGTTTGTTCCACAAATAGTTATTAGCCACAGCACTGAGCAGAGTGAGGAAAGAATGTTAATATCCAGGAATGAGTTTGCGTTGCAATGAAAAAGCAGCAACAGAAATGAAGGTTATACACTGTTTTGTCCTACACTGAGAGACCATCCTCTGGCTCATTGGGAAAACCACACACGTGAAATCTAAGTGCCGGTAAAGTTCTCAGGACTTTCCTGCTTTCTACATGGCCTTATTGCTCTGAGCCCAAGATTTTTCAGGTGAGTTTAGCATACAAATTCAGCATACAAAAAAAAAAAAGTTAAAAACACGCATGCAAGCACGCATGATGAAAGTTGAGAGAGCTGTCTGGAAGTTATATAGCCATTTACTGAATTCACAGAAACTTTTACAAATGAAAACTTGATATTTTGGAGTCAGTCAGCACAGCCTATGATTCATGGTGGCTACTTCCTTTTTTAGACACTGACCATGAAAGGCTTTCTGAGCTCCTATATATTTCCTCCTTCTGAAACTGAGTGCTGCTGTAGCACAGATGAAATAAGTTTTCTAATCTACAGCATTTGTGTTCTATTCAAAAAAGACTGATAAAAGAGGACCACATAACATTGGGTGAGAGAGCAAGTAACAAATTTGCTGACTTATTTCACAAAGAACAAGATTTTCTATGTGTCTCACTGCTGAATTTTCAATCATGATTAACTTATTTAATAGAACTGGTGAAATAATAGGCAAAAATAAACCACGTCAGCTCCTTTGATTCATTATAGGCTGTACAGAAAAATCACACTTTGCTCTAGCCCTATGAAAAGTGACAGTGAGACTAAGCCACAGCAACCGAATTCACCAAAGATCAAAGTAAAAACACGAAGCGAGTATGTTGCAGCGTTAAAGCATGGATTTTTTCAAAATAATTTGCAAAGATAAGCCAAGCGTTATTGATCTTAAAAAAATATGAGTCCAGACTGCCAACGCAGTTCTGCTGAACAATGACAGACAGGATAGGATCTTCTAGCTAGCAGCAGCCAACTTCAGGAATTTATTTCAGCTCTAGCGTACCTTTCTGAGTACGCACTATGCACTGGAGTATGTATCAGCAAAACCATCCACAGATGTACCCAGCAGCCCTACTTCCAAAGAAGGAAACAAAAAGGACAACCAGCAAGGCTTATCTGCTCCTTCAACCAGAGACGCATGCCTCACAATTAGCATGCCTGGGGTTCACAGCAGGAAAAATCCCAAGCAATACACAACAAACATAATTCTGCTCCCAAGAGAGCGCTGCTCCAGCAGCACCATCATCTCCAGGCTCCAGCAGGTCCATTGCCAAAAGCAGACCAAACTCTTGTCCCCCAGTCTGCCACCTCGGCACAGTTTTTGTGAAACCACACGTGCCAAAGCCTAAAAAAGATTGTGCAGAAAGTCAAACTGCATCTTTTCTGAGGAAGAGTTACTGGCACAGTCCATAGGAATACATAGCAGTAACAAAAAAATCTATGCATGCCTCTTTTATATGCAAACAAAAACAGTACAGATTTTTGTTACCAGTTCAAACCTGCACCCTTTTAAGTACATCATCTTCAGCCATGCAGAGAAAGTTCATCTATTATCCTTGAGTGAGGAAAAACATACGGTTCACACACATTCCTTAAACCCAATGAGAAACAGTGCTCTGCAGTGGTTACTGCACTAGGACCCAGCTGAAACAAAATCTGTATTTAACTTTCCTATGGATAGATCGTGGGACCTTGACTACCCAATTTTTCCCTCATTTCAGAAAACAGAGTATATGAATACCAACTATACATTGAAATGTATAGGAGCTGGGCGTTACCACTATTTGTGTGTGGAATGCAAATCTTAAATGCTATTAATTCCATGACCCTAACCACATATCTGCAAGAACACTGACTTTCATTAACATGGCATGGAATTATATTGAGTGTCAGGTTATGAAAGCCTCACAAGAACCCTAAATTACTGTAACCTATAGGTCACGCCAAAAGAGAAGAATATGTTGGCGATGCCTTCTAAATGATAACTCTTCAATTCTTCTTACTGCAACTAGCATCCAGCATCGCTTGCCAGTTGTTTCCCAGCACAACATTTCTCAAAATGAAAGTTTTACCATAAAAGCCTGGTCAGGTGCAGCTGTTGGTATAAAATATCCTGTATTGTCTGTCTGACAATACCTATCAGCTCTTTCAATATGCTTTGATTATGTATCTAATTCTACGCTAATCTATTTAATGAATAAGCAAAAAATTACTATGTTGTATAGTATATTAGTGTCAGCAGTCACATAATTTATGATAGCTCTGCTCCACAAACATTACAATCCAGATCTGAATGTTCCTTCAAAACAAGGTCAGCTGATGAAATACGTCCTTTAGGAAGAAAGTGGATAATGCTGTTTTTCATCTGCTTCTGAAACTCCAGTCACCTTCTAGCTTGCGCGGCACGAGAAAATACTTCTGAGAAAGGTTGCTGTAATATAAGAAATGAACGCTGACCGTCTTGGAATTGTTTAAAAGTGAAATAAAAATGTAGATATCAAATTCCTCAAAGCCATGGGCTTTAGTTTCGGGCTGGTCAAAAGCCCACTAAAATTAATACGAATTTACTGATTTGCTTTAAGATCTGCCTTTCATAACCATTGTGCATGTAATATGAGCACAACCACATCTTGGATTCAGTGGGATATACCCCATTTCTCTTACCAGTTCCAGGAAAGGATCAGAGATATTACATGATGAATATGCTGCACTTAGCTGTGATTTTATTGTCCCTCCGTTTCTGCTGCCTTGTGGAATGTGCAGAGAAGCTGGTTTCCGTGCTGAGAACAATCCAAAATGAGCAGGCAATAGAAGTTAAACAACTATTATTAAATTCAATGTATATTCATAGGGCTATTGTTTCTATCTAGTCCCTTGAATATTCTGGTCCAGCAGACAGCCCTAACATGTCATCAGTCTGCTTTTTTAGCAATCCAGAGGACATCACCGCTGGTGTAACTGGGGATCAGTCTCACATAATTGTTCTGGGAGAGCACACTCTATCGATTTAGTATATGACTCTTTACGTGTTACTGGGTTATTACCAAAAAATACATTAGTCACTGTGACAGACACAGAGCGGCACTATTCACGCTCTCCGAACTGAGACATCAAATAGACCCATTGCTAATTTGGATGATGACAGCCAGGAATTAAACTTAAAAGCCTCTGTTTATTCCCCACTTCTTAAAATTATTGCCCTCTGTCCCATCTTTTTCCTTCTCACAAATCTGGTAGTAAAACATTAGGCAGCCTCTTCCACAATTCTGCTAAACAGTCTCTTGTTAACAGACACATAATAATGATGATAAATGAGAGAGAAGAAAGGGGTCATTAAGCTATTAGAAGCTGAACGCACACCGTTCGAGCACACCCAGCATTTATCTAGCTTTAGCTTGCTTTCCTAAGCCAGGAATACAACATGATACAGAGCAGAAAATGTAAATCATCAATGATGTAATAGTGATCTGTGCGATACCTTGGAAGGGCTTAAGCATACATTAACATTTGCTTTACAAAACCCCCCATTGTCCTATCCTGACATATGAACGCCTGCTTACTTTCTTCATGGTTTTCCAGAATGCATTAACCCTCTCTATTACTGAACACTAACGTCTCTGATCACGTCTCCGTCTGAAAAGATGGACCGATGCTTTCCGGAATGCGGCTGTGCAGCCAGCAGGTTTTGACTCATGGAGGATGAGACTGAATACTAAAAAAACTGGGGTTTCTTAAAAACTTGTAAGAAACACCCAGCTATACTACTAGTGAATTCCTGCTGGTATTGGTAGAAGGAAAATGTAAAAAAAGGAAAAAGACCAAAAAAACCTGTGCTTCCAGAGCAATTTGTCATGGGAATCTAGTAAGATCTTGTGTAATAAACACGCCTATCAGCATATAAAATTACTCTGGATGATTTATATCTGGCTTGCCGAAAGAAGCCTGAAGATGACAAAGAACTTGACATGTCCACACCTGGAAGGTGCAGAAACAGAGACCATGCAGCACAGGAGAGCTCGATGGGAGATCTGAATGCCCAAGAAGTGCAGACGTGGGCAGAGCAGCCGTCAAAACCAGGTGGTATCAAGAGGCAATGAGCGAATCCAGAGAAAAAGATGAGGTGAACCTCTTTGCAGAGATAATCCTTTGCCTGTCTCATTGAGTAGATTAATGAGCTGATAGGTGGTGATGATTAATTTTTTTTTAAAAGGCTTTATTGGGGAAAATTTTGAATGTTAATTTCTTTCCTGTTTTCTGAAGTTTGAGGTTTGTGTGTTTGTCAAGTCATGCTTTGAAATGATCTTTTATCAAAAGTGGTTACGCTTCGGGTTTTTTTAGGCAAAATATTTTCATAACATGCTTTGAATATGTTTCAATAACCGTTTCAGAACAAACTATGACCGACATTTTCAGGAGGTGCAGTGTTGGAAACACCCAGCTTTTCCCACAAGTATTGTTTTGCTCTGAAAGAAACCCATGCTGGAAAGAAAACATATTTCTTATCAAGCTTCAGAATGCTCATCTGATATTTCTGGGGGTTCACTGTTATTTGAGATGGTGACTCATTAGTAGAAGAAAAGGTATCCCACAGAAAGGGTATCCCACAGGAAAATAAGTTCATGAGTGTCAGTGGTAATCTGCAGCAGTGACTCTCTTACCTTGGTTAAATGTTCACAGGAGGAAGTCAGAGCAGAAAAGTGACCTCTTCAGTCTTTTTGACCAAAGCCAGCACCTGTGTAGAAATAAATGGCTTGTTAGCACACACAGCATATCTTCTTCTTACAATAGGTAGCTTTTCCCCACTTCTCCTCATGTTGAAATTAGCCTTTTTGACCAGCCTACATTTTGCACCTTTGTTTTACTTTCCTTCAGTGGCTAGGTAAAAAAAGAGTTACAACGTAGCTGCATCTATAATTTCATTGATGTTATTTTTACAAGTCAATATTGAATTAACTGCAGCATGACAAAAAGACATAACAGGAGAAAAAGAATTTCTCTGCCTTAAGTTAACTTAATATACAATTACAACAATATAGTGAGAAAGAAACGGTACTTTACAATGAAAACATTCAAATAGTTAAAATAACAATGCATAAACTTCTGCATGAAGAAACTAAAACCCTTCACAGGTACTCTTGGACCCAAGCTATGAGTACAGGGCAGATAAGTGAGAATATCCACCGCCAGGACATTAATAACAAGGGAAGTTCAGTTTTAAAAGAGCCACAAGAAGAAAAACATGAATAGCTCTTAATGCTTCTCATAGCAATGAAACAGCCACTTAAATGGAAAATGAAAATTTAAAAAACAAATGGAGTGTAACTTTGATTAAGGATTTGTTTTTCAAAGGCATTCATCTACGTTACACAACTGGTAGACTTTAGTCCCTGTAGTGCAACATGTTCATATTCGAGCTCAGATTTTAGGGAGTACATGATGTTTTCATTGGAAACTGGATATAAGGAGACTCCTTCAAACAATAACCAAAATAAAGACATTGACATGAGGAATTCGTCTGTGGTTTCACATGCAGCCCAGGCAGTCTGGCAGCTCGCTGACCAAGGCAGGGCTGCTGCTCTCCTCCCCCCAGATTTCCCTGCTGCTGCCCCAGCCATGGCCTTGCCCCCATCCCAGGCTGCCCTGCTGCTCCTTCCCTTCACACCAGATATNGCTTTGCCTATTTCCGTGCTATTTTAGTGAGTTAAATCAGCTAACAGAGAGGCCTGGCAAGTACCGGAGGCAGCACAAGGGGAGCACTGGAAGTGCATGGCATGGAGGAGGTGCTGGGGAATGCACTCCTGCTCCTGCTCCATAGGTCGACACTGAGCTCTGCCCACTGAGGTCAACAGGGAAGGTCCCACTGACTCCAACAGGCACTAGATTGGTCCCACATTTGGGAGGAGGACAGATTCATATGTGAAGCCCATCTTCACTCTACATGTGCTAGTGCACACCTGTGTCGGTAACTGTACCTGGCAGGCAGTCTCCTCTTTGGCAGTACACCGTATGCCTCTGTTAGGGAGCAACGGAGCTCGTACCAAATTTGTCATAAGGAATAATCAATGAAAAGTCACAACAAGCCTCGTACCCTCCTTTTGCCCACAGTGTTATTTCCCTAGAAGAGCGACCCTATGTCACTTTTGTCTCATTCCCAGGTTGCCCACAAGGCCAGGTAAGGACTTTGAGATGCAGCAGGAGTTTGGCCACTTTAATTTAGGCCAGAGCAGCGCCACCAAAACAAGAACCCATCCTTCATTTCACGGAGAATTTCAAGCTGCAGAAGGTTAATTACAGACAGTGGCAAGGTGGGAATGAACAGTGGTGGCACCCATCAAACCGTGAGCTGCGCTGGATTTATAAACAGGTTCTGTACTCAATTAATGCTCTCGCCTTTGGCACGCAGAACAAGTTTGCTCAAGAGCAGAAAAAGACTGAGTAACACAAAGCTGCACACTGCAGAGCTTTATTTGTTTTTTCATATTGAATCGAGGACCTAATTAGTTATGTTAGTGTAGAACTAATAGCTTATTGGTTATAATGGCTGTTTCTTTCCTAAACGTTTTACATAAAGCTCACAAGTTTGATATCGCATGCCAAAAAAAGTGAGAAATGCTTTCCCTGCTCTTGAGAAATTTTGGTCTAATTAGGTTGTTCGTTTTTCTGCCTAGATGCTGAACTGGAAAGACTTTCTCTTGGTTAGAATAAAAGATACCAGAAGTATCCATTCTTCTGGTTTTGAAGGTACTCAGGAACAAATCTGTTCTAACCACTGATGTGTAACATTAAAGTAGCAGGGACTGTACTTCAGTCAGATGTCCCACAGTTATTTGTAAAGCTGAGGACGCTAAAGAAGATACAAATGTGCCCATTGGTTTAAATAATCATGGGCCTCGCGAGGGGGAAATTCTACCAAAAGAGCAATGTATATTAATTACATCAGTGATTACATAGTATAGACCCCAGTATTCAAGGCCTCCTTTCCTTATTTTTCTTTGTACGGTATTTGCACCACCAAGACAGTAATTAACAAAACCAGCTTGCTCTGTCAAAGATTTATAAACCATTTTCCTGCTTGTAAGAAAATGCCTGCCTGTGGCAGCCCTTTCGCCCCGGCCTTCATAGCTCCCTGCAGTCAGGGAGGGCAAAGATATGATGGGGAATACACAGCGTGTGCCTATCCCAAAGCTTCTGGACAGCCACATTTACCATCCACAGTACTCAACTCTCATAATGGATTTATCCAAAGACTTCCAGTAACGTGCTGGTGTTATTACAGCAAGAGGACACACTGCCGTAGACAAATATTAATGTAAATTTCACATGCACCCCCTACAAACCCCTCCTTGCCTATGACTGTGAAAAGCCTAGAGGGGATGAAGTGTTTCAGGCACAGAAAGAGCCTGGCTGAACCAAGAAGAGAGCCTTCATGCTAGCTGCCATTTGATTGCTCCACATCCCAAGTCCTTTTTTAAAATCCCATTGCTGATGTCACCTGAGTACACCTGGGGTGCAAGGAGCAGGCACAGCCCCTGTCCCCGAAACAAATTTACAGCTGAATAGGTCAAAAAAAACCCCAAATGGAAATTAATGGTTGGCAACTTTTAAAAAGTGAGCGAAAGGCTCTTTGAGAAAGGAGGCACAAACACCTATCATAATGATCGAGACCAGGGAAAAGAAAGAAGCCTAGAGCCAAGCCTCTGTGCTCTGCTTAGGCGTTCTAACAAATGGCTGCCTTAATGTAAAGCGCGTAAGCCCTCCTTCACGCACGGACTGCGACGCAGAACTGTCTCCCCACGTTGCGCACATGTTTTCCCTGCTGAATGCCCTCCACACTCGGTATTGAGTTGCACGCACTTGTGACACATGCACACACACACCCCCCCCTTGTATACAATGTGCTTTATCTTACGTGACGTGGCATAACTTCAGGAGACGGGGGCTGCACGCCACCCTCCCCACGCTGCACCCCGGCACCCCCTTTCCCCTGTGGCTACACCTTCATTCGGCTTTGAGGCACATCGGTTTCCTTCCTGAAAGCAAAATGCTCCTGTGAACACGCAATGTGATAGGAACACTTAAAAACACCTCCTAGGCTGAGTACCCCGGGGACAAAGGCCCTGTCTGGATGTTGCCCGGACAAGGCATGGAGAGGTGCTAAAACGCTCACTCAGCAGTGCACGGCAGAGGAGCTTCGTGGTCTGAGCTGCAGCCCAGCTCCCGGTGCCACAGAGGTGAAGAAACCTGAGCAGGCGTCTTGAGTCCCCTACTTTGGCCTCAAGCACTGACATTAGGTTCTGGGCCTTTAAAACCAGTGTTTTGGAACATAAATATACAGATAGAATTTTTTATCAAGATATAAATTTTCCTTAGAAGACTTACTTTGTTCTTTTATTATCTGTACATGAACTATGCGGGGCATTTGTTTAGGATCTGTAAAAATCTGTTTCCCATAAGCAGCTTGGCATTCTGTCTTTATTAGCTACAACATTCATAGAGAAAACATTGTACTATCAAAAAGAATCGTTATTACTTTAACTTTATCACAACGGGTGATTACAACTGAGATAATTAGAGGCTAATTTGAGAGGAACTGAAGGGGAAGTTGGAGCGGAGCTAGAAGTTAATCAGAGTGTGCCCGTATTTAAATCAGGAGCTCACGGAGATTGATTTCTAGCCGATTTTTGTGACTCAAACAGCTGTCCCTGAAGGGCTTACGAAGGAAAAGAAGTGTGGAAAAAGATGGAGAAGAGAGGACCAGCGAGCACAGCATGGGGAAGAGCACCACTGACCTCTTGCACTGGAGTCACCTTCCATGTGTGCAAGGCTCCTGGCTCAGACCACGTGCTGCTGCTCTCCTTCCCAAAAGCCGAGAACGAGCCCAGCTCCAGGACAACCCTGAGCTGCTCCACACACAGCATGTCAAAACAGGCTTCGCCCACCACCACTGCCAGGTGGAAGCCAGTGGCAGAGCTCTCTGTGGACAACCAGGAGGAAAGACCCTGCCCTTGGCTACCAGGATGAGTTGGAGTCAAAGCGGCAGTGCAGGCAGACGATAATCTTGCCAGTGGGAAAGTTTAAAAAACAAGAAAAAAGTAAGAAAATACAGCTCTAGCTCTGATTCTATGATTCTATATTAGGGGAAGGTGATAACTCTGGTGCATGGAAGGGGTCACCTGGATCAAAGAAATGGCTGCTGGAGGGCAGATTACATCCTGCAAGCTCTTTCCGGAGTTGGCAGCATGGGAGAGAGCAGGGATAACTTTTTCCAAGCTCTCTCACCGATTATGTCCAGACAGCAGATTACCTTACCGAGATCCTGAAGCAAACTCTTAACACCACCACCACCACTGTAGGTAGAAGCAGGGAGACATTAGACCATGCCATCCCAGCCAGTGGGGCTGCTTCCAGCATCCTGGGCAGCTCAAACATCTCCTCATGGCTCCGTGGCACGGCACACACGTGTACCCCTTTGCTGAGCCCAGCGTAACCCATCACATCCAGCCACAGTAGCTCCTGTGCCACCACTGAAGCTTGCCTGCCCCACTGTGAGACACAGCAGGGACTAACCCCCACCCTTCTTGCTTGCTGTTCAACAGACCCCTTCGAAAAACTTGTTGCTGATCTTTGCAGAGGAGTCCCTCTGCCTCTGCAGGGACTTTCTGAGGAGATGAGGCACAGGTGGCACAGCAGAAAGTGGCACAAGCCAAGCTGGGCTTCACAGGGAATGGGGGATGCAGGCCCATTTTTTCTGCCTGACTGTGCATTAGGAAATGTTTGGTAGTATATTTTTTCCCAACACGGCGCACTCAGAAAATCCTCCTAATGGGTTGTTTGCTTTGCCAGAATACCGTAAAATGGGTCAGCGTGTGAAATAAGCTATTACCAATAAAAGCACTCTTATGATAGGATAAGGGAAATTTATAGCAGGGCTTTGGCTTGTATGGCAGCGAGGCTAAGAGAAGAATTACAATGGAAAAACAGCGTTTGCTGCACCTGACAAGTGAATAAGGCAGCTCTTGGCTTCTGTCCGCTTCCTCTGATAGTGTTTCAAAGGGTTTGGGTTTGAAGCATTGGTGCTCCAGTTAAGGGAGGGTGATCCCTGCCCTGATGTCCATTGTCCCAGACTCTGACATGGGAGCAGCACTTCCATCACAGACATCTCGGGTTTTCTCCCAATTACTCACCAAAGTTCACTGAAACACATGGCATGTCCTTGTTTCCACTGTGAGGAGATTCGGCAGACAGACTTCAAAAGGCAGGAACCAGGGACTCTTTTCTTTCAGACCCAAGCCTCAGGAATCTTCTTTCTCCAGAAGAAAGCCTTCCCATGCACACCTGCTGTCTACAGGTGACGTGGGATTTTGCTGACAACTTGCCTAAAGACAAAAAGAGTGGGGATGAACTGACATACGAGCACTAGACACACTAACATCTGGCAAGTGCCCCATCTCTGTTTTCTTGCTTCCTGTTTAATAGGCCCTTTAGGGAAGTTTATTGCTGATCTATGCTAGAAAATTACTCATATAATTGAAACATCAGTGTAATATTGTTTGCCCAGTATAACTTTTTCTTCGGGAATTTCTGGATGCAATTATCCCTTGTGACTAATAAAAACAACAGCTTAATTGCAAATATATGGTTAGAAAAGTCATTTTATGTTTAAACATAAACTGCCTGTTGTCTCAGCGTTTCAGATCAAATGGACTGTCCTTCCTGGGAGCGGCCAAGGGAATTCAAGGAGCAGAAACAGGGTAGCAATGATGGGAACTCACAATCCTTTCCTCAGGAATTTTGCTGAGTAAGCGTTCCAGACCTGACCTACCATTCCATTTCTGAGATGATCCTAAGAGAGTCTTGGATGCATCTGAAACCCAGGGCACCTTTAAACCCACCAGCAATGCAAGCAGTGAGCTTCTGATAGCACCTCTGCCCCACCATCCCCATCCCCAGTCCCCACTCTGCCTGAGCAGGAGCAGGGCCGCAGAATGGCCACAAGAGCTGCTCAACTCACAAAAACTACCCTGTAAGGGTTTGGTCAGGCCGTTTTTCTTTTTCAAACTTTCAGATGAGATCCATTTGATTTTATATATCTCTATGTACATACATGAAAAATTCTGCATACACAGATACATAAAGACAAGAAGGAAGAGAAGAGTGAATATTGGGGTTTGAATCCCTATAAAATCCCCCAAATGCTCATTTTTAAGTACTTGTATTATACTAAAAGGAAGAAAACTGTTTCATAGTCCCAAGTTCTGAGAAATAAGAGCTACTGGCAAAACATGACTGAGGCTCAATAGTTTTCAAACCTGGTACAATCTGCACAACTTCAGTAGAAACCAACCATAAAGTATTAATAATTTCTTTTCAAAATAACATTAAACAATGAGTGTTCACACAATCCCAGGAAGTGGCCTAAAAACGGAAAGGTCAGGTACTCAGTCTTTAACACTAAACTTGAGAGTCCTGAGCTCATAAAGTGAAGAAATCATGTCCTTCTGTCCCATCTACATGAAAGAGGATTCAACATGAATAATATAACATTGTCCACATCCACTGAAATGGAAGAGCATTTCCACATTATGTCATCAAAATGTTAATTTTTTATTTATTTAGAGAGTTTACTTATAATTCACGAATATTAAGACAGAAAAAAATAAATTAAAAAAACCCACATCTCTGAATAAAATAGCTGTTTTGAACTCCCTCCTGACTGTCAGATCACTGGAGTCTACATCCAAAGGGCAAGGATGTTCCTTCCTTAAAACAAGCCAAGGTAAAACTAGACTACATGGGACCCAGGAGAAATCTTAGACCTCGTTTCTCATGCCCACTCACAAGTGGTTCCTGTCTTCACAAGAGAGGAAAGCAGTCTCCTAGCTCCAAACACCATGAATCCAGAGGACAGCCCAGATACACTCTGAAGATTTGCAGCTGATGCTTCCCTTTAATTTATCATGCAGTGCATTCACTTAGGCTTTTGAATGATTTACTACCAATACAGCTTAACTGTACTAAAGTTGAAATCAATGTATTACCGTGTATTGAAACAATTTTGGTCTTTCATTAGTCTTCAGACAACATCACTGTAAGCATTGGCACCAGCTTCAGTGTCAGCAGAATGCACATTTCGATATGTACTCTAAATTAAATATGTATGAGAGCCTGAGAACCACAATGACAATTACTGCACCTTGGAACGAGACTTGGAATATTTTGTCTGGCAGAGTTCAAAAGACTTTTCAGCTGGGAGCAGCTGCAGCTTGGTTAGCGCAAGAATGGATTGATTGCAATTCATAACTTGGAATATGGATTAATGCAATATTCATGGAAAACTGTGTGCGCAGAGATCCATATGGCCAGTGGAGCTCTGAAAACATTTTGCTTCAGGGAAGAATCATGTCACCAGAATGCATTTGCCTTTACTGTGTCCAAGTTAGGAAGGAAGGAAGCTATTTTCCTTGCTTAGCTGGTATGCAGGTTGTGGAGTCTAAAACTCCCTTCACCCCTACCCAAGAAAGCGGGAACAGCCCTGCTGGTTCCCAAAGCAGGGTCTGGGGCTCGACTGCCTCCTTATTTGTGCCCTGCAGCCTGCACGATGCGTTAGCTCTATCTAGAACAGCCTAACAAATCCTCTGAGATGGCTCTCGAGATCAGACTTGCTGTCCATATAGACAACAAGCAGGACCGACCCACAGTCCAGGTGGACTCCCAGTAGTAAAAGGGCCACCTCACATCAACCACACCTGGCAGATTTGCACAGTACGAACAAACACTTTGGAGACTGAGTAAGCCATCAGACACACTCAGACAGGCTCAGGCAGATGAGCTGTATGCAAACAGAGCAGGCAGACTGCAGCACTCGCGGTTTTTTATCAAAGGCTGAATTGCAACCTCCCTTACACTGAGTACCAGGGGGAGGCCAGCCAAACTCCCACACTTAGTGATTTGGCACCTGCTTTCTTGTTACTCTGGTGCTACTGAAAATCCTAAAGTCAAGACTGAACACTATACCCAGCAGATCTCAGCTGGGGAGACAAAACAGGGGCAGGGGGGAGATTTTATACCAAATTGCACTCCTAGCTGGGTCCCCATTCTCCACATGGCTTTGTTTCAAAGCACTTCAGGAAGACATTTAAAAAGAGGATTTATCCTAGATCACAGAATGGTTGAGGTTGGAAGACACCTCTGGAGGTCATTTTGTCCAGCCCCGCCCCCTCTGCTCAAGCTGGCTGACCTAGAGTCAGTTGCCCAGGGCCATGTCCAGTCAAGTTTTGAATACTTCCAAAGATGGAGACTCCACAACCGCTCTGGGCAACTTCAGCTAGTGCTCAGTCACCCTCACAGTAGAAAAAGTTTCTTTTGATATTCAGACGGCACCACCTGTGTTTCCGTTTGTGCCCATGACCTCTGCTCCTGGCACTGGACACCACTGGAAAGAGCCTGGCTCCATCCTCTATGCACCCTCCCTTCAGGTATTTGTGCACATTGATGATATCCCTCCTGAGCCTTCTCGTCTCCAGGCTGAAAAGTGCCAACTCTTTCAGCCTTTCCCCATAGGAGAGATGCTCCAGTCCCTTCATGATCTTCGTGGCCCTTAGCTGGACCCTCTTTAGTGTGTCCATGTCTCTCTTGGGAGGGAGAGGGAGCCCAAAACCAGACACAGCAATCCAGGTGTGGCCTCACCAGTGGTAGCAGATCACCTCCCTCAACCTGTGGGCAATACCTCTCCTAAAGCAGCCCAGGGACCACTCACCTTCTTTGCCACAAGCACACGTTGTTGGCTCCCCAGGTCCTTCTCGGCCAAGCTGCTTTCCATCTGGGTGGCCCCCAGCATGTACTGCTGCCCAAGGGTTATTCCTCCCCAGGTGCAAGAATTTGCACTTCCCCTGGCTGAACTCCATAAAGTTCCTGGATAAAAGATGCTGTGCAAAGATGATGCTGTTGGAATGAGCACACTCATTTGCTTTGCAAATTTGAATCACTGTGGTAGGCCTCATGAAAAGAAATTGTTCACCTTCCAATGTAGTGAAATGCTGCTGTTGCTCTAATACATGAGGCATCAGTTTAACATTTGAAGTAAGGAATATGCTTCTGCAGGATGAGCTTGCAAGAAAGCCAGAGTGCAACCACCTGAGTTTGAATTGAACCAGGATACTGGAGCATGACACAGGTTACCACTCTCACCTGGGGGAGATCACAATTAATAAGAACAATCAGAAATGCCTTTGGAAGGGAGATAAGCCTTGATCAGACAAGACCACCTCTTCCTGTTTGGCAGGGGGATGCTGCTCTGCAGCACCTGCAGCTCATGCCATGCTTGTACACACCCAAACCAGGAATCTTAAGAGACATTGCTCCACAAAGACAAAGTAGTGTGGTATGAGGAGAAGTGAGTTTATAATGGAAGCAGGGAGACACCTAATGCACTTCCCAGGCATGTATTTGTAGGGAGACAGTTAAGCAAACCACAGCCTATTTGAAAATGTGCCTGTAGCTCCCATAGTTTCATTTCTGTCAGGAGGATTGTGCTAAACACACTTTCAAAGACTTATTATAGGCATTATACCACCCAATTTGCAATCCCTTTTAATGACTTGACTTTCCTTTACACTACTGAGGCTGCTGTCTTTTCCCTGGATTGGCTTTACTGGGTGCACAGTGCAGCTTCAATACTTTTCCCTGGTGTCACTTAATCTCTTCCTACTTTTCTAACATGTCTGTATTTTCTAATGAAGTGCTAGCACACTGGGAGCACCCACTTGGTTCAGAAGAGGCTGTGATCTCACGTACAAATTTCCAGTAAAACCACAGTGTAGCTCAGGGAAACAGGAGTGTGCTTAAAGCAACTTATGCGACTCGCTAGATATCACACCAGCTATTACATGGAGGAAGGTGCAATTACTGTATGTTGTTATCCGACTTCTGAGGATTTGGAGGTGCATTGCTCAAAGCAAAACAAAATCAGTGAAAGATCTCCCACTGATTTCAGAGGGTCAGCAATCCAGCCTTAGGTATTCAGCACTCAAGGCTGATGCTTCCTTGAAGTTCTTTTCCAGAGATTAAAAGTGGTTTGGGGGAAAATAAATCTCAGATTCTATGACTCCAGTTTCTGCTTGGTGTTTAAGAGCTATACATTTGCAGCCTTCACAGATGAGCAAGCCTGCAGCCAATTTTCAAGTGATGCTCCTGAAATCACACTTCTTACTGATTTCTGCAACATCCCTGGCTGGTAGAGGTTGTGATAACTTGCTAGAGCACTTTACTGGGCTCTTTAAGTTGATATAGTGTTTTCCTCGCATCATGTCCTCCAAGGCGTACTGAAATGATCTAGGATCTGGCAGATCTGATTCAGTGAGACCAAATGATCAGACTTGATGCTAAAGTGCATTCCAGTTTGTGTGTCTTCTTATTCTCTGCATGGCATTGTTTCAAAGCATTTTTAAAAACTAGGGTCTCTTTAGATCCATGGATTGTAAAAAAACATACCTCATCTTCTCGGGACTACTCTACAAGCATTGCCTCATGTAGGAATATTTCACAAACAAACAAACAAACAAACTTTCTAGAAAGCAAAGTCAAAGCCACTTTCCACACCACCACTTTTTTAACATTATTTTAGAAACTGGGTGCGTGTTCTTCTTAAAGTAATTTTCTCTGCACTTGGTAATTCTTCCTCCAGGAGCTCTTGAGGTTTACTGCACACCGCACCTTCCAACTCTGTCCCCTTCCTAACAGCTTGAGAGCTCTTCAGGAGGGTCATGGCTGTGTGAGGTTGTGGCAGAAGATCCAGGGGTGGTAGAAAAAGAGCTAGAGGCTGCTGGGAGCTACAGAGTGAGAGCATCCATCTGATCTCCACCTGCAGCCAGGGAGTGGGGAACACCTGCAATTTCCCCAAGGGCCTAAGCCTCTATTTCATTGTCTCTGACAAAGGCATACAAAGAGCCCATCTCTGTGGTATTGATGTCTGACGCAGAAACCAAAAGGTCACCAAAAAGCACCAGTATCAACCTCACGCAAGGCAAAGATCGATACAGCCTGAAGCACAATCTCTCTCTGCCTCTTTCTCTACCACCCAGAAATTCAGCCAAATGAAAAGCAAAGCCTTCCCTCCAGGAAAACCAAACAAAAGCCATGTGTCTTGAACCCTCATTGTGTCCAGACAGGCACAGGGAGTTTGCCAGAGCAAACAAGTTCCAGAGTCAAAGGATTTCCGCTGAGAGCTCTCTGCAACCAGTCCTCCTCGGCCCGGCCCCGCGCTTCCCAGCCAGCTCTCGCTCCTCAAACCGCGGCAAAGAGGCCTCCCATTACAATGACACATTTGACAGCTTTGCCAAGAGCACTTGGTGAAGTGCCAAAGAAAGAAGCAGTGCACTTTCCTGAAAAAAACAGACACGCTGAGGAGGAATACTTGAAATGCTCCTTCTAGTAAACCTGAGTGGCCGAGTGCCCATGCAGAGAAGTGCTTGGGTTGTTATCCCAAGGGACAGCAGGTAACAGGCTCCATGGGGCTTCTCCCTCTCCAGAGCTTGCCCACCCATTCTCAACGGCGTTCAAGGCAGCTGCATTCAAGAGCAACCACCTCTTTCTGTGCCCAGGCCCACTCTGAAGACATTCTCGCCCTCTGAATTCCAAGCTAAGTAATGCCCTGCATTTGCCTTGCCTCAATTAGCAGCACAGGGCTTTCACCACATCTCCTCATTACCCAAGCAAAAGCCCCACGTCTGGGTCCAGCTGCTCTCACAGTGAGGAGTGCCACAGCCACCAAGACATCACAGCCCACATGGAAAAGCACCGTGAGAAAACCAGAGATGCTCCCGAGAGGACACGTCGTATTTTGGGCAGCGTCATCAGCAAGATTTCCACTATTCTGAATGACACAAAGATAGCCATTCAACTCCAAAGCAGGTGTCACCCCAAAGCACCACCCCTGAGTAAGGGGAAAAGGATTCAGAATTAATTATACTTTTATGTGTCTAGACAGAGAGAGAAGCCACAGCCCCGTCCAGGTTTTCTCGCTGTAGGGAAAATCCCAAGGAGAAGCGAGTGCATTACAGCCGCAGGAGCACTTCCCACGCCGAGCAGCAAAAGGACGCTTTCCAAAGGCAGAGTTTTAAGGGACCTACCAAGCAAAGCGGAACAAACACTCCTATACATGCATATGGGTGTGTGGAATGAGCGTGTGAAATGCGTGCATCATAAGGTCTCTGGTATATTTATCTGAAGCATCACTCTACTTCTAAATTTGTATCTTGCAGGAAGGTTTTAATAGCATGACATAATCTAAGGCATGTATTGACTCCATTTTTAAGACAGTGGACTTCTGTCTGGTTTACATGCTCGCTCTGATTTTACACAAAGTCAGGCATAATGGAAGGCTCTTCTTGCATTGCTTTTATGTGCCATATCCTTTCTCTCTGTTTCTTCTTTAAAACACATTGGTTTTTTTATTTAATGTAGGATTGTGCATCCAGAGCCTTGCAGATGGAATGCATAATTGAACATTATATTCCACTCTGGAGAGACACACCATAAAATTAATATTTGAACCATATTCTTGCTGATCCAGGGGAAGAGAGCAAAATAACACAAAGAAAATATTCTAAAGCAATTTGTGGCCTATCTACAGAGTACTTTCCAGACATTAGCATAGTAAGAGAAAGACTTAACATTAATAAAAGGTGGGTTTTAATTCACAAGCAGTGTTACACAGTGCTGGATTGCTTTGGGTAATTTTGCAGTTATGAAGTCAGAGTGAACAGGGTTTGGGATGATGGGGAAAAAAGAAAGAGTGAGAAAAGACCAAATTTCAAGAAGTGGTCCCTATCCCCTCTCTCACCTCCCAAAACACACACACACACCCCCACCCACCCACCTGCGCAGTGGGGAAACACAGAGCAAGACACTGGTAGAGATCAAACTGCATTGCAGATGGGACCACAGTGGAGTCAGAGTTTCACAGCATGGAGGTCCTCGCTTCAAGAAAGGGATCTGAAATGCAAGGACAAAAGACTATGGGTAGCATTTCATGCAGTACTACTCTAAAGCCAAAGAAAAAGTTAAAAAAAAAAAAAAGGGTACAAACTATATTCAAGAGAGAATCAAGGTCAGGGGAAACAGAAAGGGGATGGCCATTACTAATCAGCTACTTCAGTCATTGCCATAGCCGTGAAACTAAGATAGGAATTTGGAGTAAAAAGTGCCTCATATGGGGCTGTTTTGCCCTGGGATATTGGTGTGAACAAAGAGATGTCAAGTCATTAAAGTCTGAGCTGATGCCAGACAGTCTCAGATTTCAGAGTTAGGATCCAGAGTTTCTATTTGTGTCCAAAACTGTTTCTAGAAGTAGGAATAATGAATTTGAACTTTAACATAGGAGCACTGATGCCTGATCTTGATACCTACTGGCATCCAAAGACATCAGAGTTCTGTATAAGCTGTGTTTTTCTGCAATGCTGGGGCTCCATTTTTCATTTTCACCAGAAGTTAAGGCTTTCTTTAGTTCAAATGTTGAATCCTGGTATTTATGGCTGCAGAAACACATCTTTAAAAGCATACAATAGGCAAATGACATTGCTCGACAGCTGTAAACACACAGCTTAAAATGGGGAGTCAAACAGAAATTTGCTTTTTTAACTGGGCTGACATCTCTGCACTCCATTAATGGACAAGGAACAAAGAGAAGGTGCTTATTTTATCCTCAGAAATAGCTAAGATGCATAACCATGACCAGCAATTGCCAGAGCAATTAATGCTAGAAAAGGTCCAGGCAACAGGTACACCTACACTGCCACATCTGCAGTTCAGATGTTTATTAGTCACAACTTGACATTAAAAGGCCTTCTAATTGGCAAGGATTTATTCCCTCTGATCTCAGGAAGTTTATAATTGTGAGGGCCATAGACACAACACGAATGATGTCTAAGTCTCCCACCCTTCCTTAGATATCCCAGAAAGCATGCACTGTAGTGCAGAAAGCAGGGTGGCAGGTGAGCTCACCTCTCTGGTCTACAGGGAAAAAAGAAGGAACCCCCCCAATACCCAAATTAGTGTTGACAGCGGCTGAGGGCACAGGTTGCGCCCGTTAACGTGGTGCTGGCCCACGCCGCACACACCTGCAGCTGGCCAGCACACACACGGTGCTGCCCACGCGCCGAGCCACAATGCCATGATGGAGACAGTGTGGTGGAACCGCTTGGTCACCACCACTCCATCATCTCCCTCGCTCATGCCGGCGTGCCAGCCCCAGCCACCACTGCCCGGGCAGGAAGCGCCGTCTGTAGCAATGCCAGGGATGTTCTGGCAAGAAACGTTTCCAGAGAGCTGCACATTTGAGGAGGCACTTAAAAAGCCCAGACCTCTTTGTTTAAACTCCGATTGAAGACAGACCCATACGCTCTGTATATTATTTATTAGTTATTGTCTTATTTAATCCCCTTTGGAAAAGCAACAATAGAGGAGTTACAGTTCTTCATTTTTTTTTTTTTTTCCAAGCTAGTGATGTTATTCCTTTACTTAGAAACAGAAAGCAGAGCGTACCATACATCTAACTACCAGCACAAACAAGTTACTGCGACCTACCACATTTGCCCCGTTCCTGACTCACTATTAGTCACTAATAGTGGTGTATCAGTCACTGGTAGGTTACTTGGGAAGATGGGTCTTTGCCCAGCTACCTGAGCTCAGTGGGTGCACCTCTGCCCTCAAGCAAAAGTGCACCTTTCCTGATCGTTCTTGAAGCACACAAGTGGTTTGGTGCTGGGAAACAAGCCTCTGGGAGATGGCACGTATCTCACCCCACGTGCACCACCACACTAGCTTGAAATTCTCACCTCCAGGCCAGCCTACAAAGGAGAACCAGGAGTAGAAAGGGGAACTTGCAAAAGGAAAAGAGATTATTGCCAACCTAAGCGTGATCCAGTCATGCTGTCACTGAGGAGCACCACAACTCCCACCGACTTCAGAGAGACACGACTAGGTTATCAGTGACGAATGGAAGGAGTCTTTCACTATCAGCTTTCTTTAAGAAAACACCAACAAAAAACCCCAACACCCACCACCGCTACACTCTCACACTCCGTAAAAGCCTATTAAACAAGTAGGAAGATCAGCAGACTTCCATTTACCCTCCCGCACACTGAAGCAAACTGCCCTCAGACACAGGGTTAGTTTAGGCACATCTGCTGAGAGTTTTGTTTCGAAGAGACATTTGTTTTCAGGGAAGACGTGCATAAGAGTCAGACTGCACCCTGAAATCAGATTTTGCTCCCTTAATGGTGGGCCTGGGCATCTGGAGTGTATATGTGCAACAGCTAGCCTCCAGTTCAGCTTGTAAAAATCTTTTTGTGGGGGGTAGTGACTTTCCCAGTATTTTTCATGTTAGAATAAATTAACTTAAGTGTGCATGGAAGGTAGGAATACATATGACTGAAATGAAAAGTCGGGCTAAAAATAGCACTAAACCAATTGCATTGTTCATAGTGAGGGAAAGGAAACCTGGGGGGAAAAAAGAAATATATTTAACAGCTGTCTCAACATAATGTCAGATTTATTCAAGATTTCTAAAATGGTCTTTGACAAGCCTTGACTCATTGTGTAGGGCTGGAAAGGGTATTGAGGGTGGACTATTTCTTGTGATTTATAAGAGACCACTGTGACTAGTTTGAAAAACCTGCATACAAGTGCAGTAAATTAAAACAGAAGCCTACATAAGACGTGTACCTTACAGACAAAAGACTTAAAGCATTCTTCAGTCTGAATCACCAGAGTGTGGTTTGCAAAGGGAAATCGGTTTCAAGAATTTCTGCTAGCCAAAGATGTATTCTTCAATATTTAGAAGAAGTAATTTCTTCCATTAGCAGATTTTAAAAATTAAAACCTAAACGCATGCAGCTATATCATGCTTCCAAAAGCACTGCACTTGGACTCAGTATCAAAAATGGCAGAAGTTTTCAGTGGCTCATTAACGCTGGATCGTGTACTAGTCTCATTTATCGAAAAGTTTGCATGGCACATACAGCAACTTCTACACGAGTACAACTTAAAAAGTACTAAAGTTTGCACGTGCATAGGAGTGGAAAGTGAAACCATGTGTATTTGATCAAAGATGGACATGTTGGCCTTCCCCCTAACTCAGAGAGGTAATTGCACAAATTTTCGCATAAAATTTGACCATTACCTAATTCATCAACAGAACCTTGCACAGGCTGTACCATAAAGAAAACACTCCAGACATCTTCACAGGAAGCAAGGGGGAAGTGAAAACCCCGCAGCTAGAGGTGCTCTGCATAAGAAGTGTATTAGTTTCACAGATCGAAGAGAACTCAGATTGTGATCTTCCTTAAAACCCTGGTTTTCCCCCTCCCTCCAGGCAGATACTCACTTACATTCCCCTGCAGAGTCCAAGAAATTACTGAGCGGAGGTTCATTCCGATTCCCACAGCCCTCTCCAAGCCCCCTGAGTAAATCAATACAGGCAGCCCCTTTGGCTTCTACCAAACGTCTGCAGAGGTGCGTGGTCTATGCCAAATAGTTTGGGAAAGGCATAATACCTTTCCTATGAAGCTCTGGCACTGATTTGGATGGCCAGCATGGCTGGACACACAGAAGGGCCCCTTCTCCTTGGAAGTGCAACACAGAACTTGAGAGTAGGCCTGAAATCCTTAATTTTACATCATAGCTGGTGGCGTTCTACTGGAGAACAGGTTGGGGGGAAATGGCGTCACATGAATATGCTTTGCTTCCCATCACCTTTTCCATGATGCCAGATGGTGATTTGTGTAACATCCACCTCAAATCGCATACAGGAATCCAGAAGCCAACCCCTCCCCTTCTTCCCCCCCTACTCCGTGACCCTCACTGCAGCCTCTGCATCCCTGTGCAAGACAAACCTATACTGCCCAGAAACTTCTACACAGAATCGTAACATCCCTTTTCAGTGTTTTCAGCTTTATTAGCTGGTGCTTATGGAGCAATGGCCAGGAATAAACTAGCTGATACTCTTCAGGAAGGCTTGCAAGCAGAGCAGACTGACAGCTCTTCTTTGTACAGTAGTGAATACACTTCGCATAATACAGCCAGGAAAGCACAGGCAAACGGCTGGAGGAAAGGGAAGTCACTCCAACAGAAAAAGAAGAAATTCACAAACAAGAGACAGAGCTGAGATTTCCAGCCCTTTTACCACATTTGGGCCACTTTTTGCCTGATGCAACTATTGCTATAGGAATTAAATATTTTCTTAAGTGCACCTGCTCTGATTTGCCTTGCACTACTGCAGTCAAAAAGATTTCTGAATTAAACCTTGGGGGAAAAGGTCCCCATCCAGTATTAAGTCATCCACAGCTCCTCCTTTATTCCACATAAACTATCCAAGATATCACGTCCAAACTAGAGGAGTTATGATTGCTTATAGCAACTTCTCCCACTCTTTCGTGTCAGCTAAAATTAAGAAGCCTGATTTTGAATTCACATACATACCCACAGAAACCCAGCTTCAAAAGTCAGTGCAGCTCCCCCAAAGAAGAATTGCTGTAAGAGATTATAATCAGATGCCAAGTGTCTTTTATCTGCCGGACTTCCTACATGTTGCTCTGAAATGACGGGTCAATTATCCCAGTGCTATGTTCTTCCTGGGCTGAATGAGGATAGTAAGTTGAGATCTCATCAATCACTCCAGCTCCTATTGCTCCTGCAGAGAGAATTGTTATGGCAACAGGCGAGTGAAACCCAGGTTTACAGTAACTGAACAGATGGATTCCAAAAGTCTGCGATGGTCTTGCAATGGAAAAGCTGATGAATTACAGAAGAAAAACATATGCCACTTATTTAACCTTCTGATTTTCTTTGATTCATTGCTAGGACAAGCAAACAAATCTTAAGAGGGAAAAAAAATGAAACAATGAAAAAAAGTAAACAGTAATGCGACTATCATTTCTATATTTCATGCAGCAGCGATTCCTTCTATGCCAGCCCACCGACTGCCCCTTGACCTTCTCACCTCAAAAAACCTTGATTTTACCCTGATTTCTGAAAGGGATCGGGCTTACATAGTAGCAGAGAAGGTGTCTCCCATTTTTTTTTCCCACCGGCAAATTGCATTAACATTTGACAGAGGGGTAGCAGCCCAAGAGACTATATTTCTATATGAAGACTGGCAGCTAAGCAGGAGACAGAAACCCAAAGCAGTGCTCCCATGGCTGAGAGCGGCTGTGGGAGTCTCCACACACAGTCTCTTCCTCCCTGGGCAGAAGGAGGGCAGGGGAGACTGGTGGTAACATGCAATCAAAGGACCTGGGATTACTGCAGGGGATGTAGGACATTTGGTAGGAAAGCCAGTTACACCACTCAGGAACAGATCCCTGTGCGTGTTTGCACCAAAAATTAAAATGCAGAAGAGAAACAATTGTGGAGATGCACTGTGATGAAGATGAGCACGCATGCCCTGTGGCTGTGTAAAATGTGAAGAAAACAACTCCTACATTCAACCCTCCCGCCTGTGTGTGTGTGTGCGCGCGCGCAAACACGTGTGCACACAGCCAGAACACATATACACCCACACAACCAGAATACGTGTATACAATCGCAGCATGCACGTACACACATATGTTCACACACACGGGGGAACAGTTAAACACAGGAATTATTGCAAGTATATCCATGCACATGCACACAGACAAAACCTGGGATTGCCAGCAAAGCTTGTGTGATTCAGTGTAATAAAAAAGAGCTCCTTGCAGCAAAGCACTTAACGAATGGCAGACTGTGTCCAAAGGGTGCCATTACCCAAGGGAGCCAGAGGATTTGGCTGGACCACGCAGTATGAACAAATGGCCTGAAGATTTGTTAGGGTAAAGACTGGATTCAGCATAATCAGAAGGCTTCATCTCCTCTGAAGCCCTATATATTTCAACCCCAGAGCAGATTAAGTTGCAGTATTTTTCCATACTTTAAAAGTAATTTTTTTGTGAGAGGAATCTAATTTCTGAAAACTATTGTACCCTCCCAGTATTTTCCAAGTCAAGTTCTCCTCTCAGGCCCAGGAGTGAAAAAACCCCAAACTAACACCTTTCATTTTAATTTTATTTCATTATTAATTACCTTCTTATATACCAACTAAGGAAAATTGAAAAATCTAACAAGAGACCACGACAACTTGCTGTTCTAAATAGCCACTAGAGATAAATGATGGCTCTGACATTGGCTACCTTCTAGAAATGATCTTTTCACTTTCTCCTATAACCCATAATTTGAAGTATTTGCAACTGCTCTCACCTTGAAGAAAATATATTTACAGCATGTTTTCTATGCTGGGAGCTCAGGATTCCTCTGACTCCAGCTCATACATCACTTTTGTGTCGAACTCTGACCTCATCTCTATTTGCATTCCCTACTTTGATGGAGCAGCTATTTCTGATTACAGACTGGCAAAATAAATCATAGCAAATTGGAATTCCAAGGAAAAGAACATTTTGAGTTTCGTCATGTTGTTGTTATGAGACAGGCAGGCTTTTAGCTTGATTGTTTTATTTTTACCAGGGGATGCTCAGTGCTATGTTTTATGTGCTCTCAGAATACAAGCCCGTGTACTCATGGTGTTCCAAAACCTCAAAACCCACAGTCAATTATAATGCTCAAGAATGGTGACTCTAGATTTCTGACAACCAGCTTCTCCTGAGATACTGCTGGCTCCATCTGTCCCATGCAGCCATACTCCTCATGGCTTTAAAAATGCACTGACTCACAGAATGCTTGAGGTTGGAAGAGAGCTCTGGTGGTCACCTTGTCCAACCCCTCTGCTCAAGCAGGGTCACCTGCAGCAAGCTGCCCAGCACCACATCCACTCAGGTTTTGAATATCTCTAAGGACAGAGACTCTACAACTTCTCTGGGCAACCTCAGTCAGTATTTAGTTACCCTCAGAATAGAAGCGTTTCTTTTGATGTTCAGACGGCACCTCCTGCGTTTCCGTTTGTGCCTATTGCCCTGCTCCTGACACTGGGCACCACTGGAAAGAGCCTGGCTCTGTCCTCTATGCACCCTCCCTTCAGGTGTTTGTACACATAGGTGAGATCCCCCTAAGCCTTCTCTTCTCCAGGCTGAACACTGCCAGCTCTCTCAGCCCTTCCTCATCGGAGAGATGCTCCAGTTCCTTCATCATCTTCGTGGCCCTTTGCTGGTACATCCATGTCTCTCTCATACTGGGGAGTCCAGAACTGGACACAGCACTCCAGGTGTGGCCTCACCAGCGCTGAGTAGAGGGGAAGGATCACCTCCCCCAATCTGTTGGCACCACTCCTAACGCACCCCATGATACTTGTTAACCTTCCTTGCCACAAGCGTGCATTGCTGGCTCATAGTCAGCTTGGTGTCTCCCAGGACCCCCAGGTTCTTCTCTGCCAAGCTGCTTTCCAGATTGCCAGTCCCCACTATGCACTGATGCCTGGTATTATTTCTCCTGAGGTGCATTTTGCTTTCCTGAACTTCCTGAGATTCTTATGGCCCATTTCTCCATCTTACTGAGGACCGGGGCCTGGGAACATGAGGTTCCTTCCAGCTGTATGAAAGCCTCATCTACTTCTTCCTGATCAGGGGGTCACAGTTAAAAATATTATTTACTTTATACTAGTTAGTAGCTTGCAACATTTCCACGAGTGTTTCGGTGCAATGGTTCTTCACTGCAATATGACAGAAATAAAACCTAATGCAAGAAATACCTTATCTGTGTGTAATCAAGTTCATTTTCTTTTTTTCTGGCCGCTTCATCTGTGGGACTAGCAACTTGCAAACGACACCCAATAATTCAGAACACATTGTGCTAAAATCAATATACAGTAAGTCACAATTTGGGATATCCAAACTTATACATTCAAAAGCAGTGCTTGATTCATGGATGCCTGGGTTGAAGGTGTTTTGAGCTTAAGCTCCCAGCCACCACCTGAGGAACACAGAGCATAAAGTCCCCTCCTCCAGAGGAATATGTTTGTAAATACTAAATTGCATCACCCATAACGAACTGGCAATTTAGGGAAGGGAATAACTTGAACAGTCTTGATCTGGTACCCACAGGTGGGAAAAAGCTGTACCTTCCTAATGCCACTGCCACTGCATCACAAGAAGTCAGCCCTTTTTTTGATTTATGTAAATCTAACCTGAAGAGTAACACGTAGCTACACATTTCTATCACCTTCAATTTAAGCATGAACAAAAGGGTAAAGTAACTGATGAGGATCAAGCAAGTAACTGATACACTGCCTCTTCTCACCATGTGCAATACCAACGGCATGATGTTACCAGTGAGTGACCCAGGTTCAAATACATTATGGTGTAAACTTTTCTAAAATAGTTCCTAAAAAGAGAGCTGTGTAAAATAGTCAGAATTTGTCCCCTCCTTATGAAATACATACTCCATATGCAAAAATCTGAGTATGTTTAAAAATAATGAACTGTAAGCAGCATGGTGCAAATTTCCCTCATAGGCAGAAGACATAATGTCCTAAAAGGGCACAACTGAGGGGTTTTGCTTTATCTGTGAAGTTTGTCCAGCAAAACCTGAGCCTTGCTTGGACTACTAACAGGGCTGAGTGTCCCTGCAAAATGGGGACAATTTGCCCTGGGCATCATCATCATCATAAGAACAACAGCAACAACAACAATCATCATCAACAATAACAACAACAACAATAATAATAATTCCAGAGCTCAGGGATGCAGGAGACCCAAAGGGCCTTGGGGTGCCACATGGGTATAGTGAATTGACTCTAACAATGTCATAACCCCCTTTACTAGAAAACAAAACATATACAGAGAGATGCAACTATTTGTTCACAACCACACTGAATTAAGCCAAGTTGAAAACAGAAGGCAGGTTTTTCCCAGCCATGTCTCTCTCTCATAGAGCCACCCCTCTGCTTTCCCAGAACAAGGCAAGTTAAAGAGCAAGCATATGCACACATCACTGTAAAGCAGAGAAAAGTAGCTGGGAATTGATGCCACAGAATCAGTGCGATCTCATCTGCTTAATTTATGAGGCAACATATGAAGGGAAACCTCAAGAAAATGCTCAATAGTCATGATTCTCCACAAGCAAATAATCGAAGGAAAATCTTCTGCTCAAGCATAGGATAAGTATTCATGGACATATTGCAGATACAGTTAATAATGTCAATAGATCTTCTACAACTATAAATAGGTCAGAGATGCCAGATGCTTTTCTCTCTTCTTCACAAAATCAAGAGGTCTAGAAAAAAGCCCCCCAAATCAGAGACATATCCCAAAAATAACAGCAGGCGTTTCAAGTATGTGGCTAGCTCCTATGGCTATAGGCACAGCTGCACATTGCATAACATTACAGAATTAAAGCTGTTACCTGCACACATTCTAAGTGCACAGCCAGCATTAATGACACAGACCATCTAGGAAGGATTAAGGATTAGTTATCATTTCAACTCAATGAAAGAAGATCTATATTTCTCTTTTAGACACGTAATTCACAGGAGAATCGTGCTTGCCAACACTCTGAAAAAATAATCTTTCAGAATTCTTGCAAACCCACTGTGTTATGATTTCATCTCATGAAATACAACACCTTTACATTAAACCTCATAAAACTAAATCCTGCTGGATCTCTTCCAGGTTCGGAGAATAAACAGCTATATCAGTAATGCCTAGAACAGTAAAATCTGGCCCACTGTCATATGGCATGTTCCCATTTACAGAGGGGAGAAGGTCTGCAAAGAGCTAATTCACTTTGCTATTACAAAATCCTCACATATAATGAATTTCTCACATAATTGGTCTAAGAAATACTTCAAGGGAAAAAAAGAATGCTTTGAACACCATAATACATATTTATTTCTACTAGTTGGTTGGGTTTTTGGGGTTTTTTTACCTATTCCCTGCCTTCCCCTTAATGAAATATGTGCTGCAGAGCTGCTCTGGTTTTTAGGGAGCAGGAGCAAGTTTCATTGCGTCTGGAACTCTGGTAGATAGCAAAGGGGGAAAATTTGTTGTCAAAACAGTTCAAAAGCACAGATGATTATATCCGATGAGACTACTTTTTAAAGCCCGATTATTTTCCCTTTGCAGTCAGAAGAGCTACGCAGATTCCTTTCAGTCTTGCCGGTCCCACCCAGACCATGAGTAAGGAGGATATTAAAATAACCACTACAAGTACAATTACACCAGGCAACACAGATCTAATGTGAAAGGCCTCCTTGGGAACGCAGGGCAAATGTCCACCATACATATGGATACCTGCATATGACCAAAGAACAAAAGCAATTTTCTGTGTGAATTGGAGTCTTCCCTGTCCCCTGCATAGCTCTACGCCTTAATATCTGGGCAAAGGCTGGCACATCTTCATGCAGGAACTGCATTACAGACCCAAGTATGCACGTCACACATTCCTGACATCTTTCTGATCCCTTTGCAGGCTAATTACATCTCAGGTGAACCACAACCCCATCACCTTCAGTGCCGCGGCACACTCAGTGAGAGCACAGGAGCCAAGCCTGACATTAACCAACACCACCCCTCACCAGGGCCTGAATTCCCCTAAGGCTCCCCTCCTAGTTTTTTTCCATTTTGACCACAGCACTCTGGATTTTAGCAGCCATGTCTGGAAGATGGTAGTTCTACAGTAAAAGGAGGAGGTTAACAGTGCTGTAAACTGCCTGTGGCTGGTGACACAAGGCAGAGGGAGGAATCCTGAATATCACGGGGAGGGAGCCACAGGGGAAGGGACAAAGGTTCCCTGAGAACTGTCAGGAGGCCCTTTTTGAACTAAACAGAAAAGAAATGTCCCCATTAAGATGGTCAATTAGATGATGTAACAGCAGGGCAAGGTCGCTGACCCCATCACTGAAAATAATTAGGAGAGGATGTGCACTTGGAGCACAGTAGATTGTGCCTGCAAGCTCCCCATCAGGCAGAGGACCATGCAGGACACCCGTACCACGCGGGGGACATCACAGGCCCAGTCTTTCCAGGGGGTGGGGAAGACTGATGCCCTAGGAAGGCTCTCCATGGATTTGGGGCTATCCTGACTAGCAAGTGACTTCTGTCAGAAAACTGCTGTATACATAAGGACTAGGTGTGTGCAGAAGCTTGGAGTTGGGAGGAAGGAACGGCAGCTGTTTGCACGCTTCACCATGTACGATGCTTTAATTCTTGATCTGGGTAATGACCCCACCCCACAATTAGCAGCTCTTAGTAAGGACACAGCCCAGCTGATCGTGCAACACACCACCAGGTGGAATCCAAATGTCCACAGAGGCCTCTTGCTCTTAGGGAAAGAAAGGAAAAGAACAACAGAGAATCACAGAATCAATTAGGTTGGCAGAGGCCTTTAAGATCATTGAGTCCAACCATCAGCCTAACACTACCAAAACCACCACTAAACCAGGTCCCTCAGCACGATGTCTACCTGCATTTTAAATACCTCCAGGGACAGAGACTCAACCACTTCCCTGGGCAGCCTGTTCCAATCCTTGAAAACCCTTTCCATGAAGAAGTTTTTCCTAATATCCAATCTAAACCTCCCCTGGCGTAAATTCAAGCCACTTCCTCTTGTCCTATCACTTGTTACTTGGCAGAAGAGATTGACCCCCACCTCGCTACAACCTCCTTTCAGGTAGTTGTAGAGTGTGATAAAGTCTCCCCTCAACCTTCTCTTCTCCAGGCTAAACAATCCCAATTCCCGCAGCTGCTCCTCATAAGACTTGTTCTCTAGACCCCTCACCAGCTTTGGTGCCCTTCTCTGGACACACTCCAGCACCTCAACGTCCCTCCTATACTGTGGTGCCCAAAACTGAACACAGTACTCGAGCTGCAGCCTCACCAGTGCTGAGTACAGGGGCACAGTCACTTCCCTGCTCCTGCTGGCCACATTATTCTTGAAAGAGGCCAAGAGGCCATTGGCTTTCTTGGCTACCTAGCACACTGCTGGCTCATGTTCAGCCGACTGTCCACCAGAACCCCCAGATCCTTTTCCACCAGGCAGCTTTCCAGCCACTCCTCCCAAAGCCTGTAGCATTCCTTGGGGTTGTTGTGACCCAGCTGCAGGACGGGGCACTTGGCCTTGTTGAAACACACACCGTTGGCTTCCTCCCATTGATCCAGCCTGTCCAGATCTCTCTGCAGAGCCTTCCTACCCTCAGGCAGATCAACACTCCTGCTTCATTTGGTGTCGCCTGCAAACTTACTGAGGGTGCACTCAATCCCCTCATCCAGATCATCAACAGAGATATTAAACAAGACTGGCCCCCTCATCCTTGCTGACAATCTTCCCCTCCACATCCAATAAAGGGTGGAGATTCTCCCTGGTTCTCTTTTTGTTGTTAATGTATTTGTAAAAACCTTTTTTATTATCTTTTACAAAGGTGGCCAGATTAAGTTCTACCTGTTCTTTCGCTTTTCTGGTGTTCTTCCTACATGACCTTACTAGGTCCCTATGCTCTTTTTGAGTTGCCAAAAATGCAGATCAAAACACAGGTGCCAGGTTAAAGGGAAACTCTGATCTCACCTAGTGTTCTGGGTTTATTCTGGTATTTGAAGCATCATTTTCAATACAACTTGTGCCAAACCAAGTTTGTTCATCTTTTTCAGTATGAACTCTTTAAAGCTTCAAATGTGTAACTCTGTACATTATTAAGTAGCAAAGGATACACATCTGTAAACCACAGTACCTTTGTTTTCAGTGTTTATAGAACTATTCAAAACACCACCATTTCACCATTGACTCACAGAAGTAAATATTAATTGACCCTAACACATTCCCTGCTACAACTTTACTTCCAAGGACTAAACAAACCTTGTTTGCCCTGAAACCTTATGGGAAAAAAGTATTACCCAAATAAACTGGAGAATTGCATTCTCATCTTCTTTTCCAAACATGAATCTGAATTTTCCGTGGAGGGGTTCAATCAAGCCAGTTGGGAACATGGGTTGCAAGACATTCAGTTCCCTCAAAGCTGGTGGAGTTTCATCCAGACCAGAATACCGGGCATCAACGGTTTGGATCCCAAGGTCAGATGTGTTGGCTAGGTTTAATTCACTGCTAAGTTTCAGCCTGCAGTACTTTCATATCACATAAAAAACATCCAAGAATACCAGAATAAAGGTCTACAACAGAATTGGCAAGCAAGCTTTCTGTCTAGCAAAGCTGCTGCTCTAGCACATCACAATCTGTAACGAAAGAAATTAAGATGATAAGGTAGGAGAAAAGCACAACAGTCCTTTTTCCTGATATCTACATCACTCCTCCCTTGCTGCGGTACAAATGGCATGTGTGAACAGCCCTGCTAACGCACACAGAAGTGCCCCTTTGGTCAGGAGCAGGATTTCTACCTCCACAAGGCCACGATGAGCTTTGCTGGGACAGCAGTCTCTTTTTCTGCAGACAGAGAAGTCAAGCCAGTGCACGGCAAGGAATTGCACCCATTACCCGGCCTTTCCCACACCCCTTCCCAGCTGCTGCCTCAGCCACAATGGTTGATGGTTCAGCTCACAAACTACTTGGGCAGAGTCGTCATGGCTAGCGGAGTGCTGAGCCTGAGGGCTCTGACCCAAGTAGCCCAAGTCAGAACGTGACTGCTAGACCGAACACCACCAGGTAGAGTTGAAACTTGATCAAACCAAGCCGCGCACTGGAAGAATGTTGTAAGGAAATCTGCATTTGGGCAGAGGGAGTTTGAGATGGATTAGTCAGATGGACAACGGAGAGCTGAGCATACTGAAAGGAGCAGAAAGAAATAATAAGTAAAGGTGTGTAAAAAGCCAAAGTAACAAATAAATGCAACAGGTGGTTCTAAAACTTACCTCTGCCTATGTTACATGCAAGCATTTGCATGCCCTGAAAAAGTACACATGGGGAAGAAGACCGTGTTTAAAATGTATTTCAGATGGGGGTTTCTTTACACAGCTCTCCAGGTTTACTTTTCTGTGTCAAGTTCAGGAAGGTAAAACTGTATTTCTAGTTTGAAAGCAGAATAGTAGAGGAAGGAAAAAAATGGGAGATGACGACCAAAAGTTTGAATATATTCCTTGCTGATGAATACATGTTATGTGATTGCTGTTGCCACTTTTTTCAGTCATTTCTGAACTTCCTGAAAACCGCAGATGTAATACCATCATAAGCCGTGTCACCCAAACTGCTTCTGGGTCAGCTTCTTCAGAACTGGCCTCGAACATCTGGATGTTTTTAATATTTGGAAATACCAACTTTATAGCCTGCAAATATATTTTAATTACTGATTATGTGCCTACTAGTTTGATTATTTAAATCACTTTGTAATTTAACTCCAATTCAATACAGAAACTAATTTGTTGATTTGATCATGATGTCAGATTGAGCTGATCATTTCATTGCTTTATTTTAAGTCAGGTCTAATAAAGTCTAAAGTAGCATAGCTTTGGGCAACAGGTTCTCTTGATTGTACTTTTTAAAAAAATGTTTTACTACAAATTATTATTTTTAAAATCATTTCTCTCAACAAGTTACATGTGTCCAAACCTTGAGGCCGTTAGACTCGCTATCTACCTGCAAACCTGACCATTCCCCTGAAAGTAGCAATCGGTTCTGAAAATTAGTTTCTATATGAGCCTCTTATTTCACACACATTATAGCAGTTTTCTGTGTTAAGCACAGCAGCAGCAGAGACGTGGCTATTTTTTGCCCACACATTACCAGAACTATGTGACCCCACAGCATGCAGATGCACACCAAAGCTCAACCACATGTCCATGGCTTTGGTCACCCATCAGTACCACGGCAACCTTGGATGCAGATGGCTGAAGCCTGCCTAAGTCCTGATTTGGGGAGTAAAATTTGGAGCTAGACCCCTCTTGACTGGCAACAACCGCAGAACTCTCGCTGTGGCCAACGATGGCAGTAGTCCTGCCCTGTGCTGCCCTTCATGGGCAGATGCAGCAATTCTCCTTTCTTCCCTTCTGCAGCATCCATGTCCTACCCGGAGCCCAAAGCCCTCGGCATAAGCAGCCGGTATGGCTCACACAGCAGGGCCCCGCGTGCTGCTCAAGGTGCTACCTACTGCCAGGCTGCAAATAACAGCCGGGGGGAAGAAAGAAAAGATATATTACATTATAGCTTTTTCAATCAAATGCACTAGGAACACCAGGTACCATGCAATTGTAGTCCTCTAGGGCACAGTCTCCGCTATCTTTAATTGTCATCCAGCACTTAGATTAGGTAGATAATACAGGGAGTGCTAATCACAAACAGACATTCTGCATAAGCAAAAACGCTCACCATGACAAAAACCATAGCCAGATATAGATGTATGTCAGATAAATCTGAGGGATCATAACTTGCTAAAGCACTAGCGTGCAAATAAATCTAGATTTATATACATAGATGTGTGTGCATGTATACTGCAGCATCCAAGCACCTATATTTACCGTTTAATATAAACTGAGGAAAGTACAGTGCAACATTAAAAAACAGAGGCTTGCAATAATATTTAATAATCTTCCCATGCAAAACATTCCAAATTGGAAAAACTTGCCTGGAAATTTTAAGATTCTAAATGCAGGGAAATATTGAGAGAATGACCACTAGAATAAAAACAAAAGACCCTAGAAAACTCCTTGGGACCTGGTTTTGTTTCCATTTGAAAGTAATCAGCCCTGGTTTGATCTTTCCCCTCCGTGACATCAAACCCTGATTAAAGGTGGTCTAGAGTTTCAGTCCCCAAACGCAGCGTTTCTGGAGAAGAACGGCAGCCTGCAGAAATACAGCGCGTTAGAAGATCAACACCGGGTGTCATTGGGCACAGAAAAAACCGACACGGTGTGCACAAGCGCCACCAAGAGGTTCTTCTTCCCTAGCCCAAAAATGATTTCTATCCCCCTTCGCAGCACCCAGTGCCGCTTAGGCACAGGCTCAGCACCCTGCGAGCAGGAGCCACTCGCTCGCACCAGGCGTTTGCGGCTGCGTTTCAGCGAGCGATGCTTACAGAAGAAAAAAAAAAAAAAAAAAAAAAGGAAAAATTATTTTTTAGGGTTCCTTTCAGAACTGGGAGGGGGCAGGAAGATATATCTACAGCACATGCAGTTTTTGACAACGGAGCTTTTAAATGTTGTGGTAACAGAAAACAAGACCTCTGCCCAGTCCCAGATCTGGAAAATGTTAAATTCCACCTTATCAGCCACCGAAACAGAGTCAGGAGGGATCTGTTGCTGAGCTGCCTCCCGTCAAAACCTGTGCAATCCTATTTTTTTCCTATCAAATGCAATTGCGAGATTCAAATTGTAATAATATTTTGGTAGTGTGACGCTGGAGCCCGTTTTTAAAGGTAAGCAGACTTTTTCATCAGATTTTTTTCATCATGGAGAGAAAGCCGGTTTTGTCCTGAACGCTGCCATTTTATGGGCTGAAGAGAATAAGCTAAAAAGCCCCAGCTTTCTCATTCTTCTACAACACTGCTGACCAAAGGGTAATTCCTTGAGGCCCAAGTTTATGCTTACAGAGCCCCTGAGGTAAGCATCTCCCTAACCTGCCTGGCCTGGCTACTCCCACTAGTGAGTGGCCAGTGGGGCTGGACCCACTTCAGGGGTGAAAGAAACATCTAGCCGCTTGGGAAAGGTGGGCACTTTGTGCTGGGTAAGGCTTGCCTGCCCTCCACGGTGCGTGCATCCCTCCGCAATTCACCTCTCAGCATGACTGATAACTCAGTTCTGGTCTTCCCATCTTCCCACCAAGCTGTAGGCTGCCCAGGGGCTGAAAGTTCAGAGTTTTCTCCAGGAAGGGGAGGGAGGTTGTGACACAGCCTTGAATCAACCCTCCCAGGTCCCAGGTAAGCATGCAGGCACCCCAGTGAGGGCTCAGCTGGGCAAGGCTGCAAGCCACCTACCTGAACTCTGAACTTGGAGCATGGGTTGGACTAGATGGTCTCCTGAGATCCCCTCCAGCCACAGTTATCCCATGATTCTGCAACTGAACAGCATGATGCTGCCTGCAGGTCACCGACAAAGGAATATATATGAGGCTCAGGCTGGGGAAGCCACCAGTGATGGTCGCTTTCACCTCAAGCTCATCACATCAGCAAAGCACCTCAATGGGTCATAGGGTCTGCGCGGGTGGGGTGCAAAGAGGCCCCCACATAGAGTACATAGCCAGGTAAGGGAGTAAGTGATCTCATGGCAGTGGATTTGGAAAAATATGCAACAGACAGATTAACAAATTGATAGAATTTACTGCTGCCTGCGCTGAAGCAAGTCTAGCCTGCTCTTCAGCAGACAGGCAAGTGTCAATGTATTTTTCCTCTTCCTCTTCTCAGCTTCCAGGACTGGCCAGGAAAAAGTACAGAAGATCTGAGTTCACACCAAGGCTTTTGAGCAAAAGGACACAGCATCGTGGTTTTAAAGTACATGGCAAAGACCAGGCACACTTTTTAGCACACAATGCTACTCAACTCCCTGCAAGCAGCACCAAGGACTCGCATCACTTTCCCCACAGTTCATTCATTTCCAGCACCATCCACCAGGTAACATTTAACTTGGAGGTTTGGGTCTTTTTTTCCCAGGCAGTTCATTCTTTCACTTAACTCTCAAGATTTAAGGTGATTAAGCATTTAAGGATTAAAGGCATTTTAACAGCTTATACTGCTTTAAGCATCTAAGGTAGCTTAAACACTTATGCTACTTTCAGGGGTTTAAAGCAGCTTAACTGTCCATGCTACTTGATGAATTTAAGGGAGCTGAAAAGCCTACGCTCTCTTTAAAACAATTAAAATATACCTTAAAACATCATTGCATTTTAAGAGTGCTGTCCTGCTCGGCTTTCCCCAGGACAGACCAGGTCACTCAGGGCTTTATCCAGGAGGGTGCCCAAACCCTCCAGCCCCCTGCCTTTCCTGGGGAGGTTCTCAGCATCCTCACCCACCAGCTGCAAGCTGTGAGGAAAGGGGGCCCTCCCCTGCAGGCATCATCCCTGCTCCCAAGCCGGGACACGTATGGCCCGACAGCCAGGGAAGCCAACCGCATCCAGGGCAGCCGGACACACAACCCCACTCCCCAAGGGCTGTCCAGCCCCACCCCTCCCAAAAGGCGATGCAAGTGAAGGGGGGGCAGCCCAGGAAGGCAAGGCTGCAAGGTCTCCCTGCCCTCAGCAGCCACCCAAGACTGCAGGGACCCCCGTCATCCCCCATGGGGACGGCCCCGTGCCATGTCTCCTCCTCCACTCCCGCTACCCGTTGAACACACTGGCACAGACACCCAAAGCTGCTCTTCCTGCTTAGGCTTTGCTAGACTTTGAGCATTTAGCGTGAAAATCATCCAGACCCTGCAAATACAGCAGGTTTCCTGCCCGCAGCAGCCACTCCATGCAGCTTACACCCAGCCCACGTCGGTGTACGGGCCCTGCTAAACCACGACGACTGCAAACAGCATGCCGGTCCACAGGCCAGGAAAGTCGTACCCAAATTTGCAGCGAGGAGCACCGATGGTAGCCTCGTGCTCCGGCGCTTTCCCCTGCCAAGGGATCAGAGCAAGGGCATTCATGATTGCTTGGGGCTGCAGGCTTGGGCTGGTTTTGTTTACATGATCTCAGATCGTTTCAAATTTATAGTAAATGAGTTCGCCAAGGATGATTAAAAATGGAAATAGTAAGGTCTCATAAGGCCTCGTTTCAAAACAAAGCTCAATCCAGGAAAAACAGTGCGTTTTTCCTCCTTATTTCCTGCAGGCTGGAAACAAACAAGCAAACGTTTTTGGGGAAAAAAAATGAGCAGATTCCTGTCGGGAATGTCTCACGCCCCACTACAGAAAATGGTTATTACCTCTAAGCAGAGTTTGTTCAGATTTGGGTCCTTACTTCCACACAGCCCAGATGGCTGGGTCTGTGGAAAGTGGTATACAGGGCTACCAGGAATTTATGGAGCAGGCAAATAATTTTCTGATCATGCTGAGATCCACCTGAAGAGATGTCAGTGATTCCAAAAAATGAGGAGGGGTAAAAAAAAGGAGAGAGAAAACCAAAGCACACGCTTGTGCATTTTACAAAGACCTGGTGAATAGGCAGGCCGTTCAGGGTAAGAACAAACATGCTGGTAGGTCCCCTTCCACCGAAGAGAAGTTTGGGGACACAGGGTGGTGGGACCAGCACTGGGACCCAGAAGGGACGTCTGCAAGTGGCAACAGCTACAGCCTCTGGCAATCCTCAGCACTTGGCAAAACAGGCTTAAAATGGGCACCAGGGCTTAAAAGGGGTACCATAAGTCATCGGTGGGGCTCAGTGCCATGGAAGCCAACTGAGGCTAAAAGCTTACGGATTTATTGTTTAAAGGAATGAGTTGGACACAGACAATAAATGGCAAGGATATGTGGCACTGTGAGAAATAAACTACTTTTAAGCCCTTCCACAAGTGACATTAGACGTTCAGGAAATTTATTTGCTAGGTATGAAACAACTTTAAGTAACAGATGAACTAGCCTGCAGGGAGATTACATCCACCAGCATGACCCACTGGAAAGGATCTGGAAATCTCCTCCCAAGGAGCTGGCACCGGCTTCAGTGCCTGACAACAGCCCGTCTGGGGCAGCATTGTGGCCACTCTGGCACAGAAGCCCCATGCCTGCCCCAAGGGGAATCCTGCAGGTCCCATCTCTTTCCTATGCCACAAGCAGCGACCGGGACATCCAGGAAGCCCAAACTGGATACTGGACATACAAGGATCAGTTCAATTTGCAGAAGTCATCACGGCTAAGGCTAGCTTCCCATAAAACATCTCTATAAGGAGATATATTCAGTAGCTGATTAATGAATGTGGTTTACCACTAAATGATACTACACAGGCCTGCTCTTTTCAATAATAATCTCATAAATAATATTACTAAAAATCCAAGAAATATCCAAATCGCACTGAAGCTGCGTTCTGATCCCGCTGCCTTGCCCGTTGCCTTCCCCTTTGTGGTAAATCAACACAAACATAACTCATTAAGGGAGTTTCTAGGTGAAGACAGGAGGGAAGGGAAAGGGACGTGCCTACACTGCGCAGAGCCAAGCCCCCGCTTTTAGCCTCAGAAAAACACGCCAGGTGATGGTATTCCAAAAACACTTGGATGCTGCCACCCGGACAAAACCACCTTTGGCGTTCGGGGGCCACCCAGGGGCTGTAGGGCTGGGGTCCACCGCAGCCCCCCGCTCCCCGCAGGGAAGCCCAGCAGGGCAGGAGGAGCCCCCGCCCCCGCAGGGCTGCCCCAGGGCTGGGCGCTGCCGAGCCGGAGGGGGCCCGGGGCGAGCCGGCCGCCCCCAGCCGCTGCCCGCGGCTCCAGCGCCGGGCCGAGCCCTGCCGGCAGCGCGGGGAGGGGACGGAGGTGTCAGACACCCCCCGGGGGGCTGAGGGAACAGACAGCCTCGCCCCCTGCTCGGGGAACCGGCCCGGCCACATCGCGCATCCGTGGGCAGGGGAAGCACCGAGTGGGGGGGGGCCGGGGGGGTCCCGCCGCTGGGCAGTAGCCGTGTTAGCGGCACGTCTCACCTCCGGCTACCCGCGGCCCGGGGGCGGCCCCTCTCCCCCCGCCCGGCCGAGGAGCAGCTCGGGCTTTGGTGGCTCTTTGTTCGCGGGGAGCTTTCCCCCC